>OW119934.1:87652928-88062229 GCA_933210815.1 Meta bourneti
GTGTCAGTAATATGTAAATATTGTCTTCCAACAATAGCAAATATCAGCATTAGAAAAGAATTTTGTTACATTAATTTATAATTAGAATGCTTTTACATCTTTATGTATACTTAGGAAAGGGGGAAATAAAAGCTTATAACCAAAAAATCTCTTACAATTATGAAATTTCTGATAATACCTTGTTCTTGATTTGTTTTGGTAGGTAGGAAGGTAATTAACATCGCACTGGAGCAATACGATGTGCTATTGGCGACAGTCCAGGATCGATCTTGAAGGGAAAGATATGAGGACAACACCCTGTAATTTTGAGCAACGATCAGATGATGATGTCAACACCTGTGCTGGCACCCCACTCTCCAAACTTCCACAACACATCAATGTACGAACATTTGAGGTCATGACAGATTTAATACGCACTAGTCAACATGTACAGAACTGCCTTTGGATTTGAGTTTCAAACTCGTAACTCTGGTTGCTAATCAGCTACCACTGCCAACACAGAAGAGAAATACACCCAGGGAGGAATTGAAATGGACAGGAATCAAACCTATGCTGCCAACAATTCTCAGAGAAAACCACGAGAATTAAGAAACAGTAACCCAAAAAGATCTTTAAAGGTTCATTATCCTTTAAAGGGGCTTATACGACTTCAGGGAAAGTTCATTGCCAAGCCTCACTTCTTAATGTTTTAAATCAGAATAATAGTCCTTCAATTGTATTCCAGAACTGAAAACTGAATTTATAACCACATTTTGTTTATTTTTTCTCAAACTTTCCATTTATTTCAGACCATGTAATAAGAGTTTTAAAATAAAGTGTAGGAAGCTAAAAAAAAATTGCAAAAATGCTATTTTAAATTTAAAAGATCAAAAACTGAAGCAGTTTTGTTTGTCCAAAAGAGAAAAAAATTGCAAAGTAATGTTGCATGGTCAAAATACAGTTTACATAAAAGAACATTATTCAAAATTTAACAAAGAGAATTTAGTGAACAGAAAAGTTACACTTAAATTTCAAACAAAGAACATGTTTTTAAAAAGCAGAATACTCAATTACCTTCTTTTAATTCATGGGTTGATGTTTTCCCTAATACAGTCCAAACAGGTTTCAAACAGCGTAATAAACCATCAAACCATCTATTAGATCGCTGACCAGTATCAGTATAATTTATATCAACATCTTTACTCTGATTGACAGGAACAAGTTTTTTGCTAGAAGTGCTGATCATGGTGGATGAGCCAAAGACAATAGAATCTTTATGTTCAATAACATTCGACAGATGCAACAAACTAAAAAGTACAATGTTTTAAGTGACTAGATAAAATATAGTTGTAAAAATACAGCAACTCATAACAGGATAGGACTTAAAGACAATTTTTTAATAGTATCTATAAGTTTTGAAATTCTAATTCATTAAATGAACTCCTTTTTTATCAAAATAGGATATTATAGAAAAATAACAGGATAAAATAAAAGCTATGGAAATATAATATTTAGCTTATTTTCTCATCAAATATTAGCAAATACCACATAGTAAAACAAATACTTATAAGAAAAAACAGAGTAATGATATTATTAAACAGTTAAAAGTAGAATATGCAGGGAAATTATGAAACCAGAGGAAGTAATCAGAAAAAGTACCAGAAAGCAAAGAAAAGTTCACTTTATCAAAGAAAATTTTAATTGAACATGTGCAGGAATTAAAAAATGATTACTAAGGTTTGGTTTGTTGCTCTACAGTCATTTCTTGCTACATAGGGATGAATTAGACCTGGACCTCCATTATTACCAAAGAAAACAGAGTTGGCAATTCATATGACCC
This sequence comes from Meta bourneti, assembly GCA_933210815.1. Classification (NCBI taxonomy): domain Eukaryota; kingdom Metazoa; phylum Arthropoda; class Arachnida; order Araneae; family Tetragnathidae; genus Meta; species Meta bourneti. The sequence goes on from OW119934.1 coordinate 87,654,748, forward strand.
AAAAGTATAAAACACTTTATACACAGTAAGTAGTTTATAGATCTTATATACATCCCCCTGCCCAGATTTTTGGTAATACTAAACTTTTACCTTTTACTAATTTTCTTAACCTTTTCTCCTGTGCCCTATTTGAGTATTTCAAAAGATTTTATGACACTCCATTAAAGCAAAAACAGTGTTGAAAGGGTGTAACAAAATTTATACATTAACAAAGGGCAAGTAATTTTATTAATACTACTTTTCAATGTGTTTTCGATTAAAAAATACAGCAAATTCACACAAATTAACCTTGATAAATCTACAAGCCCGGCTCATCAGAATCAAGAAAAATCCATCAAGTTTGATTACATCTAGATTGACCAACTCTTCCATATTTCCCAGGTCAGTTGGTTAGATTTTATTGCGGAAAGGTCATATTTTGATGATGATGCACTAAACACAAGACAGATAACACCAAGTAATGGAGATACAAAGAAAGTTATTCTGACACAGTAGAGAAATACACCCAGGGAGGAATCGAATCTATGTCGCCTACAACTTGCAGGTTGCTAGCATAGTGGGCAAAGCCACTGAGTCATGATAACCCTCTTATTTCCAGGGAACTCCTGTATTAGAGATAATTGTTTAAATTATTTTGGATCCTCCTGGCTCCTGTGTTCAACTTCTATTTCTCCCATATATTTTGTAAACAATAAAGATTGTGAAATCTGAATTATATTATTCCTGTCAAATGTAATCCAATACAAGCTGTCATTATTATTTAGTTTAGACTTAGAGATACTCATCTATAAATACAGAAAAATTAATAAGAAAGTTTAGCATACAAAATAAGAAAGTTTAGCATACAATTAATCGATTGCAGAATATGTTACTGGATTGTAAACAGGAAGTATAGAACAAAATTGGTTCTACATTTTCAGTGATTTACGAAACAAACAATTGATATGTCAAACCTTAAAATCTTAGGCTTTGTTTAAGCATTCCATGCCCAAATGTCAATACTGGAAGAACTTTTTCACTGATGAGCAATAAATGAACTGATGATCAGAGAAATCAAACCAGCTCTTAGAACTAAAATAAGTCAGCTAATAGTAGCAATTATTTGACTACTCGTAACATTTTTCAAATTTGCATAAGATAACAAAATGCTTAGTTCTGCAGCATCAGAGGATGAAAAGTTTAATATTATCCATTACATGAACTTTTGTTGAAGTGACACTAAAAATATGCAACTTTTGTCTTGACCAAATCTCCCTTGAACACATGGCGGAAAGTTGGTCACCCTAATTACATCTCAAGTTATTGAGATCCTTGAGCTCGATGTTTGCTACAAGCAGTTTTATTTCAGTAAAATCTTAACCAACCATACACACTTTGAAGTTCAACATATAACGGAACTTACATCTCTTTAGGGTAATACTTTATCCTGTTTTGGGTGAACAAAACTTGTAAAAGATCTTGAAAGCAGATCTTAAAATGGCATATAACTTGCTAACAAATGAGCTCAGCGGAACTTACTGAAAAGCTCCTTCATCTTAAAAAATCAATGTTAAACTGATCTGAATCTAGCAATCACTAGTATTAAATTATTAGAAACTCAGATTTAATTAAGAAACAGAACATTTTTCTCCTCTCTTAAGAACTAAATACAAAACTTATTACTGTCAATTAACCTCCAGTGGGGCAAATAACCTACTTTCAGAATCACAGCTATAGATAATTTAAAATACATTCATCATGCAAATAAAACAAAATCCATGCGATTTTAAAAACTGTAAGGATAGAAAAAACATTTTATTACCTTCCACCAAAAACAGACTTTTTATTATGACTGTAAGCACTAAGACATCGTTGATTTTTTTCAGGAACAGCCAAACCATAAAGAAGCTTTGCACTTCGCAGGTCAGATATACTACATGATGTGCGCATTGCAGTTAATGTTACCCTGAAAGATGCAAATTTATTATTATCCAAAAAATAAGTCATTTTTTAATAAAATTGAACTGCAACATGAATAACAAAGGAACTTTTCAAAATACAAATTGGCAAAAATTATTCAGTACTTCAAAGCAGGGTATGTTGATTTAAATCACAATTTAAATCAAGTGATTTTTATTTTAAAGAAATCATTGATTCAAATTAAAATTTTAAATTTCATTTTCCTTTCTGTATTAAAATCGCAAATATTGAACATAAAATAACTATGAACAAGATACATGTTATTTTATTCCAATAAGATGAGAACTATAACAAATAAGTAAAGTAGTCTGTTTATGAAAAAAATAACACAAAATGAAAAAGTTTTCTGTCATATCAGAAAAGCATTCCAATTCCAATTTTACACATAAATCTTTATAATTGGGAATTTAACAGGGTATGAAAAATCATGATTTTTTAATCATAAAAATCAATTTTTTTTATTTAAATCGGATTTTTATGATTTTAATTAATCCCTTGCCCGTACAAGCTTAAACTTATTGGACATGAGACAAGCAAATCAGTGTAGTTTCTAGATAATTTTGATTTACGTTAAACATTAACATTTATGAGTAACATTAAAGTATTAGGAAATACAGCAGAGTAAATTTCTGAAGAATTAAAACGCGATATAGGAATTAGCAAAGTTAATCACATGATAGAGTAAATACAACACTACAACAAATGCAATGCATAAGCAATGTTTTTCCATCTGGTTCTTGAGTGATTTAGATTAATTTGATTTTAACTCATTAGTGGTGGCATGAAATTTTGTGGACCTAGATAAATAATGTTGGGGGATCCCACTAACACCATATAAAGTTTTGTATAAAACTATTCAAAAATCAGACAAATTTCAGAAATTTTTTTGCATTATATATGTATATGTATATGTATACAATTTTGTTAGTCATTTTTATAAAGAAATTAATTGGTTAAAGATTTGCTTTTGTAGAAAAATAATGCCACTAATAGAAAATAAAAAAGGAACTCTTGCATCAAAAATTCCTACTTCTCATTAATATACTTGCAAAAAGTATTTATTTGTGAAAAATGTTATTAGTAAGAAAAAATTAAAGTGAGATAAGACTTGAAAAAATACATAAATTCAAATCAAACGCCTATTTTTCAAATTTTCTCTCAGCATTGATAAGTATTTCAAAGCGAAATTCGAAGCACACAAAAAGGATTATACATAACATACAAGGAATGAAGCTTTTCTCTATGAACAGCATAGAATAAGTGTAAAAACATTCCCCTAGAACATGCCAATTAAGTGGAATTTTGAGCTTGAAATAAAAAAAATTCATCATTACAATCATTAAAATAGCTTTCTGCTTCAATCCACAATCTATTTTGTTAACATACTCAGTTATCAGATGGGTGAATTAATTTTTACATTCCAAATTTCAATTCCATAAATAAAATATAGTTATGCTAGCAGTGTAAAGAATTCCTAGAGATCAATGCATAAAATTTCCCCAATTAAATTTAAATAAAAATTAACCAACATATTTCTCAAAACAAAATGAAAATTTAAAAATTCCCAATTAGAAAGATTTATGTGCAAAATTGGAATGCTTTTGTAGTACTGTAGAAAACTTTTTCATTGTGACTAAGTGTCATTTTTTCATAAACAGACTCCTTTACTTATTTGATATAGTTCTTAACTTATTGGAATAAAATAACATGTATCTTGTTCATAATTATTTCATTTTTTAATATTAATAAACGAAATACAGGAAGAAAAAGAAAATTTTGATTTAAATTAATGATTTTTTAAATAAAATCACTTGATTTAAATCATCATTAAAATCGTGATTTAAATCGACATACCCTGGAATTTAATAGTTTCATTTTGTTTTGTGAAATGTAATTTTTATTTAAATTTAATTGGGAAATTTTATGCATTGATCCCTAGGAATTCTTCACACCTGCTAGAATAATTATTCTGTATAACTGTTAGCATAACTATTGAGTACAGGGTCTCCTCGACTTAGACCGAGTTCTATTCCAACTGACAGGTCGAAAGTCGAACTAGTCGCAAGTCAGATTTATATTTTTAAACACTATTTTCATTCAAACGGGTTCAAAAAATTGTACATAAAACTCAAAAATTCAATCTATGTACGTATAATTATTGTACATAATATGAAAAATACATAATATGTACTCTATTGTATCCTTTTGATCCTACCCAATGTAGTTATCTTTCTTTATTTACTATTTTTATTTTTGTGGTCATAAGTGGGGATGGTCGTAAGACGAGAAGGTGTACATTAACAAAATAGATTATGGATTGAAGCGGAAAACTATTTGCAACTGATTGCAATGATGCATTTTTGTATTGCAAGCTCAAAATTGCAATCAATTGGCATATCCTTGGAATGTTATAACACTTATTCTATGCTATTCAGAGAGAAAAGTTTCATTTTCTTATATGTTATGTATAAACCCTTTTGTATGCTTGGAATATCACTTTGAACTTATCAATGCTCAGAGAAAATTTGAAAAATAGGCATATTTGATTTCAATTTATTTTCATGACTTACCTCATTTTTTAATTTTTTCTTACAAATAACACTTTTTACAGATAAGTACTTTTTGCAAGCTCAATATTAATGAGAAGTACGAATTTTTTCATGAATTTTGGTACAAGAGTTCGTTTCATTTTATTATCTATAGGTGAATGATATTTTCTTGAAACAAGTCTAACCAATTAACTACTTTATAAAAACTAAAGAAATTCTACATATACATATATATAATGCAAAAAAATTCTGAAATGTGTCTGAATGTTGAAAAACTTTATACAAGACTTTATATGCTGTTAGAGAGATCCCCAAAGTTATTTATCTAGGTTCAAAAATTTCATTCCACTGGTTATGGGTTATCAAACTAATCAAACTTTGAAAACCAGATGGAAAAACATTGCTTATGGATGGCATTTGTTGTGCTGTTGTATTTACTCTATCATGTGATTAACTTTGCTAATTCCTATACCAAGTTTTAATCTTTCAAAAATTTACCCTACTATATTTCCTATTATATTAATGCTATTCATCATAAATATTAATGTATAACATAAATCAATATTATCTAGTAACTACACTGATTTACATGTTTCATATCCAACAAATTTAAACTTGTACAGGCAATGGATTAATTAAAATCATAAAAATCCGATTTAAATTTAAAAAATTTGATTTAAATCAAATAAATCCGATTTTTATAATTTTTTTAGTCATGATTTTTTCATACCCTGCTTCAAAGATAATAAAATTTTCAAGTACCAACAAAACAATTGTAAAAGATACAGCAAAAGGTTAAAAATTATTATAACATTACAAAAGCAATATGTATAAAATTGAACGTTTGCTATAAAATTCAGTAAGAATAAATTGCTTTCCAGCTAATTTAATTTTTTCCCAACAACTTCGATGCATTCGTCAAAATTCAGATTTAAATCCTGAATTGACAAATAATTATAATAATTGATTACTCTCTCTCTCTCTTAGTTGTAGACTAAACTGCAGATAATATATATCAAATTGTTCTGAAATATTTAAGCCCTTTAAGTCTAGACTTCAATTTTTTCATTGCAACCTTTTTTCAAGAAACACCTAACCACAAGTTTTTCTCAATATGACCAGATAATATTCTATACTTTCCAGAATCAGTGGCTTTTTACTGCTAATGAAATTTGTGTGACATCATTAAAATAAACATCCTTATTGTCAATGTACTCAGAAAATTATACCTAGTCTTGAAGCAATATTTTTAAATGTTCACATTTGTAAATAAATAATGTTGGTTGGGTTTTATGTTGCAAGGGCCACATTTAGCCAAGTTGCACCAAGCAATATCAAGTAAATGGCATAAACACACAAGGAAAGCTTGACTGGCATAGAAAAATGAAATATATACAGAGGGGAATCAAACCTGCACCACCTACAACATGCAGATTGCTAGGACAGTGGGCAATTAACAGTGTGTCAACAATTGACAGTGTGAGAACAAGAACTAATCTGGGAATTCCAAACTAGTGTTCGAAATTTCAATGAAGGATCATGACATGAAACGTGTGGCAGTGCCCATTCATTATGTCTTGGTAGGTCTTTTGGTAAAACATCAAATCACGCAGGAGACTGCCTTTTTAGTTTTGATGCTCATACTACTGGAAGTCCTAGTTTTGTTAACAAGAAATAGGCCCTATGTCAAATGGAAAGTTTGATTTTATTAAAAAAACATTTAACTGAATATTTTTAGTTATTCATGACAAACTGACTTGTTTTATTTTATCAGTCTAACCCCCAATTACTCCAAAGCACAAAACTCTTGAACTGATTTTTAAAAGAAAATTATTTCTATGGTCTGGCGACTAAGTTTTAAATATTATAAAGCTTCTCTCTTTTCTCTTCTATTGAAACCACAAAATGACACTTTAAACAAACTACATCACTTTGGTCAGTCAGAAATTTCAGCAAAAGGAACGTTTTTCCTCAAAAGTAATGAAAAATAGATCTCAAGCAAAATGCCTGTTCTTGAAAACACCAAAATATGCAAAAATAAAGACTCGGAAACTTAAAAATGCCTTAATGACAGAAAAAAAATGAAAAAATGCCGTTTCGCGTAAAAATTCTCAAGAGATGCATGAAAATGCTCTAACAAAGGTAATTAAAACAGTCTTTTTTTTAAGAATTTCTATACACTCAAATAAGGTTTTAGTCTTTCTTTAAAAGATGCAAAATCATCAAAATCGTAGCCCCTCCATTATTATTCTCACATCAACAAAAAATCCAACTGATAGTATGTTCCTATAATAAAAATAACATCCCCGTATACTTTTCCCAAGTAAAAAGATAATTTATTTTACAAAAATAGCTTTATGTGAGCATGCTGACAGGATTTCTTCTACATATAAGCTATAAGCAAATAAAATTTTAAAATGGGCCCAAATTTTGACCTAAAAAGGAAAAAAAATGACCTAAAAATTTAATTTTTACAACCAATAAAAAGCAAAATATTTTCTTTTATTTTTGTGGTCTGTGAAGGTTAAAATATGTGTGTATATTAATAGAGAGTAAAACCTCCATCACCCCTGAATAATTTATCACCAGATAAGTCAGATTTTCTTCAATCCCAACCAGCTCTTGACAGTAATGAAATTACACACTTGTTTACTAGTCATGAATTCAAATGCTAGCCCCAATATAAAACACACTTTTATAAAGGCATTAAAATTCAGCATCTAGCAAAACTTTGGATACTCTAAAGCAACCAAATATTTGAGAGCCTCAAAGTTTATGCTTCAAAGGAGTGTTGCAAGAGTTCAAGATGACTCAAAGATCCAAAAGTAAACTGATAATTCGCTTTCTACTCTTTAAATTAGATAACACTCTCCTTACAGTCTTCACTCTTTCCAATGTAGATGGTTCACCTAATAGAAAGGCATATAAAGGTTGAGTTTTGCTTCGCCCCTTGAAGAGATTACAGATTTGTTTGAAGCTGGTAGATGAGTTACTTGTCTTGTTTTATAGTAAAAACTAAATCACAGATGAAAGATAGTGACTTGGAAAGGTTTCAACAAAGCATTTGTTTACGCCGGGGCAAATCTAAAACATTGTGCTAAACACTTGGGAAATGACCAAAAATGTCCTGAAATTTTCAACAATCGGAAAAATCTAAAAAAAACCTAATAATCAGAAATATCGAAAAATGACAAAAACCTTAACTGTATATTTCTGGAATGAGGAGATTGTAAGCGAAATTTCTATCTGTATGGGTATTGCCTACTACGTGCTAATGAAAAGATAACAAGTCAATTAAATCTGGGCTTTGTTAATGATTAAAAGATTAACAAGACTGATTTATTTTTTGAGCAGATATCATGGTAAGGTTATTTAAAAGATTGGTATCAGATACTTGGGCAGAGGAGCAAGTCTGATGTTTGTCATGGCTTCAGTTTCTTACATACAGCACTAGAGAAACTTGAGTTGTTAGTAGAGAACATTTACCAATAATATTCTCCAAACATTAAAATTTGGAGACTCTTCAAGCATTTTCTATTTAAAACCTCACTTCTCATGAAATTGCAATTTATTGATTGCAGAAACGAACCTGGAGCTTATTTTATGTATCATTCACAGTATATATAAGCACTGTCTAATAGAAATTATGCTCTTAATTTTATTGAAAGCAATGATAAATTTTTCATATATTATTGATGCCACTGTGCCATAGTGAAGTCTGGAGATATTAGCAGCACATACCCAATTTCTGCAGTTGAGCAGTACACATTTAAAACTTAGTAGTTGGAGATATATTAAAAAACCTCTGAGGCAACTCGAAAAATACATATTGTCAAAGTAAATAATTCACATTTTGAAATAAATTGTTGAAAAAAGCACAAAAATAACTCAAATACTTACTCCTTTTTTATTTCTAATGTTAGCCTAAGTACTGCATTTTTAAGCTTTTAACTTGTGTATTCAATCATCCATTAAAAAATATATTGCACAGAAGAAAACAAAAATTTTCACATCTCTAGAGAAACCAACAAAAACTAGACAACCAATAACAGTTGAAAGCATGTGTAACATAAACATGTGAATATAGAGAACATTAATCCAGGAAAAGGTATCCTATGATTCGTTATTCTGTTTTATATACTCTAGTTACTTTGTAACTTAATAATGGTAGATAAGTTCCCCATATATTTATTAGGTCATACATTATAATATAAAGACCAGTCTCATACATGAATTATGGGATATAACTTTTGAAACAAAATAAAATCTATCAAATAAAACATCAACTCCCAGGTGATTTCAGTTTTCTCACTAAAGCAAGCAGAAGTAAAATTTGCTTGTATACCTCCAGTTGCTTCATTGATATATATTTATGCAAGTATTTAATAATGCAATTTGTTTCATGCAAGGCCTAATCAAATTCGACATTAAAGTACACAAATACAGAATATGATGTGAATAAAATGGAAGATTCATGAATAATGACAACAAACAATTTCTTAACATTAATTAACTAGTGCTGTGGTATGTTTTAAATAAAATCGAAAGATAAAGAATAATACATTTAAAAATTAGCTACAAAGACATTCTCAGATTATAATCTAACAAAAAACTTTTACGTAGTTATAAGCAACTTAACAAAGAATTATGTACTAACTAAATACCAGACACCAGAATGCAAGTAAACAAAGTGAATTTCAACTTTTCATCGGAAGAATTTAATAGAAAATGCGCTGTATCAACACAACTATTACTATTCTCAGAAAACGAAAAATTTTAAAAAATGTAAAAGGTGCTCACATGAGAACCAAGAGCAAAATATAATTAGGTCTGGATCCAAAACCAGAACAAACACTATACAAACAAGTTGACAACAAGTATGCAAATGAAGTAGAAACCAACCAAATCTTCCAAAAACAAAGAAATAAATATCTGTACCTCTTTCTGTTACTTCTAAATGAAATTGTATCTATTTCAATACTTCACATGCTATGTATATAAATCGAAATAGAAAAAGATAAACAACAATTAAAAACATCAGAATCAATGACTTCACGCACAATTTAACACTGCAGTTGAAATCACAGTTAGTTTGAAGAAAATATGCTTGGAATTTTATCTGTTTGTAAACTGTACCTTTGACTCAAGCTTGGGCTTACCCTATAACTTTAATACAACTACAATTGTATTTTTGATTCCTAAAGGTTTATAAGGCCCGTTGCGCTCCAGTGCGACATTTCATCAACCTTCTGGTTAGGGATGGAGGAAAAAGAACAACCTGGAAAGGGGGCAAAACGGGAGCCCACGGAGTCCAATCCACAAGGCCAATGGAACAGGGAAGGTATTAATGGTCTTGAAGATTTCTGTATTTCACGCTTTTCATCAGCGTTTTACTCAAAAATGGTATCAATTTTATGAATGAGGCTCCGTGTGTAAATGCATCATATTATCAGCTACTAAATAAAAAGGATTAACGTTTTGGAGAGTCGTATTCGTTTTCAGCGAATTTATTAATGCAAGACGAAATCGGATTCAGTTATGTGGAAACGTCTTGGTGCCAGTGGCTTGACTTTCCCGCCGGTACGTCACAATGACTTTCTTTCTCAGAACAGGTTTCGCGCTGTTGGAGCAAACCTATTCCCGTTTATACAAACATTGGAGTGAGATACTTGAGAACAGCGGTAAGCAGATTAAAGAACAGTTCTTTTAAAAAGAGCAGGAACATCAAAGAACTGTTCGCCGAAAATAACAGCATTTCCCACCCCTACTTCTGATTTATATTAGGTCATTAAGTATGAAATGTCCGATTACCTCAAATACCAAGTTTGATACCCGATATCTCTGATATTTAAAATTTGACAGTTCCTTGTTTTTTTATTGTGAAGGTATATCATCAGCCTTTCAGGTGCACGTTTGTGACTATCTGTTGAATTGTCTTTTGCAGATTAAATTTTGTAAACCATGGATAAGTCAAAAATTCGCGTTATTTTCGAATATGATTTCCGTCGTGGAACTAATGCAGCGAAGACAACAACTCGACGTGTCAACGAAGTGTTTGGCAAGGATGTGGCTAATGAACGCACAGTACGTCGATGGTTTGAGAAGTTCCGATCTGGCGATTTTGATCTTCAAAATGAACCACGTGGGCGACCTGAGAGCAAGGTGGAGAATGAGCTAAAAGCTGCAGTGGAAGCGGATACATCTCAAACTACGCTTGAATTAACAGCAAGGTTTGATGTTATTATTCCAACAATATTAAACCATTTGAAACAAATCAGAAAGGTTAAGAAGCTGGATAGATGGGTTCCGCATGAATTAGATGAGCGTCAGAAGAGAAATCGTTTCGAAGTTTGCTTTTCTTTGCTGTTGCGACATAGAGGCGAACCATTTTTACACCGTATTGTTACGTGTGATGAAAAATGGATTCTTTTCGACAATCGCAAGCGTTCGGCACAATGATTGGATAAAGATGAAGTGCCAAAACACATTCCGAAACCGAATATTCACCAAAAAAGCTAATGGTGTCTGTTTGGTGGTCCAGTGTTGGTGTTTTCCACTACAGCTTCATGAGACCTGGTCAATCGATTACGGCGTATGTCTACTGTAACCAATTAGACGAAATGATGAGGGAGCTTGGGATTAAGAAACGAGATTGGTGAATAGAGATAGAATACTCTTGCCGGACAATGCTAGACCACATGTCGCACGAATAACGTTGCTCAAACTGCAGGAGCTGGACTTGGAAACTCTGCCACCCACCGTATTCCCCAGATCTTGCACCAACTGACTACTATTTCTTCCAGGCATTGGACCACATCTTGCAAGGAGAAAAATTTAATTCCCAACAAGCTGTAGAAAACGCCTTTCGCGATTTTTCACCACTGCTCTCCAGGCTTCTTCGCTGCCGGCATTAACAAGCTACCGTTAAGATGGCAAAATTGTATCGATAGTTTAGGCGTATGTTTTGATTAATTATACTGCTTCTTGCTTGAGATATAATAAACCAAACTTTCAGTTCGAAATCGGACATTTCACGCTTAATGATCTAATCGTTCGGGTTATAATTCTTGCCATAGTTATTTCTTAACGTTGTATCAATCTGACCTCTTAAATAGCTATAAGAGAACTTCTACAGAGAGGCTCTGAACTGGAAGCATAAATTCCTTGAAACAGTCCCTTTCTTCGAGTTAAAGAAATATTAATTTAAAGAATTTTCATCTCAGTTTTTTTCTGCACTTTTCCCCCGTTTGTTTCATTTTTAAAAGAAAAAATTTTAGTGCAAATTTAAACAAACTACAAGAAAGAAGAAAACATATTTTATATATTAACAAATTTTTTATATTCCTTCTCATATGTACAATGCGTAATTATTTGCAAGATTTTCCTTGAAACTTGAGTTCTCGCCGTTTGGACGACGTTAGGAGTTAATTTCTCCTGCATATAGGTTCGATTCCTCCGTGGTTGTATTTCTCTCTTTAACGTAAAACTTTTCTTGTGTGTGTATGTCCATTTACTTGACATTGTTTGGCGCAGCTTGGCCAAATATGGTTCTTACGTCATAAAACTCAACGCAACCAAACCCTCCAGCACTAAATTATTTGTGTGGAATAATTAAAGATGGCAACTTCAAGGAGAAACCATATGCAATACATGTATGGGGCATGTTTTAAGTTAAATAAAAAAATTAAACTCAGTGCTGAAACTATATTCGGAAAACACGTAAAATTACCCCTTACGGAAAATTTTCAAAAGAATTCTATAAAAGTTTTTATAGAATCCTATAAAATTGTGACCCGTTTTTCTATACCCTTGCATATAGGTTCGATTCCTCCGTGGTTGTATTTCTGTCTTCTGTGCTAGTAAAACTATACCCATTTACTTGATGTTGTTTGGCACAGATTGGCCAAGGTTAAATCTCAACCCAACCAAGCCCTCGAGAGCTAAATTATTCATGTGGAATAATTAAAGGCGGCAACTTCACGGAGAAACCGTATGCAACACATATATTGGGCATGTTTTAATAAAATAAAATTCAGTGCTGAAACCGTATTCGAAAAACGTGTAAAATTACCCCTTACGGAAAAATTTCATAAGAATTCTAAAAAATTTCTATAGAATGTGTATTATAGAATCCTATAAAATTATGTCCCGTTTTCCTATAAGCTCTGTCACACAAAAATACAAACTTTAGTGGACTGTAATTACGTTTATTTACATTACACTATCGTAAGTAAGTTACTGTACCATCATAAGTACAAATAAAGATATGTGGTATCCTAAGTACACAAGGAATGGTTCCTGGAACGGAACGCTGGCGATATCGTCTTATCTCAAGAGATCAGGCACAAACTGAGAAGTTTCAAACGTTCTCGGGGTTTGCCATGTACATGAAAAGTTACGCCAATTACAGAGCAGCGCCAACAGCTGTCACAATTACGCACTGCGTGAACAACCTCTTTAAAGTAACCTCTACAGAAATCTCTATAGAATGTCAGTAGAAACCTTTATAGAATTCTATAGAATCTAATTTCTTTAGTTTCACTACTTAACTTTTCAATAGAACTTCTCTATAGAATCAGAGCTCGTTTCTCTATACAAATCTCTAGTTTTTTCTATAGAAACAAAATTTCATTTCTCTATAAAATTCTATGGAACTAATAATTTTGCAAGATATTTTTTCACTCTCTCCTCTCGGAACGAAACAAAGTAATTCGTCACTCAGTAATACTCGGGCCATCTATACCAGTGGTTCTCAAAGTGTGATTCAATAAACATTCAATATTTTACAAGATAAAATAGAAAACTCAAGAAAAATAAAATATTCCATTGTTTTCTCCGATTCTTTTATGCAAAAACGTTATGTTCTAAAAATAATTATTTATATTAACCCCTGAGGGGTTCTCACATATATATCCGTTCTACAACCTTCAGTCTTCCCTGTATGACTCCTAACCAGTTTTCGTCTTCTTGACCAATAGAATCCTCCCAAGGATTCTTTCAACCAATAGATCATTATGTGTTACATTAAATCATTAGTGTATTGTTCATTAAATCATTATGTGTGCTATGGGGAAGAAGCAATACACTATATACCCGGAAATCTCGTGACGTTCAGAGGATTAACTCTCCTGATGGCTGTTGTCTCGACGAGGTATCTCGTCATTAACAAAACTAACCTGATCTTGGTGGACGAAATGTCTCATCATTAGAAAAAACTGACCAGATCTTGATCTCGTCATCATCAAAAAGTCGGGTTTTGGTGAAAATAAGAATCACTGATTTTATGCTGGTCTGCATATGGCCCATTTAATTGTATAATCTCAAGGGGCCTGTAAACTGAAAAGTTTGGGAACAGCTGCTCTACTTTTAACTTTACAGAAAAATCTAAGAATTATTTTCTAAAAAATACTAATCGATATAACTTTTTTCTTGTTGAAATTTGTTCCTGTGCCATGGAAACCAAATAAATTAACTCAGTAATCAAAATTTTCAACTGTCATTTTGTCACAGAATTTCTATTTTGTACATTTTCATCTCAAGGAGAGTGAGAAAAATGTATTTTTCATCCACAATTTTAGGCAAATTATCTCAATATATCCAGTTTTTATTCAAAATATTTCTATACGTTTACGACGAATGCGTGATTAAAATTTCTTTAAAACAGTTTATAAAGCTTGTCAGTTTGTTGTGTTTACCGTTATTTATTCAAAACTCTTAGAAGTATCGGAATTGTGACTTATATTTTTAATGATACCAAGAAAATTAATTTAACTATCTCAAAAACATGACTACGTAGTCTTAAAAGTATTAAGTCGGTTATTAAGAAATTGAAATAGGTCAAAATTGAAAATTTCAAATTTTTATGTTGAAAACGTTTAGAAAACAAAGATTTCCCGTGAAAAACGAGCATTTGTTTATTCTAGTAAATATTCTCAGACATTCTAGTAAATAATCAAAAGCTTAACGAATTCACAATATTATTTTTAAATGAACTATAGTATAAGAATTCCTAATAAACACAGAAATAAATACCTCAAATTGGCTTTGTTTCGACCATAGACGTAAGGAACAAGCAGACCGAATATTTCTATTGAGATGAAGGTAGATAGTTGAATTAACATCGCACTGGGGGCCATTGGAGCAACACAAAGGGTCCAGGATCAACACCGTAATTTTGAACCACGGTCAGACGACGGCTATTGAGAGGAGCTTCCAAAAGTGTGACAAACATTTCAAATGATAGATGCGAGACTAATCTGTGGAAAATTGACTTGGCTGACCGATTTGGTATCTTATCGCCTTGTTTGGCGATATAACATCGTATAACAGGGTAGATGTGTGAATGTCCAGTTCTATAAAGTGGCGACAAAAATGGTGAAATCGCCAAAGTCTGCTACTGTGTCACTCGGACCAATCTGAATCAATGAATGGGCGTCTTCCCCTGTTCGTGGACCAATCAGATGATGAATCAATGAATGGGCCTTACACCCACAAATCAATATTTTTTCCCACTGTCCATTTAAAGTAAGTCCATTAAATACTTTGAAAGCAAGATTTTTTCATGTTTGCGCCAAATTGATTCCGGTTTTGCCCTCATCTCTAGTTTCATTTTTCTGTTTTGGGTGGAAGTGTCAAACTGCTTCCTTCATGTTTAATAACAAGCATCGGGAGCTGACAAACTAATCTGCCTTTCTAGAGAACTGTTTTCCCACTACCATGGGACCGCGGTAGCCCAGTTGGAAGAGCAGTGGATTAACAACAAGAGGGTTGCGAGTTCGAAGCTCGGTCCAGCCAAAGACCGTCGGGTACACGGGGACTGGTGCCCGTTAAATCTGTCATGGCCTCAAATGTCCTCACGTTAGCGTGGTGTGGAAGTTTGGAGAGTGGGGTCCCAGGAGAGCTCAGGTGTTGTTCTCGTCATCTGACCGTGATTTGAAATAACGAGGCGTTGACCTCGGATCTTTTCCTTCAGGATTGATCCCGGACCGTCACCAATAACCCATTGTGTTGCTTCAGTGTGACGTTAATTAACTACCTTCCCAGTTCCGTGACAAATAATTGCTGAAGGAACATTGAATATCTTTTGAGACTATGTTAAAACTTTTTTTCATCGATTTCCACTAAAACTCTCATTCTTTTATTCTTGCAAAATCCGAATTTTAAAATACGGTTAAGGCGAAAATTAAACAACCGAAAACCATGCGCGGGAAAAGTTGCTCGGCCGACACTATAACAAAATAAATTAAATTAAACAAATCACGCGTTCAAACTCGCACGCTTCCACATACCGCCCGCCTTGAAGTATAAGCTTCAACAATAATTTCACATTCAGCATCAAAAATACACATCCAAAAATACAATTGACAAAAGAAACCTTTTAAACTTAAATTCTAGTGAGGGAAATATAGAACATTCTTGTTTTTCTTCACGGTCTTCAAAGATGGTAATGGTAATTGATTACCATCGCACTGGAGCAACACAACGGGCTATTGAAGACGGTCCGGGATCAATCCCTAAGAGAAAGATCCAAGGACAATCCCTCGTAATTTTGAACCACGGTCAGATGACGAGGACACAACTAAGCTGGCACTCCACTCTCCAAACTTCCACACCACGATGTGAGGACGTTTGGGGCCACGACATATTTAACGTACACCAGCCCCCGTGTACACGACAGTCTTTGGCTGGATTGAGTTTCGAATTCGCAACCCTCCGGTTGGTAATCTGTTGCTCTTATAACTGGTCTACCGCGGCCCCTTAAACTATATAAATAAAACTGTCTGATTCAGTTTTTGGAAAAGAATCCTTATTGGATTCTATTCATAGATTTGTTTCGGGAGATTTTTTTAGTCAAAAATCAAAATTTAACACAATATTTCCGGAATAAATGTAATAGCCCGTTGTGTTGCTCCAGTGTGACGTTAACTAAAAATACCTACCTACCGGAATAAACGTCTGGAATCGATGTTACCAAAAAGGTGTGATTTCTATTCATTGTATAGTTATAAATTTATGAATGTGTTTAATTTTAGGTAGGTATTTTTTTTACTTAACGTCGCACTGGAGCAACACACGGGATATTGGTGACTGTCCGGGATCAATCCACAAGGGAAAGTAAAGAGGACGACACCACGTAATTTTATGATGAATTAATTTTAGAATTATCACGCGTGTGGGTAAACTGAACATACTTCGGGAATGTAAATTATTCTTCACACGAGCTTAAAACTTAAAAACTGAAAGCGCTTTCTTAGAAGAGGAAGTTATGTGCGATAATTTTATTTCGCTTCAAGACTTAAACGGTTTTTATATTCAAGCTATTGCTATAGAAAATGCTATTGGTGTTAAAAGGAAGGTAGGTTTGTGTTATCAGTGATGGGGATTGGTTGGGTTTTTATGAGCAAGGGTCATATTTGACCACGCTGCGCCAGATACAAGCCATACAATATCAATAGTGATGAGATTAGAAAGAGGTTTATCTAGACCGAAGCCTATATGCTTGTCTTGAATTTGTGGAATTTACCCTGTACGTGCAAAGTATTTGGAGCAAGTATCTGTAGTATGTCCAGTATCAGAATGATAGACACCAGCAGGATCTTGCAAACGGGTAGAACAACAGTAGTTTAACCCTGATCCCACTTTATCTTAGATGTGTATTTAGCCTTTTTAAAAGCAAATATTTGGTTCTTCAATTCAAGGCCGTCCATGGAAGGACCAATTGTTTGCTGTTTAGTGCAGTGCTTCCCAACCTTTTTCACGTCACGGCACATCTCACAAGCATTAATAATTTCACGACACACTATGAAGAAACATTTTTCTATTAACGTGATTAATTTTTTCTATTTCATACTAGGGATTCAATTAATAAGATCTTTAAAATATTTTTGTATTATATTACATAAACATTCCAGCTAGACATTCCTTTCCTGATAAGTCTTCTTATGCAGTCATAAGCACGAAATAAACGAAACAAATAGAATGATAATACCTAATCCATATATCCTCAGTGATTGATATTTGACGTAGTTTTATATCGCATCTATGATCTAAATTGTCAGATTTGACGAAGTGAAATTGATTAAATTTTTAGAACATTTATTTTATAAAATTATTATGTGAAAATACAAAAGTAAAATTAATTATACACAAATGAATTTCTGACTATGTATAAATATGTTAATAATAATAATTTAGTGACAAAATAAACATTTCAAGTATATTAATATAAATATCTACAATATTCTTTTGCCACGGTTAATACATATATTACTTTCTTATTTCAGTGAGATACTTAAGCTTGTTTCTGTGAACACAACTTTTTTATATCTGGGTCTATGGTCGAAAGACCTACACGCAAATCATGACCAAGACTATTCAATAATGATCTCTTAAAATTCTTGATAGTGAGCACAGAAGAGAAACTTTGTTCACAAATGTATGTTGTAGCAAATGGTAAAAGAATCGCCGATGTTCACTTTTTGCCGATCAGAATCGCTTTTTCGTCGATGGATAGCCCTCCAGTTCCGTCGCCCCATAATCAGGACTTTGCGGTTCAATTTTTCGCGGCACACTTCCAGTCCTTTCGCGGCACACCAGTGTGCCGCGGCACATCGGTTGGGAAGCATTGGTTTAGTGTGTTTAGCCGTGTCTAGTTAGAACTGTGTAATCTATTCTACAGTTCACGTCCATTCAGTATTATCTATTCTACAGTTCACGCTTACAGACCGTCGTGTGTGTACAATGGGGGCTGGTGCACTTTAAATCTGTCGTGGCCTCAAATGTTCTCACGTTGGCGTGGTGTGAAAGTTTGGAGAGTGGGGTGCTAGCTCACAGGTGTTGAACTTGTCATCTGACCGTGGTTCAAAATTACGTGGTGTTGTCCTCGGATCCTTTCCTTGGGGATGGTTCCTGGACCTTCGCCAATAGCCCGTTGGATTGCTCCAGTGCGACATTAATTAAATACCTACCGATACATTTTCTATAGAGGTTACTTTATAGAGCTTATTGAAAAACGGGCTGTAATTCTATACGATTCTACAGACCACATTCTATAGAAATTTTTATACAATTCTATAGACTACATTCTATAGAAATGTTTATAGAATTCCATAGACCACATTCTATAGAAATTTTTATAGAATTCTATAGACCACATTCCATAGAAATGTTTATAGAATTCTATAGACCACATTCTATAGAAATGTTTATACAATTCTATAGACCACATTCCATAGAAATGTTTATAGAATTCCATAGACCACATTCTATAGAAATTTTTATAGAATTCTATAGACCACATTCCATAGAAATGTTTATAGAATTCTATAGATCACATTCTATAGAAATTTTTATCGAATTCCATAGACTACATTCTATAGAAATTTTTATAGAATTCCATAGACCACATTCTATAGAAATTTTTATAGAATTCTATAGAAAATTTTTCATCAATAAATTTTCCATTATTATTATTTTATAATCTATTCGGTCTTCGTAGGTTGTGTTTTCGATTGCGATAAAATATATTTTTTAATCTGTTTACTTTGTTCGTAATTTGCTTTAGCAAAGTGGCTTCCAAGCTTTTCAGTGCACGGACCCCTTGAGATTATAAAATTAAATAGTGCTGATGTAGACTTGAACTATAGTGATCCTTATTTTTTACCTGAACCCTCTGAGTGTCACGAGATTTGCGTGTAGTATACTGGGACTGCTGTAGCCCGGTTGGGGAAGAGTAATGGATTAGAAAACGGAAGGTTGCGAGTTTGAAACTCGGTCCAACCAAAGACCGTTGTGTACGTGGAAGCTGGTGCATATTAAATCTGTCGTAGCCTCAAACGTCCTCACGTTGGGGTGGTGTGGAAGTTTGGAGAGTGGAGTGCCAGCTCAGGTGTTGTTCTCGTCATCTGACCGTGGTTGAAAATGACGAGGTGTTGTCCTCGAATTTTTCCCTTCGGGATGAATCCCGGACCGTCGCCAACAGCCCGTTGTGTTTCTCCACTGCGACGTTAATTAACTACCTACCGAGTAGTATAGTATTGCTTTTCCCCACGACACACATAATGATTAAATAACCACATCTATTGGTTGGAGGAATCCTAGGGCAAATTCTATTGGTCAAGAAGGTCAAAACTGGTTAGAAGTCCTAACGGGAATTCATATTTAGAATACCACAACTTTTTTAGGACATAAAAGAATCGGAGAAAATAGGAAAATTTAATTTTTCTTGAGTTCTTCATTTTGGCTAGTAAAAAATTGAATGTTTCACGCGGACCTCCTGAAGCCTTGTCCCGGAACCCTGGAGTTCCGCGGACCACATTTTGGGAACCATTGCTTTAGCATATTTTGAAAGAACTCATCAAGGGCAGGAAGGTTTTGAGGGGAGAACCCCTACGGGAATCGAATTCTTCCCTAAGTGATTTTGGAATTAAAAAGCTATCAAAAACACATGGTGAAGGTAACCATATTTGTAAATTGAACCCTCGCAAGGTTTGTAAATACGTCTGAATTCGTCAATACTTTGAAAACAATCGAAAAATCATTAATCCTCCTGGTGTTTGTCTTGACGAGGTATCTCGTCACTAGAAGAAAACTCACCAGACCTTGATGGACGAGATATCTCGTCATTAGAAGAAAATTAACCAGATCTTGATCTCGTCATCATAAGAAAATTCACAATATCCATACAAGTCTGGATGACGAGATATCTCGTCATTAGCAAACGTCTGATCTTGATGGACGAAATATCTCGTCATTAGAAAAACTAACCAAATATTTATCTCGTCATAATAAGAAAAAACACAATATCTTGACGAGATATCTCGTCAATAGCAAAATTGGTCATCTTGATGGATGAGATATCTCGTTTATACCACTTGGAGGGTTAAACGCAATACTCATTTAACATTACAGCATTTAGGGAACCGGGAGAGAGAGAACCTTAAATATTTTCTGAATATGTGGTTGTTGAAGGGTGTTCTGGAAGAAAATCAAATGTTTTTGTGCAGAGGAGACGGCTTGCTGAGGTTTGCACATGATCAACTCATACCTCAGGAACGGGCCTATGCTCTCGAGAAGGCATTGGGATCTGGTACCATATTAGGAAACAGGTCCCTTAACAAAAAATCAAAACTTGTACTCGATGCTCAATTTTTAATTTGCACAAACGTAAAAAGATTTATCTTTCATTAATTTATTATACAGCCTTATAAAAACAACGAAAATATTTTGTAACATTTTACACATAGAAAACAGATTGCTCGTTACTGTTCAGACAAAACGCTTTTCAAATCTCTAGGCCCCTTTACCATTGGGTACCGTTAATATCCCCATTATGGGAGGGGCCTGATTCAGGGACCATTGGGCAGGAGTCATCCGAAACGTGCGCTTTTCTAGTGTACTTATACACTAGACGATATTTTCTAAAATTTTGAATAAACATCCAGTTTATTTACAATAGGTCATTGGTATATGCTTAAAATCTTTTCAGTGTGAAAACCAGATTAAGCTAATAATTAATTATCTAATTTAGATATAATTAGCATGTTTTTTGAACAGTGGTATATCAAATTTTAATTTGTTCAGAAAGACAATTTCTGTTGGAAATTATTCCCATAACGTTATATCATATTCCTATAACGTACGTTATATTCGTTACTCCTATAACGTTCATATTTTGACCTTCAATCAAGTTGCTAGAGGGAGTAGGTTTTTTGCAATTTTTTTCATCAAGGAAGCATAAAAAATCAAGATTTTTTCAGGAATTTTAACATTTAAAAATCTACTAAAAATTAATTTCTAAATTAATAACTCCGATCGAGGGTCTAAACATCCATCTATACACTGTATTATATATATTGATACAAAAATAACTATAATAGATAAATTTCATTGTTGAGTTATCACCGTTTGAACAAAGCATCCTATTGCAAAAACGCAGTTTTTCAGAAATTGAGTTTATAGTTTTGGAAACATGTTTGTACTTGGTGACAGCACCTAATGAAAAATCCTTTCAACTAGAAAAATATTCTGAATGTTTACCAAGATCTTGATATCGTTTGAAAGCTAAGGAGTTGGAAAATATTTTAAAGCAATAAAAAATCGATATTCTTCTCGATTTTCGTGATTTCTAGTGTATATGCACCTTAAAAAAATAAAACGCATTTGCTCTTAACTGATAAAAGAGCATACGATACATAATTTATAGACTATCTTTCATGTTAATACCTAGTGGAAATTCAACACGTGCTAATGAAGTTTTTTGCAACGCCTTTTGTAGGAAGAGAAACAATTCTGTGTACAATGTTTTACTTCCGAATGCAATAAAAATTAAAAAATATTTTACTGTAATAAAATTGAAATAATTAAAACGTATTCGCTTTATTTGAAAAACATTTCCTAGGAATTTCCGGAAATTTCAACCTAGCTATTAGCGAAAGAACACAGTACAGGGTGAAAGAAGTACAGGGTATTTCGAAAATATCGGGCCAAATTGTAAAGGGCGGTAGAGAAGAAACCAAACTTTTATAGAGGACACACGTTCATTCAGGACAGATAAACATACATGCCTTATCACGGATTCCAACCAGGAACCTTTGAATCCAGAAGCAACATTCCGATCACTATACAACCATTGAGCAGCTCGTCCGTTTCCTTTCGCAGTACCATACATCAGATAAATATTTTCGAGTTCCGAATTCGGGTAGCGACGCATGCCGTTGGAAACCCGAGCGGGGAATGATGCCTTACGCCAGTGGTTCTTAACCTTTTTAAGCCGCGACCCAAATTTGAGAAATATGTTCATGTCGCGACCCAAAAAAAAGTCAAAATTTTTTCATTGCTTTATTTTAGATCGTATTTTTAAAAAATCTTCAATCCTACGATGATGATTTTTTTTTAACTTACAAATTTTTTATTTATTTTTTTAATAATAAAGATAAACAAAAGTACTTTTCGATCCAAGGAAAATTTAATTAATAATCAAGTGTTTTTAATAATTTTTATTGACCAAATTAAAATATATTTATAACTTTTTGAAAATAATTGACATTTTAACTTATTCCTAAAAAAAGAAATATCAATACATATGTTAAGTCTTTTAAATTTTAAATGCAAGTCATACAGTTTTAATGAGAACCTTGTGCTTGAATACATTTTGAAAGATCTTCAAACCTCGGTTGAATGCTTGTCAAGGAGCACCTTATATCTATTTCAGGATTTAACTTGTTCCGGTAATTGTTTTTGATTACACACAGAGCCGAACCAGCCTCACACATATATGTTGTTGAAAAGGGCAATAATACTTTTAGGGCTTCTTTAACAATTATTGGCTTTTCGGTTTTTAATTTTAACCAGAAAGCACATAAAGATTCAGTGTTTTTGTAGAAATTGTATCGAAGTGCTTGGTCACTTTGTATTTCTATTAATTGTTCTTGAAATTGATTAATATTAACAAATTCCTCATGCAAATCACTTACATCAAAATTAAATGGCATTCAAACCCAATTATATTTGAAAACATCGTCTGCAGGGAAATATCGATCAAAGTCTGCTATTAGTTTTTCTAAATGATTAATAATAATTTTCTGTATTTCAAAATCTGTGATATCAATATTATTGTCTTCAACAAGTAAATTAAGAGTCGGGAATGAAGCAAGTTTCTTTACTTCAACCTTATTTCTCCATAATTTGAGTTTATTTTTAAAACATGTAATTTTTTCAGTTAATTCAATAATAGTATGATTACGTCCTTGCATAGACGTATTTAGATTATTTATTTCAAATAAAATATCTGACAAATAAGCAACTTGAGTAATCCACTTCAACTCGGAGAATTTAGATGCTAATGGGTGTTTCTTTTCTCTCAAAAATAATTCGACTTCTGTCCGTAATGATAATACTCTTTGAACAACTTTGCCCCGGGACAGCCATCTAACTTCAGAATAATATAATAAATGTTCGTATTCTGCACCAAATTCGAAACACAGTTCGCGGAAAATTCTACAGTTAAGAGCTCTTGATTTGATAAAATTGACTACCGCAACAATTTCATCCAAAACGATACATAATTCGGGTGATAATTTTTTTGAAGCAAGATTTTGTCTATGTAGCAAACGAGGAATCGATATAATTTGTGGATTCATTTGTTTTGCTCTTGTCGAAAATCCCTTTTGAGATGCTGTCATGGCAGCTGCACCGTCGGTGCAAATACTGAAACACTGATTCCAATTTAATCCTTCTTCTTTAAAAAACGAATCGACCATAAGAAAAATATCTTCACCTCTAGTTGTTGTTGACATTGGTTTGCAAAATAAAATGTCCTCCTGTATATCTGTTAAACCTGGATACCGCACGTAAACCATGAGTTGAGCATCTTTACTTACATCTGTCGTTTCATCCAGTTGAATACTAAATAAACCAGCAATTTTTATAGCAGAAATAAGTTGATTCTTAATATCAAATGACATATCATTAATTCGTAAACGAATTGTATCATTTGATAATGGTATCTTTTGTAATTTCTTTGAACTTTCATCTCCGCACATGATACGTGCCATGTCAATGGCAGCAGGTTTTATAAGTTTTTCAGCAATATTATGGGGTTTCTTTTGTCTTGCAATATGCCAAGCCACATGAAAAGAAGCAAGTGTAGCTTGTTTGGCAGAATTTATAAAACCACTACTACTTGGTGCATCCAAACGCTGTCTTTTTAAATGGGCTTCTTTTCTTTCGAAAAAAGTACGATCTTTTCCCTCAAAGGAAAAATTTTTATGCTTTGCATCAAAATGTCTTTTAAGTTTGTTCGGTTTCATCGATTCATTACTTAATATTTCACTGCACAACACGCATTGCGGCTTGTTCACTCCTCGATCATAAATGCAAGTAAAACCTAATTCTAAAAATGCTTCCTTGTATTCACGTTTTGCCATTATTAGGGTGATTACAATTTTACAATACACACTGCAGCTTGATCACTCCACTATTAATAATAAGACAAAATTTGTTTCTAAAATGCTTGTATTCACGTTTCACTGTTATTACACGTTTCACGTTTCACTGTTATTCACAACACAATACGCAGAAACGAGTTTTTGACAGAGAGCTTACTGAGTCTGCGCGCACGCAAAGCAATGGCGTGCGTATTACCAACACCTCCTAGAAGAGAAAGCCTCAGGACAGGAATTGGACGTCACTTCCGGAAGGCCATTCGCGAAGAGCGGTAAAACCGAAACATTGTATTAGGGAATAACTCTTCTAGGAGGTGTTGGTATTACTTATTATTTGGTGTATTACTAACTTTTTTGGTTCGACTCAGCGCGACCCAAGAAATATGCTTCGCGACCCAATTTTGGGTCGCGACCCATAGGTTAAGAACCGCTGCCTTACGCCACAGATACGATGTTATGTACTGACCTAAGCAGCACCATCTACCACCTAAACCTTTCCCGGACACACATTCTCTGACAAAAAATGTTTATTTTGGGTCACCCTACCACCCTTTTCAATTTGGCCAGGTATTTTCGAAACACCCTGTACACACCTTAAGATAGTTTAATAGAAGTATAAAAACAATGAAAAGGTTTTTACTCATCAAATAGTAAAAAAAACAGACTGCAGTTGCAGTTCAGAAAATTACAGTGCAGAAGAATTGCACAACTTGCAAATAAATATATCTGAAATGCCCCAATAGATATTGGGCACCTGCCGATTATACTCAGCTACGCCCTTTATTTACTCTACCCTCTTCCCTCCGACTCACCAGAGGTTTAGAATTCTCATTGGAGGGACGGAGGGAGAGAGAGCATTTTGACTTAAGGAAAACCTATCAAATACAATGTGTAACATATTTGAACATATACAAGTGTATAAGTACACTGCTGGCCACCCAAATTGCAACACCAAGAAAGACAAGAGATATCACAACAAAATTTATTTTATAGATAACATGTTGGCCAAGTATCAAATGATTAAATTTATAGACTTCTGTGAAGTGTGGTTCCTGCCAAAATCAGTAGCCAGAGTAGCCGCCATTGTTGGAGATCACCGCTGCCACACGCCTCGGCATTGATTCAAAGAGACTTTGGATGTGTTCTTGGGGTACAGCAGACCAAGCAGCTTCCACACGTTGCCAAAGTTGATCTGGTGTGGCAGCTGGGGATGTATTCTGGGTCAATCGTTGAGCAACCATGGACCACATGTTTTCTATCGGCGAAAGATCCGGAGAGCGAGCTGGCCAGGGAAGCAATTCAATCTGGCGATTGACGAAGAACCCTTGGACAATGCGTGCCACGTGTGGTCGCGCATTATCCTGTTGAAATATGGCTGTGGGCAAGCCCTGAAGGTAAGGAAGGACAACTGGCTCCAACACCTCGGAGATGTAGCGCTGGCTGTTTAAAGTACCGGCAATGCGTACTAGAGGAGTGCGAGAGTGATATCCAATACCGCCCCATACCATAATACCCGGTGCAGGACCAGTGTGGCGGTGCATAAAGCAGCTGTTCAGCATCCTCTCTCCACGGTGTCTCCAGACTCGAATCCGACCATCGTGGTGTTGCAGACAGAAGCGTGACTCGTCAGTAAAGACAATTTCATTCCATTCTGCCGTCCACATCCTTCTTTCATCGCACCATTGGCGGCGGAAACGTCTGTGGTTCTGCGTCAAGGGTAGACGAAGCAATGGACGTCTTGCGGACAGACCACTCTGCTGTAAACGGCGTCTAATGGTACGCGCAGACACTGGATGATGCGGTACAGACTGAATGTGCTGTGCTATGGTTCGTGATGTGGCTGAGCGATCCGTCACTGCCATACGCACAATATGCCTGTCATCACGTGAAGTGGTGCATTGAGGTGGATGCGATCGAACACGTCGGTCCGTCGTACCCTCCTGCATCCAACGATCACATATCCGCATTACAGTTGTTTGGTTTCGTCCAACACGACTACCGATTTCCCTGAAAGATAATCCACAATCTCGGTAGGCCACTATCCTTCCTCTGTCGAACTCGGATACTTGATCAAAAGATGATCGCTGTTTTCGACGAGGCATAATTGATCGTTTTTTTGAAAAAACCACAAGAAAAACACAATTGCCGTACTTGAAATCGTCGAAATCTCCAAGCCTTAAATAGCGCTTTGAAGTGGCGCCACAGGCGCGCGTGATGTGCGTCTGCGCTGAAATTCTAATCATTTGCATATCTCACCTCCGCTAATGCATGTTGTAAATTTCATATTATTTGCATGCTTCCTTCAGGGTGTTGCATTTACGGTGGCCAGCAGTGTATATAAAATATGAATTAGGTTGATGCAAAAGTTCGTCCTGTTTTTTGACAAAAATTGAAGAAAAGTTTTATTTACTAAAATTTTACATTTAATCGATATAGTATGTGCCGTTCTGTTCGATGATCTTTCTTCATCTCTCTCTCTCTCCGGTACCTGCATAATCCAGCGCTCATAGAAGTTCTGAGGTTTCTGGCTAAAGAACTGATCGAGATGACGAAACTTTCTGAACCACTTACTGCACGTGGAATCGTCAACGGCACCTTCACCATACGTAACACATATCTTCTTTTGCGTCTGCGAAGCATTCTTGCCTTTTCGGAATTAAAAAGGCTTATGTCCGAAATGCTCCTTGTTTTCTGCCATTTTTAATGCTTAACAAAATTTAAAAAGCACAACAAATAACACAAATTTTTCCCCAAGCACTCGCTGAAATTCCTACTTTCAAACAACATCTTAAGTTCACACGTGTGAAGTAGATAACACTTCAGTTTTGCGATGCAATGTCATCTAGCACCAAAAGCAGGACGAACTTTTGCATCAACCCAATATAAGTATAAGTGTAGAAGTATACAAGGTGACCAAAAGGTATTAAAAAAGGGCAAAGATTAAAATTATAACATAACAGCTAAAACATGAACAGAATCCAACAAAGAAATGACATAACACAACACACAATTAACACACGAGGAACAGAATTCAGGGGTCGGAGGGCTGAAAGTGGGCGCATAGGGCGAGGTAATTTTCGTGATAATTTTATTCGTCAAGTTTCTAAAAATTTATATGATGTAGATTTAAATGTGATATGAATTTATGATGGCTAAGAAGATTACATAGGGGCAATAAAACCCTAGTTTAAAGGCTAAATATATTTAAATTTAAATTCCCCAAAACTTTATTAGAATGTTAATTAGAGTATTAGGGAGCATCATAAAATATAAAATAAATCTTATATTTAAAATAATTAAAATAGTAGCACGCCCTAGAAAGGCGAAGTAATACACAACGTTAAGTCCCATTAGTACTATTAAAAAAAATTTACGCCACTATATAAGACACTTCTTTAGTGACCGAAGTAGGATAGAATAAAAAACGAGCACGGTTGACCAACGAAACTCTCACGAACCAAACCAGCCGCACGAACCACACCGACGCTTAAAGAGAAAAAACACAGCTGAAATATATTCTCTTGTTTACTGATTATCTGATGCACCGCAAACATTCGTGACCATAAAAAATGTACTCGTTATTCAACTTTTATTTACTAGGGTGTGCAAATTCTTAACATTCTCATTACAGGTGGATTAACGACGGAAATTCTCAATACTGATCTTAACCCTCTGAGGGTCACAAGATTTCCGATTTGTGTAGTATCGCTTTTACACCACAACACATTAATGACTAAAAACCGCATCTAATGGGTAAGAGAATCCATGGATTATTTCAAGTTTTCGAAAGATTCTATTGCTCCTTTCCTTGGAAGTGAATCCCTTGGAAAGATTCTATTGCTCCTTTCCTTGGAAATGAATCAGTTAGAATGATTCTATTGCTCCTTTCTTTAGAATAGAATTACTTTGGAAAGAGATTCTGTTACTCCTTTCCTTGGAAGGGAATCCTTTGAATAGGTTCTTTCCTTGGGATAGAATCTTAATCTTTATATAATCTTACTAAAAGATTCTATTGGCCATTTCCTTAGAAAGAATCATTTTGGAAGATTTTATTGTTGTTTTTTTTATTTAGAAAATAATCGTTGTGGAAGATTCTATTGCTTCTTTTCTTAGAATATAATTTTTTGGAAAGATTCTATTGGTCACGAAGGCCAAACCTGATTAGAAGTCATACAGGGAAGACTGCAGGTTGCAAGTTGGAATTTTGAATGCGTACTCCTCAGAGGGTTAAATTCTAGTTTTACCTTAGCGAGATGGGCGTAATTTTTTGTTAACCACGTAAAGGTTAGCAAAAATTTACGGAGGAATTTATTTCCTTCTGGAAATGCGTTTGAAATAGGGAAGCAATCAGTTTTATTTCCAACAGGAGATATCAAAATAACGCATTAAACCAGGGGTCCCTAAACTTATCAAGCGGAGGGACACATTTGGATGTTTGCCCGATAAAAAAAATATTTGGAAGGTCGTAACTGACCTGCGGGCCGATTAAACCTATGTGGAGGACCGAGTCTGGTCTGCAAGCCACCTGATGAAAGTATTTATAGGCCGTATCAGGCCTGCGGGCCGGGTAAACTTCTCCGGAGAGTCGTATCTAGCATGCGGGCCTGATAAAAATATTTGGAGAGAAGTATCTGATCTTCGGTCTGAGATCAATCTATTCGCTACAACCAGATTTCTCTTACGCGTATGATCCTTAATCTTAAGCGTACGTCTTTTTGTGGACGTACTGGTTAAATCTCATCTTGACAAGAACAACGGCTATTTCTCGAATGGCTAATATAGCTAAGAAAACCGTTAATCATGTTTGGGTAACGGTAATTCTCACTGATCTTCAAAACCGATAAAAAACTGTAATGAATTACTGTTTTTTAACCATACTACTTAAGCTGTTATTGTAATCTGCTATACTATTAGGTGCAAATCAATGCAAAATTAAAAATTCAGATTGTTTTCTCACAAGGGTGTTTTCTGCTGTTCAAGATTGTTCAGGTCAGATAACGTGATACTGAACTAATTTCACACTCTTCACTTAATAAGTTATCGTCTTTTAACTGAAAAGTAAATAGTATGTCTAAAGTTCATTACCGGTTTTTAAGAGCCCTGCTATGGTAGTATTCAATACAACAAAGTTCAAATCAATGCAAAATTAAAAATTCAGATTGATTTCTCACAGAGGTGTTCTTTGCTGTCAAGATTGTTTCGATCAGATAATGCGATACTGAAAAATGTTTTACAAAATTTAAAATTCAGATTGCTTTCTCAGAGAAGTTTTCGGCTGTTCGAGATTGTTCAGAACAGATAATGTTATACTGAATTAATTTCACTCTTCACTTAATAGTAGAGTTTTTTAATTTAAAAATGTAATATCCAATACCACATCGTCATCTGACCGTGGTTCATCATTACGTAGTATCGTCCTCGGATCTTTCCCTTCGGGTTTGATCCCGGACCGTCGCCAATAGCCCGTTGTGTTGCTCCCGTATGACGTTAATTAAATACCTACCTACCAATACCACACAATTTTTCTTTATTCTTCCTGGAAAGCCAAGCTTCAATAAACATTGACCTCTGAAATTTACCGAATTCCTGGGGGCAGTCTGGAATTTACTATAGATAAGAAATATACACATGGAACAGAGATAGCACTTAGGAAGAACAAAACTTGAATTTAGATAGTAAGTTTTGGTGATTTTGTTTCTATGTAATGTTCTACATCACAAATCATTTCTCGATAATGATATTGCGCCCCCTAAAGTCAATACTGACTCAATAAGGGATTGCTCTAATGAGTGATTTGGGAATGGGCGTTTGAAAACTACGTATCTGTCAATGATAATATGATGTGACTGCTAACATGCAAACTCCAGAAGATATGCAGCTTGGGTTGCATATTGATAAGAGATACAAAGTTTAGATATATACACAGAAGATATCGATGAAGATTGGCAACTCTCACTCTAGGTTTACAGAATTATTTTTGGTCAACAGATGGCGACACCAGCAAACATTTTAGATTTGTCTGGGGGAAAATCAAGACCATTTTACCTTGATGGATACCTTGATGATCTAGAAACTGGGATGAACGCTGGATAATTACACTGCGTTTCCCAGGTATATTCTAGACATATTCGGAGATGGGAACTCCAAAATGTTGTGAATTTTTCATAAGTTCAAACTAAAGTTAGTTCGATAAAACG
This sequence comes from Meta bourneti, assembly GCA_933210815.1. Classification (NCBI taxonomy): domain Eukaryota; kingdom Metazoa; phylum Arthropoda; class Arachnida; order Araneae; family Tetragnathidae; genus Meta; species Meta bourneti. The sequence goes on from OW119934.1 coordinate 87,685,396, forward strand.
AAGTCAAATAAAATTACTTACACACATCAAGTTTACTTATTTAACCATTGAAACTACCTCCGAAATTTTACGGTATAAACGCGAAAATTCTATGAACTTTTTTTATAAGTAAATATTATTTTTCTTTGAGGGATTTGCACAAAATATGGCTGTCATCAAAACATCCACCGTATTATACAGAGTATAATGATTCAAAAATAGTTATAATAGATCAGCTCATTGTCGAGTTATCACCGTTTGAACAAAGCATCATATTGCAAAAACACAGCTCTTCAGAAATTGAGTTTTGGACTTAAAAAAGTTTAAAGTACTTAACGATAAACCTTTGTAACTGTAAAAGTATTACGAATATTTACAAGTTCTTGGTATCGTTTGAAAGCTAAGGAGTCGGAGAACATTTTGATCGATATTCTGGTCAATTTTAGTGATTTCTAGTGTATACAAACACCTTAATATTCAATGTACATTCGGTTTCTTCGGCCGATACATGCTGTACCAATTTTGAAACATTAAGACCTGTTATTGCTATTTTTACGAATGGAAAAGTAGGGACCTCTATCCGAAGCTAAGCTCGGGCATTAACAAAATATTCTTGAAGTTCCGAAAATAAATGCTGAAGTTTGCGAAATTGATGTAAACCGAAATTTTATGAAGGAGTTTCCACAAGAAAAATCGTGGAATTTTGAAAAGTCAAAACTGGTTAGAAGTCATACAGGTTGCAAAGTGGAATTAGCGTGTGAACCCCTCAGAGGGTAAAACTGGAGCATCCACTTTCAGCTGCCTTCGTGCACCAGATAATTATTCTCATTTACTGAACTGGAACATTACATGCTTAATCCTATTTACTCCTACCTTCTCGGAGTTCTAGATCTTTTTTAGAAATCTTGATTTTGTTCTGTCATATTTTTCTCTTTCAAACACACAGGTGTTTACGGGCATCACAAACTCGAGGTACGGAGTGATCTGTCTTCTCTTCTGTTTTACCCTCGCCTACCCTTCTGCTTTTTGCGTTGTTTTCCTCCCTCGTTGTTTTGTGTTTAGCTCAGCTGGTCAAATATAGCCCTTGAGCCATAAAACCCAAAACCAACCAATTATACACAGTAGTGTAGTCAGAGCGTGTCTGTGGGGTTCCAAGCCCTTCGAAAGTGTTGCTTTTTGAAATATCTCTACAAATAAAATATAAATGCATGAAACGCTGTTTGAAAGAAGGGACGTATCAGAGGCTCAGCTTGGTAGCCTCGACAACACCAAAATATTTTTGATTTTATAAAAAACTAGCTGAATTTACCCGGCGTTGCTCGGATATAATTGGTTAAACGTCGATAGAAAGTGATCCAAAAAATCACTTTTCTGTCATAGAAAAATTATATTGATACGGTATCATGATCAACGTTTCAAGCAATTACACTTTATGCTTGAAAATTCCATCCCGCATTTTACGGACTGGGTATATAAACGATGTGATACTGAGCGATTTTCAGCGCACCTGTACCCATCTGCGATTGCATCATACTCTAGGATTCTAAAAAGCCTCCAAGGTCATCTTGAGAGGCGACTCCTGTAGATGTTAACTCTGGCGTCATCTGCACAGCCAGACCGGAAGAGAGCGCCCCTAGCAAGTGCTCTGCCAAGGATGACGGGACGTTAGACCACTCTGCACACCCAAGAAAAATAGAACGGGGGTTAATATGTAGCCTACGTTACCCGCAGGGTTCCAACGAATAAGTGCACCAAATTTGGTGTGGATTGGTCAAACGGTATAGATTTGTATAGAGAACAGACAGATGTCAACTTTGCTTTATATGTATAGATAAATACTGAAGCTATCTTAATTGATGTAAATCGAAGTTTTATGGAGCCCAAACAGAAAAATAATGACCAGTTTTGAAAAAAGTGAAATATATTTGTTAAAAGCTCGTCTAGCCAGTTGCTAAAGCAAGCGAAGAATACATCAATGTGCTTGGTGACTGCCTCAATGGGAAGGTGCTGCACAAGGAGAGAAAAACCTCTTGTCTATTCGCCTAGACATGAGTGACCAGGCACGTTTTCCGAGGAAGGATGACACATCGAACCTTCTCCGAAGTATTTCAGATGTTTAAAAACAATCAAAAACACACTAAATCTAATTTGATCATAGTAGATAGGAGTTTCGTTTACCACACAGGTGAAATACACGTAGATATGTCCGAAAACAGTCAACAGCTTTGAAAAATAGTCAAATAGATTTGCAATCAAAATGCTCATTTAATACTCAGTTGGTAAAATAGGCGTGTGGGCTAGGTGACTGTCTGAATGGGAAGGTATTGAACAAGACAAGAAAATCTCTTCGCCTAGACATGAGTGACCAAGCACGTTGTCAGAGAAAAGCCCACTTTGAGCCCTCTTTGAAATGTTATAATAGTTTAATGTAAAGTTAATAATTCATCGTAATATTACTCAATATTATTCCTATGGAGATTTCGAAGAGTTTTTAGCCCCCAACAGACCCAGGACATATCGAACGGGGTTAGTATATAACCTACGGGGTTAATATATATAATTCAGCCTATGTGTCCCGCAGAACTCTACAGGATGAATGTACCAAATTTAGTACGAATTGGTTTGACATCGATCGTATAAATATGCAATGTTATTCCTATGGATTTCAAATTGTCTTAAGCCCTTGTATCATATCGACGATAAAAAAGACCACTTTCGATAAAAAATAATCTAATATTATCAAAAATTCACATTCCAATGATACAGCTACAGTTGAAGAATTTACAGACGGGATACAAAACGATATGATACTGAGCGATTTTCAGCGCAACCGCACTCCAAGATTCTAAGAAAAACTCCAAGGTCATCGTGAAAAGCGACTCCTATAGATGTTAACTCTAAAGTTATCTGCACAGCCAGACCGGGAGAGAGCGCCCCCTAGCAAGCGCCCTGTCCAGGATGACGGGACATTACACCCCTCTGCACACCCAAGACAAATAGAACGGGGGTTAATATGTAGCCTATGTTACCCGCAGGGTTCCAAAGAATAAGTGTACCAAATGTGGTGTAGATTGGTCAAACGGTGTAGATTTGTATAGAGAACAGACAGACAGACGCCAACTGCTTTATATGTATAGATAATATGCTTTATAATAGTTTAATGGACTTAATATTTATTATTTTTATAATAGTTTAATGACTTAATATACATTTACATATTTTATGACTTGCGTCATAATTAGTAATGTTCAATTGGCCAGGCATTAGAAAAAATATTCACTATTTTTTGCAATGGTTTAATGATTTCAATATTGTTTTTTAATAGTTTAATGACTAAAAATATTTATTAGTTTTATAATAGTTCAATGGCTTAATATCTATTTATATTTAGTTAGTAAAAAATATTATTAGTAGTAAAAAATGTTCATTACTTTTTGTAATGGTTTAAAGACTTGACATTCCTTACTTTTACAATAGTTTAATAACTTATTCATTGCGAAGTATGAAACCAATGACCATGGACACTATTTATTAGCACCAACTCAACCATCTTACACATTCTTCGTATGGTATCAATCCCCCGACAAGATCCAAATATAAAAGCCGAATTTTCAGGAACTAGGTTTAATATTAGCTTAACGCGATTTATTGTTGTATTTCTATAAATGTTGAAAATATAATTAAAGATACACTCTGAAGTTAATTCAATCAGCGTCAATCGAAGTAACGTTTATCACACTGGTAAGATGGAAGTAGATATGTCTGAAACAGTTAAAATTATTAACAATAATGTTCATTTAGCATTACCGCCTTTCAATTTTAATAGAAAATCTAGACAGAAGATGGCGCCTCCTCCGAAACCTATACATATAAAGCAGGGTTGGCATCTGTCTATTCTGTATACAAATCTACACCGTTTGACCAATTTGCACCAAATTTGGTACACTTATTCTTCTGAACCCTGCGGATAACGTAGGCTACATATTAACCCCCGTTCTATTTGTCTTGGGTGTGCATCCCATCATCCACTTGCTAGGGGGAGCTCTCTCCTTAGATAGAATCTTCCTTAGGATAGAATCCCTTAGTAAGATTATGTTGGACATTTCCTTAAAAAGCATCAAGTATATAAAATATGCAATAAAAGGAATTTTTATATTGATAGCGAATGTGAGATCTTTTTCTATCAAGGTAGATGCAGGTGGTGGAACGAGTTTCCTGTGCGTATTCCGAACGTGACGTCACTTGTCTTCTTTTTCGAATACAACTTCAACCCGTCGTTTATAAAAATTCTAAAGAATGAATTCCGAATTGATATGTAATAGTTGATTGGCCAACGCCAATTACTCTCATGTCCAAAATTGTCTTTACATGCATAAAATCACAGATTTCTCAGAAACTGTGAACTATAACTTTATGAATTTGTGTGAAATGATACATAACATCATAACACATAAATACAGAGGAAAAAATTTAAGACCACTGCATATGATATAAAACTGTAGCATGAAACAATAAAAATGGCAATAATATGTGACAAGGAGAGTTCAGAAAAAAAAGAATAACTCAGAAAAAAATTAAGGCTTATGAATTTAATATGGAATGTGATCTCCCCTGACGTGTACACACATATTACAACGTGTTTTAATGCTGGCAATAACGTTAACCACAGTTTGGGGAATTAAGTTCCACTCCTCCAACAATGCGGTCTTCAGGGCATTTATATCTCTAGGAGGAGGATGTCTCCATACAACTGCTTTTCCAAGGTAGTCCCATAAGTTCTCTATCGGGTTCAGATCAGGAGATTCTGATGGCCACGGTATTCGCTCCATGACTTCACTTTCAAGGAATTCGTCAACGAGGTTTACTCGATGCGGACGAGCATTATCGTCCATAAATAAAAAGTCAGATCCATATGCACCTCTGAAAAGTCTTACATAAGGTTCTAAGACCTCATTCCGATATCTCTGGCCGGTCACAGATCCGCTGTTGAAAACGTGTAGGGGCGTACATCCATCAATCATTATTCCTCCCCATACCATCACACCTGCACTGCCGAAACGGTCACGTTCCATAATGTTCGAAGGAAGATTTCGCGTTCCTGACTCCCTCCAGAAGTAAACACGTTTAGAATCAGATGTTAAACTAAACTTCGACTCATCAGTAAAGAGAACATGGGTCCATTGGTATTCACTCCAATTCTGATGTTCTTTGCACCTATTAAAGCGATCCCTCTTTTGTTGTGAAGACAGTGAAAAACATACCCTCCCTTGGCTTTCTGGCATAAAGGCCTTTTTCATTAAGCCTTCTGTATACAGTTTGCCATGATACAACAGTTCCAGGGGCGGCTGCAACCTCTGAATTTAACTGCCGAGCAGTAGACTTCCTGATACGAAGGGCAATTATTGCCAGATATCGATCTTGAGGAGCAGTTGTTATTCGTTTACGACCTTGTAAAGGCCTCCTTACAACAGTTCCAGAGTTCTGAAATTGTTTCCATAGCGTAGAGACTGTCTGTCTTGAAATATTCACACATCTCGCTGCTTCCATGATTGTCTGCCCTGCTTCTAAACGGCCGATAATTCGCCACTTCACAGATTCTTCCAAATGATACTTCGGAGACATAACAAATCGTTTTAAGTCCATACACACTGAAATCAAACGCTGTATTGCAGAAATTCACTCAGATATTCACTTAGCGCAAAGCGTTTGATTCACCGTCGGATGACGTAATGCCTTGATTTGCATATCAGAAACCGCTTGATCACTTTTGATTGGATAATGCTAATTAGGCTTGTCTTTCACACATTCCCTACAAAAATAGATTACATCGATTGGATATTTCATGAAATATCGTTATTTTTGGGTATGTAAAGATAAATTTGGACATGAGTGTAGATTAAACACCAAACGTCGCCAAAATGACGATAAACTACATTTTAAGGTAACCCCGATATGTATCATGCGAGAGCATTTGGATAGCAGAAGAAAAATCTTCGCAGAACATCTGCTTTATTTGTTTGCACTGAAAATCCCTCTCACATTTACATGGTCCTCTTACCCTGATAAGTTGAGTGTGTTTCTCTCAAATGATGATTCAATTTCTCAAGTGATAATTTCATGAATATATTCCCCTTGAGGGCACATCATCTTTAGGTGTGTACGGGCTTCACGAACCCGAGGTACCCTAGTAATCTATTCTTTTTCCATAGGGTTTACTGCCTCTGGTAAACATAGGGGTCGCGACCCTAGGATGCCTAGCTATCTTTCTCTATTTTCTCCTCTCCATCCTTTCTTTTCACAATTATTTGACATTGCCTGTCGTGTTTGGCGCAGCTTGGCCAAATACGGCCCTTGCTCCATAAAGCCCAAAACTATCCAATCAACCGCGAATATATTATAATTAGTTGGATTTGCATATTCAAAAACAGTTTTGTTACCTTAAATGAAAGATTTTTAAGGTTTTAATACTTAAAAATTTTTTGCTCACCCACCTTCTGGGCCCCATAGAAGGGTGCGCCCCAGAATTTGAGAGCCGCTACACTAGTACAAATAAAAGCTTAAGAAATGTTCAACAAAATTTTAAAACTCAGATTTCAGAGCATGCTCGATGGGGATTCAGTAATCTACACGCACATGAATATAAATACAGTGATGGATTGGACCACTGGGAAATCGGAAATTCCCTAGAGACAGGAGATTTTGAGAAACTGGAAGGCCTAAAAATACTTTGAGACGGAACAAGAAGGATTTTTAAAACAAAAAATAACACTTTTTTTATCCAATTTAACACAAATAAATAGTCTGTCTACCACGAGAACAGCTCCAGACAAAATTTGTCCCTGCCTGCTCTTTTATTTAGAATAGAGTCCTTTGGAAAGATTTTATTTCTCCTTTCCTTAGAATAGCATGATTTGGAAAGATTCTATTGCTCTTTTCCGTAGAATAGAATCCTTTGGAAAGATTATATTGCCCCTTTCCTTAGAATAGAATCCTTTTTCTATTCATATTTTTATGCGTGTTTTTTAACCCTCCAAGTGGTTTCGACGAAATATCTCGTCCATCAAGATCTGAAAAATTTTTCTAATGACCAGATATCCTGTCATCAAGATATTGCCGATTTTTTTATGAAGAGATCAAGATCTGGTCAGTTTTTTTAATGACGAGCTATCTCGTCCATCAAGATCTGGCCATCGTCAAGACAACCACCAGGAGGGTTAATATTGAATAAATGTGTGCAACACATTGGCATAGATAAGTAAAAAAGAATTTTCACTAGACATTTTTATATCTGAGTAAATGTTAGCGAATTCAGATTATTTAAAAGGCATCAAATTGTTTGAAACAAAATTGTTTACTGTTAATGCTTTCTAAATTCGTCCACCTTCCCTACTGATGCCGGTTGATGGTTACATTTCCCGGATTGATCTAATGAGTCAACGTCTGGCTATCTAGATCCCCACAGGACACCAATCACCATTATAGTCCGGCTCCCGTGAGGAAGCAATTGAGCCACGTGATTTTAAATGAATCTATTAGTTAAATTAGGGAACTGGTGGTAAAGTAAACAAATTTCGTCCCCCAATCGGCGTCTTTGGCGTGGAATCTGATTCTAATTTTATCGTTCGGTACCGAAAGCGATAGCATTTATAATTAGTAAGCAGGGGTGAAACATTCATGGCGATAGCCATTAATTCTTTTGCATACTGCAGCCTTCTAACAGGATTTCACAGGTGCAATTTTTTTTTTACCTCGTTAGGTAAGACGTTAGGTAAGACCCAATTGATTTTTTTACCTCGTTAGGTAAGATGGAAAAATGGGCCATGTCCTGTGAAGAAGAATCTCTTCCCTAATCCAACTTTCAAATTTCAGTGACACTCTTGGCAACACATCATGAACCGTTAGGTAAGATGGAAATGGGCCATGTCCTGTGAAGAAGAATCTCTTCCCTAATCCAACTTTCAAATTTCAGTGACACTCTTGGCAACACATCATGAACCGTTAGGTAAGATGGAAATGGGCCATGTCCTGTTTCAACTTCACCCCATTCATTCTGCCACGCGCCAAGTAACCAGTGAGTGGTTTCCCTTCTGCAATGGTTTCTGGGCCATCTTGCTTTCAACTGCAACAGAAAACCAATACTGTAATCATATTACAATTTAATACAGAGTATATTTCATCGATTATCTACAACTTTCTTACTATCTTCATCGGCGTAGCGTCCATTGATGTTAATTGATGGTCTGAGTGATCGTATAAATACTCAATGTTGTTCTTACGGGGATTTCGGATTGTTTTAGCCCCCTTTGGAGACCCAGGACAAAACGAACGGGTTAATTTATAGCCTATGTTCCCCGCAGGATTCTAAAGAATGAATGTTCCAAATTTGGTGTGAATTGGGCTGATAGTGATAGTAAAAAAATACTCAATGTTAGTCCTGTTTTTATTTCGAATTACTTTAGCCCCTTGCTGACCCAGGACAAATCGAACGTGGTTATTATAAGTGGGGCCTTATGTGCCCGTAGAATTCTAAAGAATGAATGTACCAAATTTTTTAGTGTGAATTGGTCTGTGACATTGATCGTATAAATACGCAATGTTATTCCTATGGGGTTTTCGAATAGTGTTTTAAGCCCCCTCAGCACACCCAAGACAAATTGTACGGGGGTTAATATGTAGCCTACGTTACCCTCAAGGTTTCAAAGAATAAGTCTACCAAATTTGGCGTGGATTGGTCCAACTGTAGATTTGTATAGAAGACAGACAGATGTCAACTCTGATTTATATGCATAGATGTGAGAATCTGGGTATAAAGAAAGTGAAGAATACCTGCCGTTTCTTGTGAACTAGGAAGTAGTCAAGCGCCAGGATAATGAGACAGACTGGCGAGCGAGGCAGATCTCGGAGAGAGAGACGCAGAAGGACCCAGAAGAGGTGGCAAACGGCCACGCACGATGTGATGTAACGATGATCCTCTGTAAATAGTTCCCCCTATCTATTGTAATTAAACACATTTAACAGTAAAGAACGTCTCTTTTTATCCCTTTACCAACAAATAAGAAATCTACATTCATTGTTTTTATCATTTTATCTGGCGTTTTGTGCAGCTTGTCCATTTTGGACCTTGCGCCATAAAACGTAAACCAAGCCTCATTTTTCAGCCTTAGTAAAGACAACTTAAAGCCCTAAGCCAGCACTTGGGATCATCCATACAGAGTTGCCAAGATTGGGCACACCTTTTGGGCTCCTTTTGAACTTAGGGCTAAAATGATTCGTGTTTTACTGTCTTTGAGGACAAGAAACGACGGCGAATCTAGTTGACTTATAAGGTTGTCTAAAGCTAAAGTATTAGATTTTTCGCTTTCGATCCAGCCCCGGCATCCCCAATTATCACTGTTACGTTACGCAATGGACTATCTTTCCAGTTCGAAAAACATTTAAATTAAAAAAATCATTTAATTAAAATAAAACATTTCAACATCATTTCATGAAGTAGCTGTCCTTGACTGATGTCACATTATTTTTCCATTGAAAGCCCTACCGGTCTCCTAAACGCACCAGCCTCAAGGGAATTTTTTGATTTCTCTTTGGGTCCGTCCGTCTTAGCCCTCCAAGTGGTTTCGACGAGATATATCGTCCATCTAGATCTGACCAATTTTACTAATAAGGAGATATCTCTTCATCAAGATCTGACTAATTTTAGTAATGAGGAGGTATCTCTTCATCAAGATATTGCCGATTTTTGATGACGAAGAGATCAAGATCTAGTCAGTTTTCTTCTAATGGTCGTGATCGTGTTTTCTTCTAATGACCAGATATCTCGTCCTTCAAGATCTGGTCAGTTTTTCTAATGACGAGACACCTTGTCGAGACAACCACTAGGACGGTTAAGAGATACCACACAACTAGTACCATAAAATCCTACCAAGAAACCACAACAGAGGCGAAGCTAGACTTTTTGGGACCTGGGGAAAATGAGGTTGATACCGCCATCCATCCAAAACAAAATTTGGTATTTAAAATGATGATAAGGTATATTATTAAAATGATAAGTGTGTGAAACATAAAATGTGAATATACTAATTAGTATATTTTTTATAAAATAACTATTCTCAATGTCAATTTTTTGATTGAAATTTTTATTGAATATACATAAAAACTAGCAAAAGGCTGAGCTTTAGTAATGGCTCCTGTTAATGGGTTTCAAGGATGGAAATAAGAAAAGGCGCCTCTTTGTTTTGTGCTCTCCAAATCTTTGCGAGGAGATAATTTCAGTGAATTATCTTTTCCCTTTTCTTTATAGTAATACGAATGTAGTGGGGTACATGAAAAGTAATACGTAAAATCTATATGAAAGAAAGGGTTGACTTTTAAACGTTGCATCCGAATATGGAGTGAATGACAGCATTCACTTCACACGCACATCACTGGAATATACTTCTGGGACAAGGACAGATTAGTGCTTAAAATTATAAAACATTAAAAAAACGTTTAAGTAAATATTCTTGAGATGCCGCCCCTTTATACATCACCCTCCTTTAGCTACGTCACTGAGCCACACACGCAGCCAGTACCATAAATAAAATCCTCAAGAATCAATCCTAAAAACACCACACAACCAATAAATACCATAGAAAAATCAATCCTAAAGACACTACACAACCAGTGCTACAAATAAAATCCTAAAAAACAGGGTCCACGGTAGCCCAGTTGGATTAGCAACCGGAGGTTTGCGAGTTCGAAACTAGGTCCAGCCAAAGACCGTCGTGTACAAGGGGGCTGGTGCACGTTAATTCTATCGTGGCCTCAAATGTCCTCACGTTGCCAAGGTGTGGAAGTTTGGAGAGTGGGGTGCCTCAGGTGTTGACCTCGACATCTGACCGTGGTTCAAAATTACTAGGCGTTATCCTTAGATCTTTCCCTTTGGGATTGATCCCGGACCGTCGCCAATTGCCCGTTGTGTTGCTTCGCTTAGACGTTAATTAACTACCTACAAACATACCTAAAAAACCAATCCTAAGGATACCACACAACCAGTATCATAAATAAAATCCTGAAAAAAAAAACGATCCTAAAGACACCACACAACCAGTACCATAAATAAAATTTCAAAGGAAATCAATCCTAAAGACACGTCACAACCAGTTCCATAAATAAAATATAAAAATATCAATGCTAAAGACACCACACAACCACTACCATAAATAAAATCCTAAAAATCAATTCTTAAAGCACCACATAACCAGTACCGCAAAATCCAGAAGAAAACCAATCCTACTCTTTCTTCTCAACGAGACACTTGACACGGTCCGAGAGAAGATCATTCGTTGAAGTATCAGTAGACCGTAAAAGCGAAGCACATCAGAGAAGATAGCGCTATCTTACGAAGGGGATCAACGTACTATCACTTTGAAATTAATGAGGCAAGATTTAAGCAACCACATGATGTTCTGGGCAGCACATGAGAGCTAAAGACCCGGTAATACCCCGGTATCCATTTCACAAAAAACTCATTCCAAGACTAATTATGAAAACAGTTGCTGAATTTAACTCTTCAAATAATCCTCTTCTACAGAACTAAGACATTTTATAGCATCAAATTCTCTCTGGTATCTTAATGGAATGCTTAACCTTCCAAGTGTTTCGACGAGAAATCTCGTTGAAGATCTGGTCAATTTTGCTAAAGACGAGATATCTTATAGAGACAAAACTTACTTATTACTCCAAGGGAAATGAAGATCCAAGTAGGAAAACAAATTGTCCCCTAGTACGGAACTGGTGACAGATTAGGACAGGATTTTGCACCAGACGCTGGTCACTAAAGAGCAGTTTTCGACGTGAAGATAAACCACCAGGAGGGTTAACGTAGAGTGCCAGAAGGGAATATTCTCCGAGAGCGAAAATATACTGAGAATATTCATCAAACATTAAAATTTGGAGAAAATTGTAGAATTTTTTAGTTAAAACCTTATTTTTTCGGAAATTGCAATTGAGTTCTTGAAATACATATTTGATGTCAGATGACAGGTATTAGCACTAGTCAGATGGTAGTTACTAGTACTAGTCAGAGGACAGGTCTTAGCACTAATCAGATGGTAGTTACTAGTACTAGTCAGAGGATAGGTCTTAGTACTAGTCAGATGGTAGTTACTAGTACTAGTCAGAGGACAGGTATTAGCACTAGTCAGATGACAGACCCTAGTACCTTTCCATATGTAGTGAGTCCTCCATTAAAAGATCCGAGGATACCTCGTAATTTTGAACCATTGACACATGATGAGGTCAACATCTGAGCTGGCCCCCCACTCTCCAAACTTCCACGCCACGCCAACCTGAGGACATTTAAGGCCACGACAGATTTAAAGTGCACCAGACTCCACGTATACGACAGTCTTAGGTTGGATCGAGTTTCTAACTCGCAACCTTACGGTTGTTAATCCGCAACTCTACGAATTTTCAGTGTAAAAAACGTACCAGACGATTGTAAAGAAACAAATCATAGGATTTGCGAAGATTTTACTAAAATTTTTCAAATGCTCCTGTATGGTACATATCGGGGTTATATTAAAGTGTAGTTTATCGCAGTTTTGGCAACGCTTGGTGTTTATCTTATTGTGATTAACCAATCAAAAAAACTTGCAGGAAATGCAAAACAGGTTAGGATATGCAAATGATTAGAATTACAAGAATGATTAGAATTATTAGAGTATAATTAGAATTGGCAGAGTGCCATACGAGCAACTAACGGAGTTCGAACGGGGCCTCATGATCGGCCTCCGTGAGGGTGGACTTTTGTATCGTGAAATCGACAATCGCACGGGGCGAAATGCCACAGCAGGGATGCGTGTGTGGAAGAGATGGACCATGGAGAACCGGACAAGTCGAAACCCCGAAGTCGGGCCACGCAATATGACGTCACCACGGGACGACAGACACCTCAACCGCATGGCGGTGACGGACCGTACAGCGTCCCCTCGTGCGTTGGCACAACATTGGAGCACATCTGCAGGTGTGTCATTGTCTGGTTCCACGGTTCGTCGACGTCTGCTGCGCCATGGGCTACGTGCAAGGATTCCCCTGAGCAGGATTCCCTTGACGATGAGTCACCGACGCCTCTGGTTACAATGGGCTCACCAACATAGCCAATGGCGTGCCGATTGACAACAAGTCGTCTTCTCAGATGAGTCCCACTACAATCTGGACTATGACGATGAACGTGTACTCGTCAGACGCTATAGAGGTGGAACGCCTTCTCCCGGAGTGTCTTATTCAGCGTCATACTGGACGAACGCCTGGGGCGCTATTGGATAGCATGGGCGATCCCGCCTACTCCAAATTGTGGGGACCCTGAACAGCAGGCGCTACATCAGGGAAGTTGTGGAGCTCGAGGCCCTATCCCTCCTGCAACGCATTCCCGGAGCTGTATTTCAGAAAGACCATGCCCTTCCACATGTTGCTCGGAATGTACAAGCCTTCTTCAGTGCACGGGTAGGTTCCGCTTCTTCCATGGCCTGCACGTTCCCCGGATATGTCGCCCATTGAGCATGTCTGGGATTACATCGGACGGCGACTCGCTCGTACTGCTCGTCGGCCAGAGAGTACGGCTTAACTTTGGCATCAGATAGAGACCATCTGGAATGCCATTCCTCAGCATGACATTCAGAATCTGTATGATTCGATGCCCCGACGTGTACAGGCTCTCATCGCTGCGCGTGGCGGCTGCACAAGATATTGATTTTCGGCATTATTTTTGTTTTATTACTCTAAATTTGATCGTTTATTTAAACCACTATAAGTAATACGTGGAATAAATTTCATTTATTTCTGATGATTCTTTCATAATGTTGCAATTTTCACAAACAGTAGTGTATTTAGTAAGTACAGAGAAATTTATTCTATTTCGCTGAATGTTTACAAAATTGGACAAAGCTAATTTTGATAGAGAAAATTCAACTCAGACAACAAAATCCGCGGAGAACAATTTAATAAGGTCTCGCGCTCCATTGGTTATACATGTACCACCGGTTGAAATACGCTGAGTTACAGTGGTTAGATCATTAAGACCATATTGTGTCTTTTATAAATCGCCCTTAACGAATGCCCTTTGGCAATTTTGACTAAACTGAAGAACAAAATACTCAGATGTACAGGTACATTTAATACAACCGCAAATAAAATTTTAAGAAATATTGACCAGGAAATAGAAAACTTAAGAGATTCCAAAATTGAAGTAATTGGTAATGGTAATTAATTAACGTCGCACTGGAGCAACACAACGGGCTATTGTCGACGGTCCGGGATCAAACCCCAAGGGGAAGATCGAGGACAACACTACGTAACTTTGAACCACGGTCAGATGGCGAGGTAACTCCTGAAATTTCCAAATTTCCACACCAGTCCAACGTGAAGACATTTGAGGCCACGACAGAATTATCGTGCACCAGTCCCCGTGCACACGACGGTCTTTGGCTGGACCGAGTTTCGAACGCGCAACCCTCCGGTTGCTAATTCGTTGCTCTTCCAACTAGGCTACCGCAGAGATTGAAAGAATTGGAAAACGAACGATTTAGAAAAAAGAAACTGATTGTCTCGAAGTCCCATCTTTGGAAACCTGCTCTGAAAATTCTTTTTACATCCCGATATAAAAAATAAAGCTGATGTCTTAACAACCAAAACCCGTTTCGATAATTGTTTTCGTGTAGAACACAGTACAGGACATTTTTTCCGGAATGTCCAAAGCATCCGATGAGCCAAGAAAGTTTAGCTCACGGAATTTTCAGCGATTTATGTAGGTAGGTGTATGCAATACAAAAACATTTTAAATGTAAAATCCGTCATTCACTAAATTCTTTTAAGTCGCCTATTCTGGTGTATTGATGCGTCTTTAATTTGAGGGGCCGCGATTGTCCAGTTGGGTAGGTAGGTAGGTAGTTAATTAACGTCACACTGGAGCAACACATGGGCTATCGGTGACGGTCCGGGATCAAACCCGAAGGGAAAGATCGAGGACAACGCCACGTAATTTTGAACCACGGTCAGGTGATGAGGTCACACCTGAGCAGGCACCCCACTCTCCAAACTTCTACACCACGCCAACGTGAGGACATTTGAGGCCACGACAGATTTAACGAGCACCAGCCCCCTTTGTACACGACGGTCTTTGGTTAGATTCGAACTCGATTCGAATCTGTTACTCCTCCAATCGCGGCCCCGAGTCCAGTTGGGAGACCAACGGATTAGAAACGGAGGTTTGCGAGTTCGAGACTAGGTCCAGCCAGACATTCGTGTACACGGGGACTGGTGCACATTAAATGTAACGAGGTCTCAAATCTCCTCACGTTGGCTCGGAGCTTTCCCTTCGGGTCTGATCCCGGACGGTCGCCAATAGCCCATTGCATTGCTCCAGTGCGACGTTAATTAAAATATCTACCTCACGTTAGCGTGGTGTGGAATTTAGGAGAGTGGGGTGCCAGCTCAGGTGTTGACCCCTCGTCATTTGACCGTGGTTCAAAATTACGAGGCGTTGTCCTTCGATCTTTCCCTTCGGGCCTGATCCCGGACCGTCGCCAATAGCCCATTGTGTTGTCCAGTGTGACATTAATCAACTACCTACCGGTGAGTCAAGAAAAAGCTTAGCTCACAGAATTTCCTGTGAATTATGTAGGTAGGTGTATGCATTTCGAAAACATCTTTCTTTTAAATACATACTCCGACACACACTACCTCGCTGGGTGTATTTCTCTCTTCTGTGTCAGTAAAACTTTCATTGTGTGTGTCTATTACTTGATATTGTATGTCTTGTGTCTGGAGCAGCATGGCCAAATGCCCTTGCGCCATAAAACCCCAACAAAACAAAAAACCGACACACACTAATTCGTTTAATTTTTTTAATTCATCGCCCTCAAGGGCACATCTCCTTTAGGTGAGCACGGGCTTCACAGTACCGAGGTGCTCTAGTGAGCTTTTCCTTTCTCATGGGGTTTATTGTCTTTAGTAAACACGGGGGTCGAGCTCCCTTGATATCCAAGAGATTTTTATCTGCTTTCAACCCACTACTCTGTTCCCCCAATTCCTTTTCCCCCTTTCACAACATTTTTTACTAGATATTGTCTTGAGTCAATTCCTCTTTTTTCCCCTTTCACAACATTTTATACTAGATGCTGTCTTGAGTCAATTCCTCTTTCACCCCGTTTCACATTTTATTCTAGATGTTGTCTTGAGTCAATTCCTCTTTTTCCCCCTTTCACAACATTTTTTACTAGATGTTGTCTTGATTAAATTCCTCTTTCACCCCTTTTCACAACATTTTATACTAGATGTTGTCTTGAGTCAATTCCTCTTTTTCCCCCTTTCACAACATTTTATACTAGATGTCGTCTTGAGTCAATTCCTCTTTCCCCCTTTCACAACATTTTATACTAGATGTTGTCTTGAGTCAATTCCTCTTTTCCCCCTTTCACAACATTTTACACTAGATGTTGCCTTGAGTCAATTCCTCTTTTTCCCCACTTTCACAACATTTTACAGTAGATGTTGTCTTGAGTCAATTCCTCTTTTTCCCCACTTTCACAACATTTTATACTAGATGTTGTCTTGAGTCAATTCCTCTTTTCCCCCTTTCACAACATTTTATACTAGATGTTGTCTTGAGTCAATTCCTCTTTTCCCCCTTTCACAACATTTTATACTAGATGCTGTCTTGAGTCAATTCCTCTTTTTCCCCCCTTTCACAACATTTTATACTAGATGTTGTCTTGAGTCAATTCTTCTTTTTCCCCCTTTCACAACATTTTACACTAGATGTTGCCTTGAGTCAATTCCTCTTTTTCCCCACTTTCACAACATTTTATACTAGATGTTGTCTTGAGTCAATTCCTCTTTTCCCCCCTTTCACAACATTTTACACTAGATGTTGTCTTGAGTCAATTCCTCTTTTTCCCCCTTTCACAACATTTTATACTAGATGTCGTCTTGAGTCAATTCCTCTTTTCCCCCTTTCACAACATTTTACAGTAGATGCTGTCTTGAGTCAATTCCTCTTTTTTCCCCCTTTCACAACATTTTATACTAGATGTTGTCTTGAGTCAATTCCTCTTTTCCCCCTTTCACAACATTTTATACTAGATGTTGTCTTGAGTCAATTCCTCTTTTCCCCCTTTCACAACATTTATACTAGATGTTGTCTTGAGTCAATTCCTCTTTTTCCCCCCTTTCACAACATTTTATACTAGATGCTGTCTTGAGTCAATTCCTCTTTTCCCCCTTTCACAACATTTTATACTAGATGTTGTCTTGAGTCAATTCCTCTTTTTCCCCCCCTTTCACAACATTTTATACTAGATGCTGTCTTGAGTCAATTCCTCATTTCCCCCTTTCACAACATTTTATACTAGATGGTGTCTTGAGTTTGACGCAGCTTGACCGTCCTTGCGTCATAAAGCGCCAAGGGCCGCGGTATCCCAGTTGGAAGAGCACGGGTTCGCAACCAGAGGGTTGCGTGTTCGAAACTCGGTCCAGCCAAAGACCGTCGTGTAGACTGGGCTGGTGCATGTGAAATCTGCCGTGGCCTCAAATGTCCTCACGCTGGAGTAGCGTGGAAGTTTGGAGAGTGGGGTGCCAGCTCAATTGTTGTCCTCGTCATCTGACCGTGGTTCGAAATTATTAGGCGCTGTCCTTGGACTTTTCACTTTGGGATTAATCCCGGACCGTCGCCAATAATCCGTCGTGTTGCTCCAAAAGATTTCAGACCGTGGGTGCAATTCAGAATACGAGACAGCTGATGGCAATTCCAATGGACTTCGCAATATTCTGAAAGGTGGAAGAACCGCTGAGAAGTGTTATGGGCCCAAGGTGCGTACTTTGAAGGAGAGTAAGAGCAGAAAGTCCTAGGTACAATGTATCTTGTTACATAATTACATGGCTGATTCTTTCCGCGGACCTCGTACATTAGGTGTGGAAGGTTAAGCGTTGCGTAAGCTCTATCAATTGTCGTCAGATGGTTATTGAAAGATAATAAAAGTATGCTGAGAGATTTTGTTTGAATATCGGAACAAAAAGCGGGAATTTCAAAAGTAAGCTATTAATTCATGTGACGCTATCAGGTGATGATAGCGTCACAAAAGATACGACCAAAACCTTATCAGGATATTAGTTCGATTTCGAACTCATTCTATGCGTAAGATAAAACTAGAAAATCGATGACTATTAAAAATATATATACGCATACTAGCTGAATGTACCCGGCGTTGCTCGGGTTTAATTGGTTACACATCGATTGAAAATTATCCAAAAAATTACTTTTCTGTCCGAAAATGCAAATATAGAGAAAAAATATGCGAGCGCAAAGGAATTTTTATAGCCTTCTACAATTTACTTTAGATCCATTTCACATACTATAGGTAAGACAGATCTACAAAAACTGATCCTGAAATAACTATATATAAAAGTCGATTTTGAATTTTGGAGTGATTGTGATGCCCTTTAAGTTCATTTCCTAAAAAAAATGACACATCGTATTATTGAAGTCAGTTTTTTTTATCAATATTTTTTATTGGTTGCACCTTGCACCAGGAACGCGAATTTCGGAATTCCACCATCATTATGAAAGGCTGACAAATGATATTGATACGAAATCATGATCAACGTTTCAAGCAGTTACACTTAACGCTTGAAAATTCCATCCCGCGTTTTGCAGACGGGATACATAAACGATATGATATTGAGCGATTTTCGGCGCAACCGCACCCATCTGCGATTGCCAACATACTCTAAGATTCTAAAAAGCTCCAAGGTCATCTTTAGAGGCGACTCCTGTAGATGTTAACTCTGGCGTCATCTGCACAGCCAGACCGGGAGAGAGAGCTCCCTAGAAAGTGCTCTGTCCAGGTAGGTAGGTATTTTAATTAACGTCACACTGGAACAATAGAACGGGCTATTGGTGACTGTCCGAGATCAATCCCAAAGGGAAAGGTTGAGGACAACACCCACTGAGGACAGCAAACCACACTAAATTTGGTACATTCATTCTTTAGAATTTTGCGAACTATATATTAATTTGCGGCTATATATTAACCCCGTTCGATTTGTCCTGGTTCAGCAGGGGCTAAAATCAATTCGAAATAACCACAGGACAAACATTGAGCATTTTTATGATCCCTATCAGACCAATTCACACCAAATTTAGAACATTCATTCTTTCGAATCCTGCGAGGAACATAGGCTACAAATTAACCCCGTCCGTTTTGTCCTGTCTCCAGATGGGCTAAAACAATTCGAAATCCCTATAGGAATAACATTGAGTATTTTTACGATCATTGTCCGATCAATTTAAACCAAATTTGGTATATTCATTCTTCAATATCCTGCGGGAAACAGGATATATATTAACCCCGTTCTAGAGGGGAGCTAAAAACAATGCGAAATCCGCTTTGGAATAACATTGAATATTTTTTTATATGATCCCTCTCAGACGAATTAAAACCAAATTTGTTGCATTCATTCATTAGAATCCTGCGGGGAACGTAATCTAGATATTAACCCCTTCTATTTTTCCTGGTTCTATAGAGGGGGCCAAAAACAATTTGAAATCCCCATTGGAATAACAGTGAGTAATATTACGATGAATTAAACAATTCAACCCGAGCAACGCAGGGTAATTCAGCTAGTGGCTAATAAAAAATATAGATATATATTCTCATCTGTTGAAGAATAGATTTGGAAAGCTGAAACGTTCAATCCCTCGACCGGTCTCTGAACTCAAATTGTTATCAAACAATATCTATTGTTTTTAAACAATATCTATAAAATATTATTTAAAAACAGTATTATTTGCTATTACAATATTATTACAGTTGTACTGCCAGGAATTTTAGGGTAGTCCTCCCTCCTTCAGGTGGTCTCCGGTCATTTCATCCAATTCGCAAAGGGGACAGATAGGCTTCTCTCTACTCTAATAAGGTAGGTAGTTAATTAACGTCGCACTAGAACAACTCAACGGGATATTGACGATGGTCCAGGATCAATCCCGAAGGCAAAGATCCAAGGACAATACCACGTAATTTTGAATCACGGTCAGATGACGAGGATAGCACATGAGCTGGCACACCACTCTCCAAACTTCCACTCCTTGGCAACGTGAGGGCATTTGAGGCCTCGACAGATTTAACGTGCACCAGCCACCGTGTGCAAGACGGTCTTTGTCTGGACCTAGTTTCGAACTCGCAATCCTCCAGTTTCTAATCCATTGTCCTTCCAACTGGGCTACCGCGGCCCCTACTCTAATATGATGTAAGTGTTTTTTTAGATAGTCATGCCCGGTAAGAAGTCGAAAGCAAGCGACTCCCATATCACAAAATGCTATTACGTAATGCGAAAAAGAGTAAAATGTCCAATGAAAATTTAAGTTAAGATAAATTCTTACGAAAAAAAAGAAAATAATCAAGTTATGCAAGCTCACTGTTATCTGTATTCTATCATTAAAAATTCTACTCATTGTTATTACGTTTTCAATGCAGGCAATATTTCTCATTGCCGTATATGGAAAAGAAATAACCTTGCAAATAGTCGTTTATAAAGCGTAAATCAGAGTAAAATATACAAAAAGATTTGTAAAATCTTTCTTATCTTGTTTAATGTGATATCTGAGGATGCCCATTTCTTGGTCCAGTAAATATTCCCTCCTTCAATTTCGCTTTGGATAAGGCTGGAAACTTACTATTCAGATACAAAAAGAAGTTTCTATCCTTTAACAAGATATAGACATCCATTAAACAAGATAAAGATTTTAGAAAACTTTTTATTTTACTGATTTACTTCGAAAAGTTTTTAATGGAATAGCAACCCATATTTCACAGCGCTTTATAAACTACTACTTACAGGGTTATTTCTTTTTTTCATAAACGACAATGAAAAATTTAGCCTGCACTGAAAACGTAATAACAATGAGTAGCATCTTATGTATGTTTTGTAGGATTAAACATAAGAAGTTACCTGTATTCTTATGTAACATTTTTGAAGGAATCAAGAGTCACATTTTAACTCTTCTTGTGGTTGGCTCGACGACATATTTCGTCATTAGCAAAACCGAACAGATCTTGATGGACGAGATATCTCGTCATTGGAATAAAACTGACCAGATCTTGATCTCGTCATCACAGAAAAAATTGGCAATTTCTTGATGACGAGATATCTCGCCATTAGCAAAATTGGTCAGATCTTAATGGATGAGATTTCTCGTCGAAACTACTTGGTGAGTTAAATAATCGATTGAACTTCTTATATAAAAGTTCTGTTCATAAGTTTTCTCGATCTGAAGTACGAATTTGATAGTCTTCAGTTTTAAGTGCACCTTTATTTCGTGGGTGAAATGATGTATCCTTGTGTATGGTTATCCAGCATTGCCCCAAAGGCACATATGCGTATTGCAGTGATGGTCACTTTACAGTACATCAACGACTATTATATAACAAAACAGTGATTCCCAAACCGTGTGCCGCGTCATTATAGGGTTAAATGTAAAATATCAAAACTGGATATTGCAGGGGAGCTCGGCAGGCGGCCAGTTTGGACCATTGCACATTTTAGAGGCTGACTTCGTACGGGTAACTTGCATCATTTCACAAAAAAAATGAAATGACTGAGTGAAGGGTACCCCAACAGATCACTTGATTGATAATGTATTGATTTCTTCCTCTGGGGATATCTAAGGCATTATTTTAAAAATAAATCCGGTTTATAAATATTTGACAACACAGGTCCGCAAAACTACTTCAGAAAAGTTGTTTGAAATTTTGTTGGATATTTTTACTTACACACTTAAATATAATAAAAAGTGTTTTCCAAATATTTCAACCACATCGCATCTTCACACAAAACCGGTTTTAAGATGTGGAGGAAAAAATGTAATATTCAAATTCTCATTTCTGTATTCTTTTGTCAATATCACCATTTATTTTTTCATTCCAAAAAGGGAAATAGAAAACATCGATTAATATATTTCATGAAATGGTTTATTTTTTCTTACTTCTTAGTTTTTAATATCCAAAACAATGGTGGTACGATGTTTGTTTGCTGCTTCAGGTCCATCTCTGTGAATCACTCAACAGCAGTGGTTCTTAACCTTTTTAGTGATCGGCACCCCTTTGAATCCAAAAATACGTTAAAAACCCCTTGAAAAATGTATTTATATTTCTTTACTTAGGAAATTAATTCTATTGCAAGATAATTTATATATATATGTATTGAAAAATAAACACATACATTTACATATACATACAAATCAATATCTCCATTTTTAATGGCTACGTTGTTTATTCATAACAATACTTTTGAAGCGAGGCTCCTTTTTTGAAAGAGCCACGCGTAAGTCATCACTTGCATTGAAGCGATTTCTGGCTTTTGTTTTTATGTGCAAAAGTGATGAAAATCCCATTTCACAAAGGTAGGTGGTGGCAAATGGTAAAAGTGTCTGCAATCCTGCTTTTGCCAGCTGTGTATAAGGTTCTAACTGTGTACACCAGAATTGTTAAGTCCAGTTTTTCAAATTCCATTTGAACACGTGCATTGGCTCGTATTTCAACAAGATCGTCTTTTATTGAATCGCTGTCGTCCATCGAATCTGAGTCAAATAGAAATGGATCTAGTATCCATGTCTGAACTTTGCTAATCATTCCAGTGGTAAAATATCCATGGAATGATTCACTCAGTTGTTGGAGGTGCATTGCAATTTTAGGTATAATTATTATTTTCTCATTTTCCAGAACTTATTTCCTATTTCCATCGAAAATTTAGAAACTTCTCTCGCACCCCCAGGGGTGCACACACCCCAGGTTAAGAACCACTGCTCAACAGTAACCTCCCAGTGTCCTTGGCACCTCCTTTCCATGTCCTTAATATCTTAGTGGAACCTTTTGCCCTGATCCTCACTGGTAATTCACCTCCTTGAATGAAACCCAAGCTTCACGCTCTCTGACTCTCATGACCGCTTCGAACTCTGAATCAGATTTCTGAACCATACGTTTCCTAATATTTGGTTCAGTAAATATTCCCTTCTTCAATTTCGAGTAGGATAAGGCTGGACACTTACTAATTTTGCCACGAAAAGCAGTTTCCACCGTTAAACAAGGCCTTGACAAGCTGTTTCATCAGTCCAAACTAGATACCAAGGGATGGTTATAGCACTTCCTCTGAGTTAACCAAGCTCGGCTATATAAAAGGCTCGGTTGTAACGAGTGATCATTCCTTTTGAATCCAATGTATATTTTTGCTCGACTGTCTCACTCTCAGAGAAAACATGGATATTTTGTATTGAGAGCCCATGAGATCTGTTACATCTATAGGAAGCTCAGGATCTCTTACTAAATTATTTACTTTGCTTTGAATTCTTCATCATAGCTTTCAGAAATAGTGGAATCCAATTTGTAATAGTCGCAAATAGTGGAATCCAAATAGTCGCAAATAGTGGAATCCAGATTTGTATTGATTGGAACATCAAGGTCATCGGCACAGGTCTAATACCTCACTGAAGATTGCGTTAAAAAAGTTATTCTTGCTCTGAGCTATAGCAGTGCATTTTGCATGAACAAAAATAACAGCCATTCCTGTGTTTCTTCGGTTCCCTCCAAACCATTTGAATACCAAAAGCAATGGTTCAACACAGACAAGACTAGTGTGGAGTCCACTATTTCACTTGATCACCGAGTTTAATCCGCGCGTAGTAGGCACTATTCACAAACTCAGTTATGTTCTGCCTCTGTTTCTGGATAGCAAACTTTCCAGATATATAGCGTAGCATAACATTAACAACTGGAGATGCCAATATTCGAATAATACCACACAAAAATCTATTTTAATTAACAATGATTATGGGGAGGGGGGGAATTTCAATTAACGTCACACTGGAGCAACACAATGGGCTATTGGTGACGGTCCGGGATCAATCCCAAAGGGAAAGATCCGAGGACAACACCACGTAATTTTGAACCACGGTCAGATGAACAATGATTATGAATTTAACAATGAATTTGCTGTAGCGTAGCGTAACATTAATAACTGGGGATGCCGAGATTCGACGGAAAGCATAAAAATATAATGCTTAGCTTTAGACAGCATTATAAGCCAACTCCATTCAGCAATGGCAATACAATACAAATCATTTTCAACCACAAGTTGGAAGAGCAGCTCAAAAAGCACAACTGCTCTCAATCTTGGTAACTCTTATGAGTGATCAAAACGCTGTCTTAGAGATTGATGGCGGGGCCGCGATAACCCGGTTGAAAGAGTAACGGATTAGCAACCAGAGGGTTGCGAGTTCTAGCCAAAGACCGTCGTGTACAAAGGGGACTGGTGCACGTTAAAACTCTCGTGGCCTCAAATGTCCTCACGTTGGCGTGGTGTGGAATTTTGAGAGTGAGGTGCCAGCTCAGGTGTGACTTCGTCAACTGACCGTGATTCAAAATTGCATAGTGTCCTCGGAGCTTACCCTTGGGATTGATTCCTGACCGTCACCAATAGCCCGTTGTGTTACTCAGTGCGACGTTAATTACCTACTTACCTAGATCTTGATGGATGTCTTACAAAGGCGAAAAAAAAGATAATAATAGATCATATGCAAGGACCAAATACGCATTTTTTGGAGGGTTAATACGACTGTTACCCAGTCATATTAACCCTCTTGGAGGTTGCCTCTCCGAAGTGTCTCGTCATTAGAAGAAAACTGACTGGATCTTGATGGACGAGGTATCTCGTAATGAGAAGAAAACTGCCCATATCTTGATCTCGCTATCATAAAAAATGGGCAATGTCTTGATGACGAGATATCTCGTCGTTAGCAAAACTGATCAGATCTTGATGGACGAGATATCTCGTCGAAGCCACTGGGAGGGTAAAGAAACCACTTGAAGCTGAAAGGATGAGGAATCAGCACTACCTGGTTAGCTTTCGGTGAGAATCAAGGACGTTAAAATAGAAACCGACGTCTCACTCAGTTGAGGTAGGTAGGCATCTTAATTAACGCCGCACTGGAGAAACACAACGGGTTATTGGCAACGATCCGGGATCAAATCCGAAGGGATGGATCCGAGGACAACACCACGTTATTTGTCAAAAAACGGTCAGATGACGAGGTCACACCTGAGTTGGCACCCCACTCTTCAAACTTACGCACCACGCCACCGAGAGGACATTTGAGGCCACGACAGATTTAACGTGCACCAGCTCCCTTTGTACACAACGGTCTTTGGCTGGATTCGAACTCGCAACCCTCCGGTTGCGACTCCGTTACTCTTCCAGCCGGACTATAGCAGGCCCTCATCTGACCGGGATTCAAAATTGCGAGGTGTTGTCCTCGGTCCCTTCCATTCGCGATTGATTCCGGATTGTCGCCAATAGCCCGTTGTGTTGCGCCAATGTGACGTTAATTCAACTACCAACCAATTCTTCTCTGACAGAAAAGCCTTCCTTATGTGTGTATGTCCATTTACTTGTCGATTTTTGGATCAGTTTCACCAAATATGGCCTTTGTGTCATAAAAACAAAAAATAAAGGCATAATTTTTGAATTGCTGCAACAACCCTTGACCAAGCCCCCACATCTATACTCATATAGGGTCAAATGATGGTAAGTAGGGGGGTATTTCAATTAATGTCACACTGGAGCAACACAACGGGCTATTGGCGACGGTCCAGGATCAATTCCCAAAGACCCGAGGACAACACTACGTAATTTGAACCACGGTCAAATTACGAGGCAACACCTGAGTTGGCATCCCACTCTCCAAACTTCCACATCAAGTCACAGTGAGGTCATTTGATCCCGGCAGATTTAACGTGTACCAGTCCCCGTATACACGGCGGTCTTTGGCAGGACCGAGTTTCGAACTTGCAATCCTCCAATTGCTAATCCGTTACTCTCCCAACAGAGCTACCGCGGAACGCGGTTGGGAGAGTAACGGACAAGCAACCGAAGGGTTGCGAGTTTGAATCCAACTAAAGACCGTCGTGTACAAAGGGGATTGGTGCACGTTAAATTTGCCGTGGCCTCAAATTTCCTCACGTTGGCGTGGTGTGGAAGTTTGGAGAGTGGGGTGCCAGTTCACAGGTGTTAACCTCATCATCTGACCGTGGTTCAAAATGACGAAGTGTTGTCATCGGTTCGGCAAATATTTCCAGAATTTAAATTCTAGCATTTATGTTTGAACCATTTTTTATTTCTTTCCAAATTATAAATAATTTATGAATATTTGATTGGGTATTATTGGGGGGTATTTCAATTAACGTCACACTGGAGCAACACAATGGGCTATTGGTGACGGTCCGGGATCAATCCCAAAGGGAAAGATCCG
Source organism: Meta bourneti (assembly GCA_933210815.1). Taxonomy (NCBI): domain Eukaryota; kingdom Metazoa; phylum Arthropoda; class Arachnida; order Araneae; family Tetragnathidae; genus Meta; species Meta bourneti. Next base: position 87,711,710 of record OW119934.1, read on the forward strand.
AGGACAACACCACGTAATTTTGAACCACGGTCAGATGACGAGGCAACACCTGAGCTGGCACCCCACTCTCCAAACTTCCACACCACGCCAACGTGAGGACATTTGATATTTGGTATTTGGTATTTTCAATTAACGTCACACTGGAGCAACACAACGGGCTATTGGTGACGGTCCGGGATCAATCCCAGAGGGAAAGTCCGAGGACAACACCACGTAATTTTGAACCGCGGTCAGATGACGAGGCAACACCTGAGCTGGCACCCCACTCTCCAAACTTCCACACCACGCCAACGTGAGGACATTTGAGGCCACGACAGATTTAACGTGCACCAGCCCCCTTTGTACACGACGGTGTTTGGCTGGATTCGAACTCGCAACCCTTCGGTTGCTAGTCCGTTACTCTTCCAACCGGGCCACCGCGGCCCCGAGGACATTTGAGGCCACGACAGATTTAACGTGCACCAGCCCCCTTTGTACACGACGGTGTTTGGCTGGATTCGAACTCGCAACCCTTCGGTTGCTAGTCCGTTACTCTTCCAACCGGGCCACCGCGGCCCGAATATTTGATTGGTATTTATTTGGTATTTTTCAATTAACGTCACACTGGAGCAACACAACGGGCTATTGGTGACGGTCCGGAATCAATCCCAAAGGGAAAGATCCGAGGACAACACCATGTAATTTTGAACCACGGTCAGATGACGAGAATATTTGATTGATGATATACGGAGATTTAAAGCATTTAATTTTTACAAAATTTACATTTTGTAAGAAAGCGAGCCGATTTTTCCCGAAAAGCTCAAGCGAAAAACAAAAATCTACTTATAAAAGCGTAATTTTTTTAATTGTTATCTAGCTACGACAGAATTAATATTTCCCTTTTTTTAATTCGATTTAAAATTAAGTTTGTGCATCTGAAGTTAAGACACAGCGAAATGTTGCGGTCATATTTGAGCATTTCTAAGTATCATGAATATGTGTTCTTTTGTAAATAAATCGTTTTCTATCAAGTCAATATTGGTTTGAAAGTCTAGTTATATATCTCTAAAATAACTTTTTTTATATACCTTGTAATTCAAAAATTTATTTTACGAATTGAAGTCTTACACTTTGACACAAAATAAAGTTAAAAAGATAAATCAGAGGTTGGTTGGTTGATTTGGTTTTATGGCGCAAGGTGATAAATCAGAGGTGGTATTGGTATTTTCAATTAACGTCACACTGGAGCAACACAACGGGCTATTGGTGACGATCCGGGATCAATCCCACAGGATAAATCAGAGGAAACAAGTTAATACGTTTTTCTCTCTTACGTAGAGAGAATAGTATCTTTCAAATACCCTAAAGAGAAATAAATTTATAGTGAGAAACTGAGAGGGGGGGGGGAATTTCAATTAACGTCACACTGGAGCAACACAATGGGCTATTGGTGACGGTCCGGGATCAATCCCAAAGGGAAAGATCCGAGGACAACACCACGTAATTTTGAACCACTAAAAAGTCTAGGAAACAAGATACTTGATGCAGAGAAAGATAAAGAAAAAAATATTTGCATGCAAAGAGGAATATGATATGGAGATTTTTATACAACCGAAAAACAGCTAGAAAATTATGTTAAAAAAAGAAGAGAATAATCCTAAAATGTGTCACTTTTTATAACCTAGTCTATTTAAGAAGCCATAAAGAAAGTGTACGATTTCCCCTGTAGATGCATGTGAAAATTAGATTATTCGCAATTTTCTTTATAAGTTTGATAAATGAATTCTTGTTTGAAAACACTTCCAAGTTCATAGAATTCTTTCTTTTTTAAATGCACCAATTCAAAATCTTACCATTTTAGCAACTGTATCATGATTTTCAAAAGTGGCTTTCGCGAAGCGCTAAAACTTTATTTTGCACGTTTACTTTTTCAAATCGCGTTCTGCTTTCGAGAAAAGTGATTCCAAACCTTTATTCCCCTCTTTGTATCCAACACCTCTCTTCACTCACCGCAAACGAAAATTTCGATTTCAATGCGCATTTCGCCTCAAAATCGAGCCTCCAAGGAGAAGAGAACAACTATTCCTAAACTTCTAATTTCAAACCATGTGCCGAGATAGGACGCGCGGGACAAGTTCCGATGAAGTTGGCGACGTTTCGGTTGCAGCAACCCTGTCGGAGGTCGTTCTCCTGCTTTCTCCCCCATCGAACGAAAATGAGCACAGTCGTAGCCTCAGGTTGTAACGAGTGAAAGAGACGCAAACTCTTAAAAAAGTTGTTCTCTCTCTCTTCCTTACCGTTATTGTGTCTCGAAGGAATATTGCGCGTCTTTGGGTCCCGAACGATGACAGTTTGTGCTGTGTTGGTTCGCGCAATTTCGCTCATCCCGGTTTTTCAGCCAGCTATTTTGGTGCAATAGTTCGGAATTGGAATACGACTCTTACCGCCGTTTACTTATATTTGCATCCAGCCAATCCAGCCAAGATTCCAGATCACATGGCCTCAACATGACATATTCATCATGGTGGCCTCGGCGAAAATGCAGGCAAGAATGTCCAAAGTTTGGAGGTGAAATCATTAGAAGATGCCAAGGAAGCTTAAATCGCAAGGTATAGACTTGAAATTTTATTCGAACTCTGTGGCGGATCACCTGTTTTCTGTGTTCTCGTGTCTCCGCGTACGTTTGTAGATAAAGCACGCTTTTATTTTTATCATCAGCTAGAGGGGGCGGGGGGCTAAAAAAGGAATTGTGTTAACCCTGTTGTTTGCCACTTCTGAACTGATATCCTACTTCTTACTTAGCGGCTGATTGTATACTCTATGATAGAGGGATTTAATTACGGCTGGGTTTTCAAACACAACCTGCCAATGAGTGCTTTGTCACATAAACACTCGCGAGTTTGCTAAATTTAACCGAATCCAGCTCGCATTTCGAAGTACGCTTTGCCGAGCGTATGTTGTCTTTGTATGGCGAAATCGTCCTTTGTTTGCCTAAATTGTTTTAAACACGGATTTTTATCCTCATATACGCTGATTCAGTTTCGAGTTTTGTTTACAGAATTCGCGTTGCGTCGATAAGGATTGCAAAGTGACAAGTTCGATTTCTTATTTACCCTACCTGATCGAATGGGAAAAACAATTTCGACCAAAAGATTTCTCCTTGACGGTTTGAAATAAAGCTTACTCTTTATTAAAAATTTGACGTGCAATGTTTTTTAATTTCCGTGTGAATTGTTTGCAGGATTGTTTGTTATTGTTTATTTATTTCTAGGACCGTACATTTTTACGCTTTGCTTTAAGATAATTTCAATAAGCTTTGAAATAATTCGATCGTTTAAATTATTCAATAAACTCTCGCTCGGCATTCAATTGTCATGGGTTAGTTTTACTTATTTCTTTCCATTTTCAAGCCTTTGCATAAAATCTTTTTAGCTTTCCATATGGCAATTTCATCGTTTGAAAACATTGTTTGAAATTAAGTACAGCTTATTTTGTACCGCTCATTTGTTAAATATTACTTTCTTTCGAAAAACTCATTTTGTTTGTGTACAAGTCATTACATACAATGAAAATTGAAATGGTTCGAACATATATTGATGTTTAATTTAAAGTAATTGATATGCACTTTATTTTGAATTGACAACACTAATCAGTTCAGTTATCTCCTGCATTAGCACTTGCTAATTCAAAAATTTAATTTCAAACATTTCTACTCAACATAAAGGGAAATAATCTTAACTATGTTAGGTAAACTGAAATTAGTCTGTTTGCATTTGTTCATTTTATAAGAGATCACATAAGCTTCATTAGTGAATATTTTTTCTTCTATCCTTACCCAAATGTCAGTCAAAAAGGGCATACAAACAAGTCTAGGGCAGTTTCCTAAACTTTTTTCTCAATGTCCCTTTTCAATAGTTTTTGCAACCCCCTTCTGAAAAACTGTCTTAACTAATAATTGCAGGTGTAGCTTTGCCTATAATTTTTTTATTTCACCAAAATGTTATTTTGTTAAGTGGATTTGATAAACATGTAATGCAAGGTCTAGGGCATAGTTTCATAAACTTTTTCTCTCAATGACACCCTTTTCAAGAGAGATTTTTTTTGCATCCCCTTCTGGAAAACTCAACTAATAATAAATTGCAAGTGTAGCTGTGCCTATAATTGTGTGTGTGTGCTTTTATTTCACCAAATTTTATTTTAAGTGGATTTGATAAACACATGATGCAAAGTCTAGGCAGTTTCCTAAACTTTATCTCAATGACTCCTTTTCAAGACATTTTTTGCATCCCCTTCTGGAAAACTCAACTAATAATAAATTTGCTGTGCCTATAATTTTTTACCTATCCAAAATATGTTATTTTAAGTGGATTTGATAAACACAATCCAAAGGCTAGGGCTTACTTTCCTAAACATTTTTCTCAATGACACCCTTTTCCAAGACAGTTTTTTTGCATCCCCCTTCTAGTAAACTCTCAACTAATAATAAATTGCAAGTGTAGCTGTGCCTATAATTTTTTTTATTTCACCAAAATATCTTATTTTGTTAAGTAGATTTGATAAACACATAATGCAGTCTAGGGTATAGTTTCCTAAACTTTGCTCAATGGTTTCTTTTCAAGAGTTTTTGGAGCCTCTCTCTCTCCTTCTGGAAAACTTGACTAATAATAAATTGCAAGTATAGCTGTGCTTATAATTTTTTTATTTCACTAAAATATTTTATTTTAAGTGGATTAGATAAACATGTAATTCAAAGTCCAGGGCATAGTATCCCAAACTTTTTTGCTCAATGACCCCTTTTCAAAACAGTTTTTTCGTAACCCCTTCTGGAATGCTGTCAACTAATAACTGCAAGTGTAGCTATGCCTATAACTTTTTTATTTCACCAAAATATTTATGTAGCTTTGTGTGTAATTTTAGAATTTCTAAAATCTAGTTTGGAGATAAAACAGCTTTTTGTTTTAAATGAAATAAGTTACACATGAACACACTAGATAGCACTCACTATCATTAGTAATTACTATCAATTAAATTAATAAAATTAAAAAACTAATGAGGGGGAGCCTGGTATGCTATCAATTTGTCTATTAGGCCCTTGCAGCATCTTTAAATCTCAGTTCAACTATTTACTGTCAGTTCCTCTTTTTAGTTTAAAAGACTTATTACTGCATTAAATCCACGTTCAACTAAACAGGTGACGGAAATAAATCAAAAATTTAAGTTGGAGGCGCATGCAAATAAATATATGCTAACACTCACTTTCCCTTATAAAAAATTCATATAAAATTTTTTATAGAATGGTCTATGGAATCCTACAGGAATTATGACCCTTTTTCTATACCTCTAGAAACCAATTTCTGTTGTTCACGACTACTTTCCTATAGAACTTCTCTAAGATTCTATAGAACTACATTTCTGTAGAATCAGCTTGTTTTCTCGAATTCTATAGAATTTTTTTCTCTAGAGAAATGAAATTTCATTTCTCTAGAGTTTATGGAACTAAAAATTTTGATAAAGGTTACAACCTGTCGTCTAGTTTTAAGTCTGATCAGTTGTAACTTGCACACAAAACTTCATTATGAGATAATGCATCAAAATGTGCAAGTCTCTGGGTCAACATATTTCTGAACAAACTTTTTCAGTCATGAATATTAACAAATAGTAAAATAGGAACCGCTTGACTAATGAAAATTTAGAATCCATTTTGCGCTTGGCTTTGGCTACTATGAAAACGGAGCCAAATACTAAAACAATTGTTAAATCAATGCATTGTCACACATCAAATTGAATTCATTTGCTTTTTATTATCTCTTGTAACAATATAAAATATAAATATATGATAGATAAAACTTCATGTTCTTTTTGGCAACCCTCCCGTAAGTCACAGAATGGGAACAAATATTAACATTCTGCACTTTTGGAAGTGATTTCCAGGGAAGTATCGTTTGAGGTTTGATAGTGAATTTCATAGAGGCGGAAAGGTTCAGAGGAGTATGATGTTGAATATATCGACTGGGTCTAAAAACATGATCGTCAAAATCAGATTTAGGGGTGCAAAATATGACTGCCTAGAAATATAAATTTCTTGGTAATCTTGGAGAATAAATATTCTCTGAGAGAATTATTTCCAAAGTCATAAAAATGCCATCCAATATATTAATTTATGATGAATAAATACATTTATGAAAAAAAATCATCAGTTTAAAAATGAAGTACTTCTATAAAGCTAACATTAGACATAAAGGAAAAGAAAATTTAATTTGTTTTTGTACTCTGCTTTTTTCGACAATTTTGCATGAAGTGTGAATTTTCTTTGACGATATGTGTAGTTATTTTCGAGTTCACTCAAAGAATTTGTTTTTAATATATCTCCAAGAAGTTAAATGTATACACTGTACAACTATATGCAGAAATATGGTGGTATGTACTGCTTATTATATCTCTTAGACTTCACCTTGACAGCAGCATAATCAGTAATATATGAAAAATGTATCATGTTAGTCAAATGTAATGCATCATAAGAAACTAAGACTTAAATAATTTCTATAAAACATAGAGCTTACATATTGTGAATGATATAAAAAATAATTGTTTCAGGAACATTTGTGCAATCTATAAATTGCAATTTACTGAAAAATGAGGTTTTAAATAGAAAAGTCTTGAATAAAGCCGAATAGGTTTGGTAAATATACTCGGGAGAATATTTTCTGGTGACAACTCTACGACAGACAATCACTAATTTCGAACCCAGATGATAACTAAATATCTAGTGTTATATTCTAGATCAGTGGTTCCTAAAGTATGGTCTGGAAAACATTCAATATTTCACTAGCCAAAATAGAGAACTTCCTAGAAAAATAAAATCTTATCATTTTCTCTGATGCTTTTGTTTTTAAATCTAAATTTTAGTAATTAGTAAAATGTAGTTTTAAATCTAAAATAATTAGTAGATTCCAGTATTTATTGGTTTGAAGCAGACTTAAAGTTGAGAATGACTCAATATTGAAATTATCAGACATTAAACCAAACATTGATGAGGTAATTGCTGAAAAGCTGCTTCATTATTGTGATGTCATCTGGCTGACTGCTGTCCATCAAACATGCAACACTATGAAGGACAAGGGACATCAGTCATTTATTATACTAATAACATAAGGTGAGATATGTAAGATGTGAGATGATTAAATTGCAGCTCTTCGAATTCAGAACAAGAAATCAGTATGTTGCATAGCTGCAATAACTGCTTCTACACGTCTCAGCATTAAAAGAAAGGCTTTGGATGCTTATTTGGGGTATGTCCGTGCTGCTTCCACACATTGCCATAATTGGTTTGTGGTGTGCTAGTTCTTGGGCAATTACCATCTAGATGTGTTCAATGGGCTACATATTTGGTTAATGGGAAGGCCATGGCAGAAGTGAAATTTGGTGGAGATTGAGGAATTGTATGTTTCATGACACATGTGTTCATGCATTGTCCTATTGAAACCTAGCTGCAGGCAAGCCCTGAAGGTAAGGGATTACAAAAGGCTCCAAAACTTCAGAGATATAGCTGTATTTGTTAAGTGTACTGGCAATGTGTATTAGGCAGGTGTGGTAGTAGAATCCAATGGTGCACCATACCATGACGCCAGGTGACTGATCAGTATGGCTATGCATAATGTAAATAGTCAGTCTGCCATCAGACTTGAATGCGACCATCATGGTGCTGTAGACAGAATCGATAAATCCAGAAAGACTATATCAAGTCATTAGTTTGTCCATGTGTGATGTTCTAAGCATCATTGCAGCCGCTTGTGGTTTAGAGTCCAAGGTAGTCTTTACAATGGACACCTTGAAAAATTCCCTGCTAACGCAGATGACGTCAAATTGTACATGCTGACAGGTTGTGCAATACACCCTAATTTTGAGCAAGGGTTCTTGATATTACTGGTGCAATCCATAATAACCATGCACCCAAGATGTCTGTCCTCTCATTCAGTGGTATGACAAGGCTGTTGCAATTGTTTACATCGGTCAGTTCGTGCCTCTTGCATCCACCGATTCCATATTAACATCATTTTGGCTTGACTTCATCCTACACGAGCACTGGTTCCTTAGAAGAATAATCCGTAGTCTTATAAGCCACAATTCTTCCTCGGTCAAACTTGGAAACGTACTCATAACTACCATACTTTTCGAAGATGGGATAATTAAACTTCCTATGCACAGGAACAGTGAGAAAACATAATTCCTAAACTTAAAACCAGCTCTCTGTTCTCCCTTTTTATACATCTGAGTGATCTTTCCTTCCTTTCATTTTTACCCTTTTGCTCTTCCTCTCTCATTGTGTTGTCTGTTTTGTGTTTGGCACAGCTTGGCCAAATATGGTCCTTGCACCATAAAACCCCAAAATTACCGACCAACACTTTTTATACAGCATACAGGGGCATTACTGGCACACATGATTTACACATACACTGCATTGCATTAGGGTAAGCTTATTTAAATCAAGTTTTTTTTTGCCTAGCCAAACCTGGCCCTTGTGCCATAAAAATTCCATCAATCAAGTGTTTTTTTATTGAAAGTTATGATTTAAATCAAACTTTAAAGTTTTCTTTTTTCCTAATTAAAGTTTAATAATTTTTGGAGATGAAATAACCCGGGACAGAATGCATGTTATTTCATACCAATAAGTTAAAAAATTTTCTTCTACTCAGTAACACCTGAAGAATGCATTTTAAAACTTGAAATAGCTGGCTTCCCTACTTAGAAGACATTAGAGATAATAGTATTGATTGGGATGCAGTGGCTTAAACTTAGAGAAATTAATTAAATGCCTAAGTAAAGCACCACTTGCTTCATATACATAGAAGTGTTTCTGAACTCTATTTTTATATAAATCATTACAGAAATTATCAGTATATTTATAATATTTTTTAGGAGGGCCAGGGTTCCAACTATAAAAATATTAGAATCCAAGAAGTCGGGTTCCTAAAATTTAGCAACCCGTTAGATAAATTGTCCTAATAAGGATAGAATCACTGCTTACTTGTATTATTCGTAATATTTACCCTAATGTTTGGAGGTCCAGGGCCATAGCATAAAAATTTTAAAGGATTCCAGGGGGTCAAGGCTCCTAGGATATGCTTGGTGTAAATGTTTTTTAAAAACGCATTGGGTTTCTCTGAATTATTTATCTCTCCCATTTCAGGGAATACAAGAGTTTTGGGCGTCTAGGAGTTGTCAGTTGTCTCCCAACACAAGATGCCCAACAAATATTTATCTTTGCTCATTGAAAACAAGTGTCATTCAAATCTGTCTATCTGCAGAGGCTGAGCTTTATACATATGGGGCCAGTCCATACATTGCACAAAGTGTTTTAATTTAATTTTAATGTACTCATGAAAAGGTTGGATGTTCTTGAACTGATGCCCTTTTTTGAGGGAATTACTGTTTCTGATGAAGGAATCAGCACTGTTTAACATTTGTTTTCAGTAAGTTACAAACGAGCACAGGTGCCCTTGACTTCTAAGCTAATTTAATAAACCCTCCTGAAGAAAATCAACCAAGCTTTAAATAAAAGGAACCTCTTAATATTTGCGAAAGCAAAATGTTCATCTGATCCCTTAAGTATGAAAATTCACATGAAACCAGATAAGTTTTTGATTTCCTCTGAAAATATTGTATCCCCGGAAGGGTAAACTCTTTTATATATAAGTGTTTGCGTAGAAGCCATTTACTATCTCACCAACTTCTGTATTTGAAGAAAGAATATTTTCAACAAAACAGTTTAACTTAACTCACAGTTTTTACACTTGATGAGTTTGACGAACAGTCGGAATATTAAAATGTAATTATGGTTTATGAAATTTAAAATTAGGTTTTTCTCCCCCTACTAAAATGTTTATTTTTTAATTTAAGATGTTAATTATGGATTTTTATCATGAAACAGAATTCAAATGAAATAATAAAAGCAACATCAAGACCCAAGAATAATCTTTCAAATATTTTTCTTGCTGTATATTTCCTATATAATCTCTTGTATATTAATATTCAACGTAAATCAATTCTATTTAAAAACTACTCTGATTTGCATATATATCTGACAAAAGTTTTAAACAGGCGCAATGAATTAGTTAAAATCCAATTTAAATCAAAGAAATTGATTTCAATCAAGTTCTATTTTAAAAAATCATGATTTTTTTCATACCCTGATTTGCATATTCTTCTGTGATCTATGCATCATGCAAATTTCTAGAATATTGGATGCTCCCTTCATGGTGTTGCATTTTCAAAGGCCAGCACTGTACTATAGTTTTGCAAGTTAAGAGTCTTTTGATTTTAATAGATAAGGATTTGCATAATATTTGCTGTTTTTTTCACTTCAGCACTCATCCTTAATGTGTAGTTTTAATGTTTTATAATCTATTTCCTTGATCTAAACATTTTACTCCCGGTATTAAGATGAAAAATAAGGATCACTGGTCTGATGCGGGTCTAATGTGCCCCATTTAATTTTATAATCTCAAGGAGTGCACAAAATTTTTTAATTTTCAAGGGGATCCTTGGACTGAAAAGTTTGGGATCACTTCTCTAGATCATAGCACATTTTATAATATGAGACTCGCTTTCTTTTGTCTGTGTACTTAGTTTTGTAGTACTTACTATTCTTTGTACAAGTTTTCTGTTTTAATGTTTACTCTTAAGTCTTAAGAAGTTCGTCAATTGTAATTTGCTGTAACTCATCCAAAACAATTTGTTTAAAAATATGAAGTCTTGTAAATAATGAAAACCACGTTTTATATTTTTCCATCACAAAATATAATTTGAAGGAATTACACTAGAAACGAGGGTTTTTTCAATTTATGAAGGAAAGATATTGATTCAAATGTAGATAAAATTTGTATTGTAATCCATTGTACTTGTTTAAACAATTTTTATTAGGCAGTATCAGCAATGGATAAATTATCTATGCCATCACAAAAAGGCTTTACAGAATGATTTTTACTAAATTATTCTACAAAAGGTTAGTTTAAACTTAATTATTTTTTTGATAAGAGATTTTTATTTAGTTAGTTAAATTTTGCCTTGTATAATTCACAGCAATAAAAATGATTTAAAATTGTACTGCTGTAAATTATTATTGAAAAAATGGTTTACTCTAACAAAAATGTTATCCACATTTGCAATTAACAAACTGTTTCCGTAAGTGTATTATGGTTGTCAAGTGTGACTTTCTCCAAGTTTTTCATCTAGACTGATTAGTTCCTCATCATACCATTTCTTTATCAAAATTACTTAGCTTCATTCTATTCTTTCAAACTAGCTAATTAGTACTTCCTCTAGTATATTTCCTTCCATTATAGTTTTGAATCATCTGTAGCTACTTTTAAAGTTTATATAGCCTATTCCTATTTTTGCTCAAGTAAAATTTTCCTTACATTTATTATAATGAATACAAGGAGTAAAAAAAGACGTAATGACATTAAAAAAGTAGTAGATTCTGAGAGTCTTGAAACAAATATTTATTTATCCCACAATGTCGGTATCACTACAACGTGTTTCAGACAGCACCATGATTTACATTGAATTTAAAAAATTGAAATCCTTTTAAACTCCTTTGGCAGACTTTTAACCAAAATCTAAAAGAAATTCAATTATCTTAATTGGAGAGAGTTCATTATCTTCAAATGCCTTTCTCTCTTGGTGTATTATCACTTAAAGATATGTAGACAGCATGATTATGATTTTGTTACACTAAAAAAGTTAAATTTAAAGAAAGATTTTGATTCTTTGTCGTGGTAGTTCTAAACCAGTAACTCTAAACCATGTACTATTCTGTACCAGTAAAAGCTTTCTTTATCCCCACTTACTTCATGACTTATGATAAATCCATGATTACGTACACAAGTTGGTATCTATGCATCACATGCCTTCATATAATACTTCAGAGTTCCCACAGGCCTTAACTCTTCTAGTGGTTTCAACCAGATGTCTCGTCCATCAAGATCTGACCAATTTTGCTAATGACAAGATACTCATCAAGATATATATTGACGATTGTTTAATCATGACGAGATCAAGATCTGATCAGTTTTCTTCCGATGACCAGATATCTCATCACTAAAGATCCATTCACTTTTGCTAATGACGAGATATCTTGTCGAAACAACTAGCAGGATTAAAAAGCTTTCATATTGAAATTTAAAAAAAAAGCCTTATCATTTAACACTCAAGAATACATTTTTTAATTTCCCTGCTTTCTAAAATCAAAATCAATGACGAGTAACTTTGACAACTTAAGAATTCCTATCCAATGTTCCCTTACACCCACTAGAACTAATATCAATGACACTTGATCGTGAACAAGAATATTTGATATTGGTTTTATGGTGTAAGGACAAATTGTATTGGATGAGAATTTTAAAAATTCCAGGAGGAATCGAGAACTTTGATTCCTTCTACTATTTATTATCTAGTGAATTTGTTAAAACAAGTGAACAATTAAAATATATACTGTAAAATCTCGATGAGTTCTCAGTTTCCTTCAGTCCCGTCTTGCTCTTGCAGACCTGCAAAGTAATTAAACCATTGTTTTGTTGTGGATTGACGCACATGTTACCTTGTATAACTCATCACTGTGGAAAGGTCTTTAAGCGTGCAGGGTTTGTGTCTGATGACAAAGTAAAGTCGAAAGTGGGATTCTTTGTTGAATGTACTTGAAATTGTAAATTAAAGTGGATGTGCTGTTATTCTTGACATAAATGGCTACGTAGATATCGATGACAATGTTGCAACATGTTCTGTAGCAATCGTAAAAGATTTTTATATAGAATTGCCTGAGAGTGGAAATGAGGAAATTTTTTCAATATCTAATAAAACACAAGTTTTTGCAGCCGTAGGAACAATTCGACATTACCTTAGGTCTGTCTGAGGTGCTACAGATGCTGAATTCAAAGCACTTAATGTTTTAAAGAGGATGGTATTCATATGATCACATAAGAGTAATGCTATTGAGTGCATTTTGTGGTTACGCCACTTAAGTTGAAACTTTTTGGTCCCTTGAGTGACTTATCGAGGTTTTACTGCATTTCAAAACATTTTGTAGTATGTTTCCATGTTTTTACACAATAAAAATTAAGGGCATAATATGTGCAGGTTACCAAAAATTGGTTTTTAAAACTGGGTTTGTGGCCCAACCACAGCATTTACAAAACCTTCTTGTCCTAATAAACCTTTCAATGCCTAATAAACTCATGTTTTATTTGGTATAGAAAGAATTTCCTCATTTTCACTTTTATATTTCTTTACCTGCCTATTTATAGGTTGATCTGCTATGACCAATGTCAAATGTAGCTTGAAAAATATGCAAGTCTTGAAAAGGCTCTAATTTTCCTTTAACTTAGAACCCTGTATCTTCAATAAATGCTGTTAACTTTAGATTTGGTGGTCATATGTGAGATGGGTTTCTTCTATTAACCCCAGTCACACAATGGAGCAATGTGAGAAAACAAAAGAGCATATTTAACCCTCTTCTGCAAAGAAAACATGGTGATATGCATGCAATTTAGTGTTGCAGGACAGATGTGAGGCTTTCCTAAAATGTGATAAATACATCTTAATACGTTAAAAATATCTTATCTACATTTTTAAAACCTTGCATGTTTTTTTACTTATGATGAGTTGCATATCTGAGAGATGTACGTGACCTTTTCTATAGCTTTTTCCGTTTAAATGGACGCACCTATCAGAAAATTTAAAAAAATTGGTTTTGTTCAAATATGGTGAAAAGAATAAGTTTATTTTTGTTATATTCATGCTTGTTTCTTATAATTACAGTTCATATTTAACTACCTATTTCTAACTACTTAAGCAAACTTTTTGTCGAATTGATTACCTGCTTGTTTAGACAAGCATGAGTTTTCTTATTGGTAAACTTGTAAGTGCATCCTCAAGATCAAGCACAAGTTAAAATAAAGTGAACAAAATCTAAAATACCAGATTCTACTTTATACTTTGGTACCCTTTTTTACAACTATTTGCACATCTTTCACATATTCCAATGCAACTTGTTTGGAGCAAACCTAGTGTTTATTACATTTGTTCTATAAAGAAATAAAAAACTAACTGTTGGACATACATTCAGTACTTTGCAATATTATTTCTAAAAATTAATTAAATTATCCACTTGATACAACACCAGAATTTAAAAATTCAGAGCTGAAAGCGAATGAGTTTTTCATCTACCGCTGCTGTTTGATGGATGCTCTTTAGTCACTGTCATCAACCAATTGTCTACATAAAGTGATAACAAAAGTAACGACCAAAGATTATGAAATGCATTCACTTAAAATCATTCCAGTAGTATTAGAAAACAAAAATATTTGATGATTAACTGTAACTGAAAAATGTGTACCCTTAATTGTAGACACAAGTAAAAGCTACTGATAAAAAAACAATGGCAGTATTGTTACTAATTGGTTATGAAATTATTCTTTAGACAAAGTTTCACATTTTAAAATTGCATCTTAAATTTCCTCATTTTAATGCTGGAATCACTCATTTTGGGTTACTTTAATAAAATTCTATTAATGTTATGAGATGGAAAAAATAATATTAAAACATACAGGTGAGAAATAAATATATTTTCCTATTTTAGTTAAAAGGATTTTGGCAATTTTACAGAAATCACTTGATAAAATTTATTTGGTATTATTGGTGTAGAAAATCTAGGAAGAATTGATGTGTTTCTTATTTTTAATTCAATCCTTACTTTCTTCCTATTTTAAAATGAATTTAAATTTTAAAAAGAACTGTTGTCACAAGTTTAAGTCTTAATTTAATTACTGAAAAGATTGAAATGCAATTTCCTACTTCATTTTGTAGATTAGTCTTAATTACTTGCTCAGTTTCAAATATTTTAATTTGGAGCAACAAATGATTTCATACAGTGGAATGTTCAAACATTTTGTAGAGTGGCAACATATTTCTTTGACAGTTCAACATAAATTTAAAAATTGAAGTGGATTGAAAAATTTAAAAGGCAGTTTTTCAAAACATCTTTCAGAAGATAAGGCTTTTGGCAAATTTAGGCTTTAGTTTAAAGTTAATCTTAATGTGATTTCAAATGGACGAAGTCTTGAAATATCCCCTCAAATAGCTTGTCCATAATGGTAACAGCATTTCTTTTCTAATGAAGTTGTAATCTAAAGTTAGTTTTCTTTTCTTCTGCCTCTGAAGTCTGCAGGGAACAAATTAGTCCAAGTTGAGCATTTTATGGCTTTGAAAAACTGGCCACAAAAAAGGATAAACGCGATTTTGAAGTTATTGATTTGTCTTGTAGATCGTCCCTTACTCCAGGTCTTTAGTGTGCAGGTTTGCCATCTCAAAATAAAGTATTAGGAGCAATTCCACGGTTCTAATAACGAAATATTGTGGGTTGAACATATTTCCAGACGACTCCGTTCGAATCTTCTAAAAAAGTACCGTAGGTATCTCTCCAAACGGTACAATATGCATCCTGCCAGACGGTACAGCCTGAGTCTTCCCAAATAGTATAATTCATGTAGGCCCACTTTGTGAAACATGGGCATCTGGTGATAGTGCAATTCCGAAAATTCCAAGTAGTAACATCGCCATTTTTCCAGAAATTGCGATATCTCTCATCTGATGATAGCATACAACCGAACCCATGTTCCCACACATTGCGGTTCATATTCATACCGATAAAGTTGCACTTTTGACTAATTTACAAAATTCTTACCTCTAACGAGCATCGACTTTATATAACTAGATAGTATTCGAATACAAAAGTACTCGTATTCGATACTTAAAAGTATTCGTCAACAGCCTTAAATCTTATATCGCGGTTGACTGATTCTTTGGATAAATTGTTTTTTATATGTATTTAAATACTTATTCGATAATTGAAAGTATTCGATTCTTAAGAGTACTCGATTCTAACCGTCTTTAAATGACTGATGCCAATAGAGAACCATAATTGCCAGACTAAATTGTATATTGCCAGACTGAATTGCATAACTTCAATATTAATAATTGAAACTACATTAATGTGAATTTTGCGACACAGCGCCATCTCCTGAGTATACAGAAATTACAAGAATTTTGTACAAGGGGAAGGTTAAAAAATTCTTAGTTTAGTCTAAACATGGTTGTGTAACTCAAAAATAGCTGTTAAAGAACATTTCGAGGACAATATTTTCCCCAGATTTATTAAGAATGATCACTGTTCATTTCTGCTTTAAAATTAGATTTTTGGCCTAGCCTTTTGGGTTTATTTCTATTTCAGACTACATTTCTTGCGGTTTATGTGTATTTCGACCAACTTTTCTTGAAAGGTCTTGGTAATGCATGGAGAGTTCCGTTTCATAAAAAGAAATAAAATATACAGTTCAAAACCTTTTAAAATAAGTTTAGTAGCTAATTGTACGTTGTAATTATTCAAAGGTTTTTAAATTTTAACATCGGTTTCATTTAAAAGGCGATTAAAATTAGTAAAATATTTTTTTTTTCAAATTAAATTATAGTGCGGCTCCGACGAGAAGGCAGTCGACCTTGGATCTGTATTTTTGAACAGGTGTGAAAGCTCGTTAGTAAAAGGCTGTTGCGCGCTAAAGCATGAATAGCGATCGCCGTGGATTTCTTCCCTAACTCGTTGCTACCGCTTTCAGCACCGAATTATAAACGTATAATCACAATCCGCTACAAAGACTTTAGTTGTGAAAGCTAATTAGTTAATCCATATTAGTTAACATCTTTAATTGGGACTATAAATTGTGTTAAATATGTATAAACCCTATTGTAATTGGAAATGGTTTTTCAAGGAATGTTATGAAAAAGTAACATGGTTATATGAACATTTTATTTTTAAAATCTAGAATTTATTCATTTACATAATTGAGCTATTTTCATCGTAAATCCACTGTTTTGCTAAATGCATATTTGGATTTATTTCCCTTTTTCAGTCAATCATACCTGCAGATCAAAATCACACTCCTCCTTATCTGTCGCGTATATGGGGGCTTGTGCACTTTAAATCTCGTGGCCTCAAATGTCCTCTCATTGGCGTAGTGTGGAAGTTTGGAGAGTGGGGTGCCAGCTCAGGTATTGACCTCGTCATCTGACTGGTTCAAAATTACTAGGTGTTGTCTCTGGATCTTCCTTCGGAATTGATCCCGGACTGTCGCCAATAGTCCGTTGTGTGTTGCTCCATTGCTGCGTAAATTCAACCATTTACCTACCGTATTACGATGCTCAAAACTTATTTAACGATAACAGTTTGTAATAATAACTATTTATTCACTACTAATTTTAACAGTTAACACTATCTAATTTATGTTAATAGTTGAGATTTAAGAATTTTCAAGTTTTCACAGTATCGCAAAAGCGCTTATCGACGACTGATGCTATTTTCAATAACAGTTTAACTTTTGATTAATTTACTGTAGCACTGTTATTTTAATTGCAATCGGAAAATAACAGTCCGACATTTCTCCCACACAACCCGTTAAGTTTTCTTTTATGCCAAAGATGCACGCTTTTTTCCAAGTACATAGAATTAAATTATCAAGTTCAAAATGTGATGAATAACTTCTAAACAATAAAGCAGAGTTGGCATCTGTCTGTTCTCTACAAATCTATACCTTTTGACCAATCCACATCAAATTTGGTACACTTATTCTTTGGAATCCTGCGGGTAACGTAGGCTACATATTAACCCTCGTTCTATTTGTCTTGGGTGTGCAGAGGGGTGTAACGTCCCGTCATCCTGGACAAAGCACTTGCTAGGGGCGCTCTCTTCCTGTCTGGCTGTGCAGATGACGTCAGAGTTACATCTACAGGAGTCGCCTCTCAAGATGACCTTGGAGTTTTTTAGAATCTTAGAGTGATGCAATCTCGGATAGGTGCGGTTGCGCTGAAAATCTCTTAGTATCATATCGTTTATGTGTCCCCTCTGTAAAATTGCTTGAAACGTTAATCATGATATCGTATCAATATGATTTGTCAGCCTTTCATAATGATGGTGGAATTCCGAAATTCGCATTTCTGGTGCAAGGTGGTACAAATAAAAAATATTGATAAGAAATAAAACTGACTGCAATAATACGATGTATGTAATTTTTTTAGAAAATGAACTCACAATCACTCCAAAACTCATAATTGACTTTTGTATATAGTTATCTCAGTATGAGTTTAAAGTTATTTTTGTTGAACATATTTTACCAAATTAAATCATCTTAATCAACAGTTAAAGTTTCTTATCTGGTTCCGTTTAAAAATGCCAGGAAATTAATGGCAATTATCTTTTAGTCTATCCATTCCAGTGGAATTAATCTAAACGGTTAGATGTTTAAGGTATGTGACTACCTTCGAAGCATTTTTTTAAATACATAAAATTTTAATGAAGCATTATGTTTTTAATTAAAATAGGGTATAAAAGTATGAATTTAAATGCAATTTCAGTGAAATTTTCATTAACTTCCAAAATAATGGCAATTTTTAGCAAAATTTTAGTGAAAATTTGCATTTAAGCCACACCTCCTATAGCAAATTCTAATGAATATATTTCAATAATTTTTATACAGTATATAAGTAACATATTTATCTGTGTTATGAACCAAAAGATTTGCAGTACTAAAAGTTATTGAAATATTCAAAACTTTGTACAAAAACTCATTTTTTAAATTTTTTAATCTCATTTTTTTAAAATAATCATTAAAATAAATAAAAAATATAGAGAGGTTAGATTTTGGTTCATAACAGAGCTAAAAATGAATAAAACATTGGCAAAATTTCATTTCAAAATCTTACAAATATTTTGAGGTATATCTATTGCAAACAAAAAATAACAAAACGCAGTTTCTCAGGAAACGCATTTAAAGATTTTAATAGAGCACGAACAATTTTTCCCCCCACTTTAGAATCTTAAAACTCGCCATATTTATAAGTCAAACTCCCTAGCTTCATTTTAAACTAATTTTGACTTTCTTTTAGCTTTTTTCTGAATAATTTTGTAGAAGGTAGTGATTGACGTCTTGATTTCTGAATTCGCTCTTTGTCAATTCCCATGTAGTTTTTAAACATCAGAGGATCAATTGATATTTCTAAATACTTGAAAACAGGTAACAGTCGTAAATAGCCAGAATTAAATAACACTGCAATATGTGCACCTAAAAAAATGTTTTCTGTTGAACAGTTTCTTTTGGCAAAATAGTCCACAAGAGGTTAAAACATTCATTATTGTTCTGCGTCATGCCATGTAAGCATTTTTCGAGCAAAGTTTTATCACATTCGATTTCCTTTTAACTCTTGAAAGCTAGCTTCTTGCACATAAGAACATTCAAAAGTGTTCAATTTTGATGAACTTGCAGTAGACACATTGATATTTTTGGGGGTAGCAGTAGTGAATTGATTTCCGTGAAAGCTACGCTTTTTAGCCTTCTTAGACCTTGCTTTTGGCATTTTGAAATGATTTCCAACGAAAATAAACTTCAAAAAGATAAAGTATAAGAATCAGAAAGAAATATGAAATAGCTAGTAATTAAATGTAACGATATCGCAAAAAGAATGCAAATGATAACAAGGTTGCTGTTCTGTAATTCAAACCGTAAGTAAGGAAACAGTTACCAAATGCAAATAAAATAAAAAAATAAATAAAGCAAACGTGAATCTATATTAAAAAATAGATTTGGACATTTATATTGTTTGAGAGTGAGAAAATAGTTGTTCAAACTAATTGTTTACATTTTTACGGTTCTTTAAATGTCGACTTCCGGTATCCGAAATTTCACTTCCGATTTATTATTTATACTATATCTTTGCTTCTAGTTATCGTAAAAACAAAAACAAAGCATTTTTGGAATCCTAAATGTGTGGCCTATGAAATGAACAAATAAAAAAAATCGAAAAATTTTCACCTTAACGAGGATTTTAGGTTAGGCACATAAGTAATTTTATTTTAAAATGATGTTTTATTGCATATATCTGGGTGTTAAGATGCAACATTCGAATTTATCGTAATGAGCTTCAGAAAATTTATGCCCAAGTAAATTAGTATTTTTATTTTGTGAAACGTTCCAAACCCGTTTTGTGCGGAACTTTAAAATTGGAACAAATTGATTCTGCTGATGACGAAATTAAAATCGGTATTGTATGCATAACTTGCACTCATTTTACTGAGGTGATTTATTTCTCTTATAAAAATGATTGCCCTATACTGATCGAAATACTTTTTATCAACACTAATTGCTAAACCGATTTCGGAACCTGTTCAAAAGCATCCGAGTTACGAAGTTCAGTTGAAAGGCTTCGGGCAATATAATAAGCCACTTTCCAAATTTTTTAGGCTAGTAATTTTTTCAAGTTTTAAAAAAAGTTCCAAAATTATAATGGTTTATCCACTATTCAAGAGGTCATGGTGTCTTAAACTTTCAAGTATTTCGCACTCACTCAAATAAACGGAGATTTGATCGCGTTGAATATTTTGTTTTTAATTTTTTCCCCTACGGAACTTATTTTTGTGACTTATCACTGTTGCGCCCTTCAACTCGAAAACATTTTTGAAAAATATGTTGTCGGAAGGAAAAATTCACGTATGTATTTAAGTTAGCACAAAAATTGTACTGTGAGTCAAGCCACACATTGGTCCAACATCAGTCCTGCGATACTAAATTGGCTGAAATACGTATACCAGGGCTGCCACAGGCGACGTTTTGCTATTATTTTTCAACCTTGGCGACTAGGGGTATCTTTTTAAGCAAATTCGTCTCAAAAGCTCCTATTTTCAAAACGTGAGCTACTTTTTTTGAAAATTCACCAAAAGTCAATGAAAATTAAATCTCTAATAACAGACGGAAAACATATTTTTTCGGATATTACTTTAAAGAAAATTTTCCAAGGGACGCCAATTTCGAAGTTTTGGCGCAAAGCCGTTGCAACCGTAAAATAAATCGGAATCTGCAGTTAGATTGTCATGAAAAACCTTGTTAAGAAAATATTTAGTTTTTTAATTTCAAATTTCTTGAGATTTTCAACGTGTTTCATATTTAATGAGCACTTTTTGTGTTTTAGTCGGTTCGTTTTGTATCTGAGCAACTAAAATTGCTACTAAATTTGGTTTAAGAGGGATATTCTATGGCTCATTTCCTCAAAATAGAATCATTTGGAAAGATTCTATTGCTCATTTTCTCAAAATAGAATCACTTGGAAAGATTATATTGCTCTTTTCCTTAGAATATAATTCTTTAGAAAACATCCTAATTGTCAGGGTCAAAATTGGTTAGAAGTCATACAGGGAAGACTGCAGGTTGCAAGGAGGAATTATGCGTGTAAACCCCTCAGAGGGTTAAATGGTACTGGTGCTCAAAGCTACTTAAGTCTACCACGAGAAACTACTCCATAAAGTCTGCCCCTGTCTGTTGCCGTAGAAACGAACCTTATCCTATTTTTCATAGGGGGATTCTTGAAGAATTGTATTCAAGTTTGTCATATTGGCGCTCTTAATGTAAATTTGGAAATATATTTGTTCGCGCAACTTTACTTGTCGAGAAGATCTATACTAGTAAACTATCTTTCCGCCTCCAACCTTCGTGAAAAATAAAATCAACCCACCCCTACTGAAAATGAGCGAGCCCTATTTCTATAGCAACCTCCACTACCCGGACTTGGTGTCGGAAGCACTTCTGGTGGTAGACAAGACAGTAGAAATTTATACTCGCTAGAATTAATTTCCGAATTTCCAATACGCTGATAAGTTTCGTGCGTTGGTAAAAAGTATTTAAAAATTTCCACCTCCAAAAATTGTATTCCTGTAACATTTTCGAATAATTCATTCATATTCCACTTCCCATTCAAAGATAGCGACCTTTTCCACGAATATCTATTACAATTCTTCCTATTTTGTTAATGGACGAAACTGCAAAATAAGATTTTGGTCAAGAATCAAGGTTGAAAAGAAAATGTATATTTATTGGGATAGTTTGAAAAGATTTCCATTTGATTAACTTAAGTGTAGAAAAAGGAATGATGTAGGAAAGCTTTTACGAGGGCACTTACCCACTAAAGCATACATGTCCTTTAAAAAAATCGTTGAACTAAAATTCCTTAGGAAAAATCCTGCGATGTTCTAAATTTAACGATTGCATATGCAATAATTTTTATTACTATAATTGAATTAACTTAAAATGGGCCATAAAATTGGGAGCAATTAAAATTAAAAATATGGGAATCTTGTTAAAATTGTGCGAATAAGTTTCCTTTTAAGATTTTTTATTTTGTCACTAGATGAATTTACCCGGCGTTGCTCGGGTTTAATTGGTTAAACGTCGAATGAAAGTGATCCAAAAAATCACTTTTTTGTCAGAAAATGCAAATATAAAGAAAAAATAAGCGAGCGCAAAATAATTTTTAAAACAGATTTTTATACCTTCTACAATTTACTTTAGATCCATTTCAAATACTATAGGTAAGACAAGCGTACAAAAACTGATACTGAGATGACTATACAAAAGTCGATTTTGAGTTTTGGAGTGATTGTGAATGCCCTTTAAAGGACTCCTATAGGGGCGAAACCCTAAAAAGCAATTGTACTTTATTATTCATAAATCCAAACCTGATAGTATACTTTAGTTATGGTTAATCCTTTTTAAAGTATTAAATTTGCCGATGATACAAAGCATTTAAAACTAATAGTGTTAGAGATGTAAATTTCTCTAATAATTCTGAGAGGAGAATTGAGAATTTTTTAAGGCAAAAATAAAAATGATATCTATACATAAAGCAGAGTTAACATCTGTCTGTTCTCTATACAAATCTGCACCGTCTGACCAATCTACATCAAATTTGGCACACTTATTCTTTAGAACCCTGCGGGTAACGTAGGCTACATATTAACCCCCGTTCTATTTGTTTTGGGTATGCAGAGGAGTGTAATGTCCCTTGATCCTGGACAGAGCATTTACTAGGGGACGCTCTCTCCCGGTCTGGCTGTGCAGATGACGTCAGAGTTGACATCTACAGGAGTCACCTCTCAAGATGACCTTGGAGTTTATTTTAGAATCGTAGAGTTTAATGCAATCGCAGTTTGTTTGGGTTCGCTGAAAATCGCTCAGTATCATCGTTTATGTATCCCGTCTGTAATTTCTTAAACTAGCTTTATTGGAATGTAAATTTTTATGATAGTATAAGATTATTTTTATAGAAAGTGGTCTTTTTTTTATCGTCGATATGGTACAGGAGGCTGAAGGCAATTCGAAATCCTCATAGGAATAACATTGCATATTTATACGATCAATGTCAGACCAATTCACACTAAATTTGGTACATTAATTCTGTAGAATTCTACGGGACACATAGGCTATATATTAACTCCGTTCGATTTGTCCTGGGTCTGCAGGGGGCTAAAAACAATTCGAAATATCCATAGGAATAATAGTGAGTAATATTACTATGAATTATAAACAATTCAACCCAAACAACGCCGGGTAATTCAGCTAGTTCAATATATTTTTGAATCGGTGAATGAATACAGTTTAGAAAAAAAATCGCAATTTTAAAAATGTACTTCTGACGCTAACATTAGAAAAAGAAGTAAACATTTCAGTTATTTTTGTTCTCTGCTCTTCAACAATCTTGCAAAATGTGAATTGTTTACTGAGACAATATGTGAGTTATTTTCGAATTCACACTCCGAGTTCGTTCTTAATGTATCTCAACCAATAAGTTTAATTCACTACTATATGGACAGAAATATGGTTGTATGTGTTGCTTATCATATCTCTAGACTTCACCGTGGCAACAGCATTATTAGTAAGTAATACCTTGAAAAATTTATCATGCTTTTAAATGAAACACTAATATAAATAATTTCTATAAGACAGTGCTTATATATATATATATATATATATATATATATATATATATATATATATATATATATATATATATATATATATATATATATTGTGAATGTCACATAAAATAAGCTTTAGGTCCATTTCTACAATCAGTAAATTGCAATTTCTTAAAAAATAAGGTTTTAAGTAGAAAATTCTCGAAGATTCTCCAAATATTAAAGTTTTTAACAGACTATCCACCTACCTATATGGGCCACCTCAAACTTGGGCCCAAGTACCGTAGTACTGGTGACTCCGTCCTATGGGACCAGGTCTTCAGTCGTTGTGGCTCAGTGGATTTGCCCACTGCTCTAACAGCGTGCGAGTTGTAAATGGCACTTGTTCGTTTCCACCCAGGGGGGCATTTCTCACTTAGTAAAGTATTCCTGTGTTAGTAAAGTATTCCTTGTGTGTGCATGGCCTTCAAGGAGCACATCTCCTTTAGGTGTTCGGGCTTCACGGTCCCGATATACTCTAGTGATCTTTCCTTTTCCATGGGGTTTACTGTCTTTAGTAAACACGGGTGTCGCGCACACGTGATACCCAAGCGATCTTTTTCTGCTTTTATTCCATTCCCTATCCCTCTTTTTCCCCCTTTAACGACATTTTTGTATGTCCTGTGTTTGGCTCAGCTTGGCCAAATATGGCCCTTTTGCCATAAAACCCCAAAACAACCAACCTTGTGTGTGTATGTCCATTTACTTGACGTAGTTTAGAGCAGCTTGACCAAATATGGCCCTTGCGCCATAAAACCCAACCAACTTGTTTCTCGTTTTAAGCGAAAGCTTTTGACACTACGGCAAAATCTTTTACTCTATTTTTGTCCTATGTATTAACATTGTACGCTTACCTTTAGAATTCACGTCCATGAGTTTCAGCAAAAACTTTTTATCTCCAAGCATTGTTGGTGCGTGCTTCCTATAATCCCAATGACAAACACTGTTCCTACTGGCCTTAAATAGACCTGATTTTTCATTTCAACTTTTAAAAGCTTGTAAAAGCCTTACAAATTGCCCCTCGAGGGCACATCTTTAGGTGTGTACGGGCTTCACGAACCCGAGGTACCCTAGTGATCTTTATCTTTTTCTCCATCCCTTCTCTTTTCACGATTGATATCTGTCTTGTGTTTGGCTCAGCTTGTCCAAATATGGCCCTTGCGCCATAAAACCAATCAACCAGTCTTAAACATTTTTAAGAAGCCATGCTTTAAAATAATACGGCATATTTTGTTTCATCCTTATTCAAAAACCAAAACCACTGTTCAGTCTTTCATATCTAATAGTTGCAAAAAGCTGTTATATTTTATTGTTTTTATGCATTGATACACTTCCTGTGAATTGTTTTACATTCCTATCTTTTGCACAATGCTGTTACAGAGTTCCCACGGGCCTTAATAAGGCCTGATCTTTTATTTTTGTTTTAAGCCTTTGCTAAATTCCTTAAATTCTTTTAAAAATCCTTAATGTTTACTAGAACGCTGCATATTTTATTTCCCTGTATTCAAAAACCAAGATCAATGATACTCCAAGGTCAGATTTCATTAGAAATAGGGGTATAATATTTGTAGGTTACCAAAAAAGTATGTTTTTAAACCGCCTGTGAGACCCAAACCTAGCACTTGTGAAAGTGTTC
This sequence comes from Meta bourneti, assembly GCA_933210815.1. Classification (NCBI taxonomy): domain Eukaryota; kingdom Metazoa; phylum Arthropoda; class Arachnida; order Araneae; family Tetragnathidae; genus Meta; species Meta bourneti. Next base: position 87,737,209 of record OW119934.1, read on the forward strand.
ACCTATGCACTCACTAGTTAATTTATTGTGATCTATGTGAAATCTAGCTTAAGGTATCTGAATATGTTAGGAGTCCTTAAAAATGTTGAAATTATACTATTTTTTAAGGTAAAACAATTTATAAAAATACATAAAACAAAAAATCGCTAGAAATTATTATAATTTATTAAAAAATTGGAAAATTTAGGTAAAAAAATGACGTCAACGAAAGCATTACAACTGAAAAACTTGTGAGTACATTTGCCTAAACTTTTGTAGTCTCATAAATATATAAGCTAGGACCTAAGGTCAGTATTCCTTTCCACTCATGAGATATTGAGAATAATGTAGAAAAAAACATGAATTTTTGTAAGTTTTCCTTACTAACACTAAAATCTCTAAAACGTTTTCCTTTCAAGATAACTCGTATATCCTAGTTCAGGTCCTCCAAAATAAATATAAAAATCAGTACACCAAATTTCATTCAAAAATATATAATGCATTTTTATTATCACCTTCCTTATGCAAACATTTTGGTCAAAACCACAATCAGAAAAATGCATTTAAAGATTTGAAAACGAATCAAAAACAGCTATCGAAATCTATGGAAATTCCTATATCTCCGCTCCTATTCACCGTACAGACAAAACAAAAACAGTTTGGTAAAAAGTCTATATATTAGGAATATTGCATAAAATAAAAGATGAAATTGTAGTCAAAAGTCGACTTTCAACGTAGTCAGATACCTTAAAAATGAAAAATGGCATTGGAAAAGGCTTAATGTTTTTTTGTTTCTTGAAGAGTGGGAGCCTTGTAATGACATTATTTTATTAATCAAGTTGTTCATTGTTCTCTTTCAACTTTTATATGTAGCGGTAAATTCATCCCAACTCGAAGCTGACGAGTATTTCAAGATGAACGCATTGGCGTTATCTTTCCTCTTGAACATTTTCAGGACACCACTGGTGTGTTTCATTTTAGGTGTTGACATGAATGTAGATAGAAAACGGACTCAAGATTTTTTTAACTGGCATTTTTTTATCGGATTTGACACTCTGAAATATCGGGAGATAGTTGGTACAACGGACTCTGGTTGTGAAAGGTTCACTTCACCTGTTAAAACAGCCTGAGATTTTCATATTTGTTTTATCTTAGTTTCTTTTTACATTGAGACTGGATCCTAGGTTTTACAATGGTAATTATATATTTAAATATTTGCTATGAAACTATTGAATAACGAGAGATCAAAATAATCTAATTTACGATTTGATTGTGCTTTCAAATTGGTAATTTTGAGCAGTCTCGTTTGAAACTACCCTGTGTAACACGGGCATAAAGAAAAATCTTTTTCTTTCCCGTGTTTTTTTTCTTTCAAAATTTAATTACAAAATTCAAATTATGTAAAAAATTCATGACAAAAATGTTTTCGTCTCTTTTCTTAGGTGCAATTAAAATTGAAATGATCGTATATTAGAAGAGTATAGCTTTCTTGTCTAAGGTAATATCCATTCTATGTTTTGTCTTTACTGTGTCAGGTGTGCCCTGAATATTTTTTAATTATCAGAGAGAGAAAACTTGCGACTGATGTATGGTCGATATTTTTCAGTAAGTTAATGTTATTTCTTGCATAAACCAGTTAATTGCAAGTGCATGGTTGACAGAGTAGCACGTTTTAAACCCTACCTTCGAACATACAACTTAAAAGTGATACAGGATTTGAATTTTCTCTTAACTCATACGTACGAAGGGTCACATGGTATCTTCCAACGGATCACCTTCCACGTTTGTTTCCGTCAAGGTGGAACCTTTTCGCGTTTAGTTTTAAGTTTCTAAAATTTTGCAGTTCTTTTTGTCATTTAACTTTATACTTAAAAGTACTTTATTCATGGTAAGCAGCATTTTTAAAAACATGCATTTTAAGTTGTTTCACAAACGTTTCATACAATAAAGCAGGGATGCACAGACTTGTTAAGACCAAGAGCCACATGGATTCACTGTGACTTCTGGAAGGGCCTCCAAAACTCCCACGAATTATCAATCATATATATATTGATATTTATTATTTACATTATATGTTGTTACAAGAAGAAAGATAAAATAAAAAGTAAATTAATTTACTTTGACGCGTGACATTGCATTGATTGAACAATTGTTTTAATATTGGGTTCGATTTTTGTAGTAGCCAAGCTCAAAATTTATTCTAAATTTTCATTAGTCAAGCGGTTCTAATTTTTCGATTTGTTAATATTCATGACTGAAAAAGTTTGTTCACAGATATATGTTGATCCAAAGAGACTGCGCATTTTAATGCATTATCTCAACTAAAATTTGTGACTTGTTAAATTTAAAATAACGCATGGTGAGGCGGGCCGCTAGCAAATCAACGGTGGGCCTCGGTCTGTACATCCCTGCAACAGAGATAGAAAGTGCGATTCTATTTAAGCTGATAAAACCTACTCATTGACAAATGCACTTATTATGCAGCGTTATGAGCTATGTGAAATTCAATAATTTTTTCCAGATTGCTTTTTCGTTTCGTTTCAATCTCAGTTGGGTTGCCGACTAATTCTTCCTTCTCGGCTTTGCTTTCACCTTGAAATGTACCATTGTATTTTTAATTCACCCTTTCCTCTCTAACCTTCACCTATACATCGCTCAATTGTTAATTTAAAGCATTCGTTTTCTAAGACAATCAGAAATTCGAACAAAATGTGTTAATACACTTGACTAAAAGTGTCACCTTGGCGGAAATCTCGAAATGGACGAAAGTTAACATACACAGTGGGAAAATGAAGAAATAAGCTTTAATTTTGAGGTTTTCTTTCAATCTATTGTTCAGATATGCAGCGTAACTCAGACCTATTCTGTGGTCGCCGTATCGGATGAAGTCGGTAACTCGTGGCATTGTATCCTATTTCCTCGAATTGAGACGATGAAATGTCAATAATGTGGTATTTACTTTGTCCGCATTCCTTCATTTCGAAGACGTCGGACAGGCATTCATTCTATGGCCAGTAACGTCCCATAGGTTCTCAATTGGTGAGAAATCTATGGGTTGTGCTGGCCAAGGATCCATGTATCTATGTGATGTCATTGTACAATAGGGCCGTCTTATACACCATCCGGGTGAATCGGGTGCAGTGAAGCGGAACGCTCCGGATTCAGGCAATGTGAAAGGTTTTAAGACGAACAAGTTATTCCTTTTGGGAGCAACCCAGTCACAACCAATCTAAGAGTAACAGTCCATGCCAATATTTGGAACGCCCAAATCTCCCTGTGGCAACGGTATTTTCGTTTCTGGAGAACCTGGGCCAATGGACCCTCCATCTCCGATGAATGTTGAACTCTAACAGAACGACAGTGAGTTATCCAGAAGTTTTAGTCTTTTTGGACTTGAAGGAGAGGTGTAGCGGATGGGGGTTGCGGCACTCAGAAGCTTGCTTCATAATCGGTAGGTGAAGCTTTTGCTTACTTGCTTTTGCAATAGGCGGAGCTTGTCATCAAAACAGAACGAACCTTGATTATTTAAATGTTTACCGAGGAGAGATACAGGCGTACAGTTACGTAGCTAAAATGATAGAAGTTTAAGAGTTAAGATTATATTAATAATTTAGTATATATAGAGCTCTGGCTCTTTTTCTATTGGATCTATTGGATTAGTGAAGAAATTCTTACCTGGGGATATGCTTGATAAAATTGTTATCAATATTCTCAAGCTGGTTGAAAAATTTAAATCTCCCTGTAGACTCCGTTGAATGTCCGCAACTGTAGTTAATGGGATTGCTATGATGGGACTACACACACTACAATCAACACATTCTGACCTTCGTCTATTCCTTTTCCTACATTTGCATTTAATACATCAAACCACGTACTCACCAGCAAACTGTAACATGTGATGTAACCATTCGAACAAGGTTTCCGAATAACTTGTAATTAAGCCGCGTGCTCACTTGTGTGAATTGTGTAATATGTAATGGCAACCAAATTGACTAGTGTGGACGCCTATCGAACAGGGATTGTGAATATGGTTTGGGACGAACTCAATGGGGATAGCAGGACGCTAAAAGTAGCTGTTCGCTGGTGTGTTGCGTTGCCTAAAACTGAGCATTTTCCCTGTTCATGCACTGCAACACTAAATTCGTCTGCTTTCGAGCACGCTCTGAACACTGGATATGATTGCTCCCGATGTGTTACAAGGAAATCTTCCTGAAAACAACTTTTATTCCGGTCTTCCGAAAGAAAAAATTTCTTCCGTATTATTATTTACAGTGAGAAATTTTCTAATGATACAAAATTCGTCACTTGGTGCCAGGTCGTGGCAATCCATAAAGGAACGATATTGCATGCCTGCCAACTTTTCCGAATGTCTTCCAAAAAACATTTTCCGGTCGGAAATACGATCCTGGTTTTTCTTTAGGGAGAAAATTTCCCAAGTGACGCTTATTTCGAAATTTTGGTGCCAAGCCGTTGCAACCACGATCGAAAAACATTGGATTCAGTGGTTGCTAAAGATTATCTTAAAAACCTTTGGCACTAATTTTCAAGAAATTTTTTCAAATATATCCAAAACACTCAAATAAAAGTTTAATTGCTTATTTTTGCCTATAATTGGCTCCATTTTGTGTAAATTATCGCCAAATCGGTTTCGCCGAGTTCGAACTGCCGCCAAACATGTAACAGTAACAGAGAGCAAGGTTATTTTTCTGTTTTGAATTGCTTCTTAAAGCCCAATTGACGCAAAGTCGCTAATTTGGCTCCTTTAATTATTTTAATGACAATTTTTAAGCATTTTTCATTCCTGATAGTTGCTTGTCCATTTGCTGTCGTTTCAATCTAGGGATTTTTTTGTGTTTGGCACGTATGCATGTTACATTTTGCGTGGCTAAACCATTACCTACTAAGCATCGAGAGGTGTCCCCTTATCGATGCGATGTGGCCCAATCAGCTCAATGAACATAATGAAACCTCTGTTGGATTAAGATTCTCGTCGGCGTCTTAATCTATGCAGGAACCAATGCAAAGAACGTATTTTGGCGGCCTTGGGAAAGGTACAAAAGTTAGGATAACAGTTCGTTTTTTTATAACCTTATCATGTGTCGTCTAATTAGCCCTCGTGTAGCATAAATTATCTGCCTAGCGACAAACCAAATCAACTCTTATCACGTGATCGATTGGTTGGTTTTTGGGGTTTTATGGCGCAGGGGCCATATTTGACCATGCTGCGTCAGACACAAGGCATTCGTTATCAATTAATAGACACACAATGAAAGTTTTACTGTCACAGAAGAGAAATACACCCAGGGAGGAATGCATCTGACAGGAATCTAACCTTCGCCGCCTACAACTCGAAGGTTGCTAGCGCAGTGGGCATACTCACTGGCCATGACAGCCCCCGTGATTGATTGGAACTCCAGTAATTTGCATAACTTACCTGTCTAAATGTATCCTTTAATTTGCAAAGCTGTAAAATCTGCATAGTGCGGCATTCTTTTCAAAAAGCAAGTTTTCATGCATTGTGTCAATGTCTCATTTCTTTCATTTCTAGTGCAAATTGTTTATCACATAGATAAATCATATTTATGGTGTGAGGGATCTTCAGTGTAAAACAAACCAGACGGAAAATGAAGACTTTATTTCCTGTTACCCAAATGCTCGCATGATGCATATCTCCGTCTTGGCGTTTAATCTTATTATCGATGACCAATCAACTATCATATATCAATTCGGAATTCATTCTTTGGAATTTCTAATATCGTGTTGCTCCAGTGCGACGTAATTCACCTACCTACCTTGGTATTTCGGAGTGACATTTTGTCCAGCTAAATGTAGATTGTGATAGTGTTTCTGCGGGGGCATGTTTTATGTTCGTGACGCCACTTGGATTTTCTCTTTCGAATACTATTTTAGCACTTCAATAAAAATTCCAAGGAATTAATTCCGAATAGATATCTGTTGATTAACCAACGCCAATTATGCCCGACGTCACCCAAACGGTAGAAAACTACATTTTAAGGTAATCCCCATATGTATCATCGAGAGCATTTGGGCAGCAAAAGTACAATCTTCAGGTTTATTTGCACTGAAAAATCACTCACATTGGCAACATGCGGAAATTGTATCCAAAGCACTGGCCAGGTGACGTCACGTCCGTCATACGCACTGGAAGCACGTTCCACCCCAGAAACACTACCGCCACCTATTTTAGCTTGGCAGAAATAGCCTCTTATACCCCAGCTAAAACGCCCGGTAGTCCGGTTGGAAGAGTAACAAAAAGGTCTTGTCTGCTGCCTACCTACCTATTCTAAGGAAAGAACTGATAGAATATTTCTAAAAGTTGAAAGATTCAATGGGGTTTCTTTCAGCAATAGATTTGGTTATTTAGCCATTGTGTTGTGGGTGCGGGCTTCACGGTCTCGAGGTACTCTAGTGGATCTTTTCTTTTCCCATGGGGTTTTACTGTCTTTTACTAAACGCCGGTGTCGCCCACCGGGGATACCCTAACGATCTTTTTCTGCTTTCATTCCATTATTCTGATTCCTTGAAGTTGTCCATCTTGTGTTTGGCGCAGCTCGGCCAAATATGGCACTTGCGCCATAAAACTACGGAACAACCAACCATTTGTCCGTCCACCACACAAAACGTTAATTTTTTTACCCAAGTTCTGCAATAGTATTTTGAGTAGGGAACTGCTTACTTTTCTCTACGAAGCAGTTTATTTTGTCAAATGTAAATTGAAAAATGACATTGCTCTCTTTAGGATATTTGCCTGGGCCGCGGTAGCCCAGTTGAAAGAGCAACGGAGTTCGTAACTCGGTCCAGTCAAAGACCGTCGTGTACACGTGGGATGGTGCGCTTTAAATCCGTCGTAGCCTCAAATGTCCTCACGTCAGCGTGGTGTGGAAGTTTGGAGAGTGAGGTGCTAGCTCAGGTTTTCTCGTCATGTGACCGGGATTCGAAATTTCGAGGTGTCCTCGGATCTTTTAACCCTTGGGATTGTTTCTGGAGTGTCGCCACTAGCCGTCGTGTTGCTTCAATGCGATGTTACTTCAACTACCATAGCTAAAACAGATTTGTACATTCCATCACCCAACCACACAACGTTAATTTTTTAAGTCAAGTTCTGCAATAGTATTTTGAATGGGGAACTGTTTACTTCTGCAGTAGTATTTTGAATGGGGAACTGTGTTTACTTCTGCAGTAGTATTATGAATAGGGAACACTGTTTACTTTTCTCTTCGAAGCTGATAATTATTTTGTCAAATCTAAATTGCAAAACGACGAAGCGCTCTTCAGGATATTCGCCGAATGACTGGGTTTCGGATCGATGTCCACCTTTCATCGAGTGATATAAATGTTCAGCCTCTTCTAATTTAACTGTCTGCCTTTTTATCATTCATTTCCCAAAACGGGGTTTCCTTCAGTGGTTTTAGATATTTTACTCCGATTCCGTTTTTATTTTACTTGAATGATAACAGTTGTTTACAGTTCGGCACGGTTCCATTGAAATAAGAAACGTCTACTGTGCGATTACATGATTTCACCAATGCTGGATCAAGATAAATCTACCCTAGACAGAATCCCCTCTTTTCATTCGAAACAAAAAAGTTGAAAAATAATCAGTTCATCTTTTGATTAGGAGTTGTCTACACATAAAAAAGATAAAGGTTAAACTATTTTAGTTTTTGAGCATGTCCTTGGATTTATAACAAGTGCAATTTTTTTCTTAATTCGAAGTATAATTTTGCAAATATAAGACAGTTTGAAATTGAGCTTTTGACTAAAATCACTATCGGTAGGTAATTGAATTTACGTCGCACTGGGAGCATCACAACGGGTTATTGGCGACTTCCGGGATCAATCCAGAAGGGAAAAGCCCCAGGGGATTACATCTTTAGGTGTGTACGGGCATCACAACCCCGAGGTACCTGAGTGATCCTTCCTCCCTTTAATTTTTACTCTCGCCTACCCTTTTTCGCTTTCTCTTCCTCCGTCATTGTGTTGTCTGTCTTGTGTTTGGAGGAGCATGCTTTTTGGTTAGAACCAAACAGAAGGGAAAGATCCGAGAATACCTCGTAATTTTGAACCACGGTCAAATGACGAGGTCACCACCTGATCTGGCACCCCACTCTTCAAGCTTTCACACCACTCCAAATCATCGATAAATTATTTAGTTATCAAAATCAATATTTAATTTAATTTTCGAGGGGTAATGCGAGATCGTATTAAATCTGCATATTTCGAAAGTCTTAGGCTCCCATGGGCCTTAACAACCCTCCTGGTGGTTGTCTCGACGAGCAAAACTGACCAGATCTTGATTGACGAAATATCTCGTTATTAGAGGAAAGCTGACCAGATCTTGATCTCGTCATCATCAATAAACGGCAATATCTTCATTTGGAATTCAGTCGGCATTTTTGATGACGCGATATCTCGTCATTATCAAAATTGGTCAGATTTTGACGTCGAAACCACTTGGAGAGTTAAAAAGGTCTGTTTTTCATTTTGTTTTTCAAGAGTCTTTAAAAAGCCTAAATATTTGCTGAAAGTCCTAAAATTTTTTTTAATCCTTATTTTTTACAAAAACATTTACATATTTTATTCCCACCTGCATTCAAAAACAAAGATCAGTGATTCTTATTCAAGTTAAATTATTAAAAAACTATCTGGACCCCATATTTCTAGGTTCGATAAAGTGATGTTTTTGAAACTGAGTGCGTGAGACCTAAACGTAGCACTCGTGAAATTTCCTTCACCTGTGTACACTCGAGTTAATCTATTGCCGATCTATGTAAAATGTTGCCTTTAAAAATTAAAAAATATCATTGAAAATGCCTTAATTTTTCTTTTGCTGGGTATCCTAGAAATGTATATTAACTATAAGAATTTTGCATTTGTAAAACCATAGTTCTGTGGTTTGTCGCTTTGTGGTCATTTTTTTGATTCATGAGGGTTAATTAGACCGGGACATTCGGCTTGAAGGGAATTCCAAGCCACTACAATATCCATGACTAGACCAGAATTCGAAGAACCCAGAGCTTGTTGAGCCGAGTGCCAGAGCACTAACACCACAAAGGAAATATATAAGTCGAGTGAGCAGTGGTAACCTTTTTATTGTGCCCAGGATCATGTAACCAAAACTAGTAGTATCGTGACCCTTAGACTACTTTCGTCTGCAGGGTGGAACCGAACATTCATCTTCTGATTGGTACCCGCTACACAAAAGCAGATTTTGGCGATTTCACCACTTTTGTCGCCACTATGGAAATGCGCATTCACACACCTACCGTGTCATAAGATGCTATATCGCCAAACGAAGCGATAAGATGCTAAATCGGCCTACCAAGTCAATTTTTCTCAGCAGACACATGATTACTAGTCGACATGTTGGTCACAATTTTTGAAACTCCTCTCAATAGCAATGCTCAGTCTACTTTAATTTCACTTCTTGGCTAATACTAGTCTACCGGGCCTTAAAGGCTCATTTACACTTAATCAGCATCTTCTCACCGTAATCGGATCTGTCCAACCAATGAATGAGAACAAGAATGATAAAACCTGTGTCTTTCCCAATCCCGTTGCTCATTAGACGGATTAGGATTGACATACAAGTGTAAATTAGCCTTTATCCTTTGAAGGGCAATATGCCAAAAAAAATAATATTTTAAAAAATATAATTTTACAGCTGAAGACCATCACCTAACATGATTGTATTTTGCATGTACAAAACAGAAATTTGCTATTTTAGTTTTTAAGGTAAGTGGGACCCCTTATCTCAACACCATTTAGAGCACACCTTGATCATTTAAATACGAAATGAGAAAATATGAGAGAAACCTTAACCTCTTAATATACCTAGAATATATGTAGCTAACCTTAACCATAGATGTGAAATATTGGTGGACAGCATTGCTGTTGAGAAGAGCTTCAAAAAGTGACCAACATGTCGACTAATTTGGCATCATGTCGCCTCGTTTGGCGATATAACATCTTATGACAGGGTAGATGTGTGAATGCTAATTTCTTTAAGAGTGGCGACAAATATGGTGAAATCGCCAGTCTACTACAGTATCGCGCGGTCCAATCAGATGAATCAATGAATGGGGTCTTCTCCCATCCCGTGCACCAATCAGATGAATGTTCATTTCCAACCGACAGATGTAAGTAGTCTTTGGAGTTACGTTACTAGCTTTGGTCGCATGAACCTGGGCACATAAAGAGGTTTCCATTGTTTATTCTACTTTTATATTTCCTCTACGGCCGTAACCATTTAAGTAGACACGACAGACATTCCACCACCCAAGGTATGAACTAAATGTGTTATATCCGCAGTTTGGAGAATTGTACTCATTCTTAAGTATTTTCCACTTTTAGTTTTTGAAAATATACCTGTTGGCTATAACCGGTAACCAATTAATTTCAAATGGAGTTAAAAATACATTCATCTTTATTTTAAAAATAGTTTAAAACCAGTTGAGACTAACTACTCAAAAATATAGCTTACTTCGTGGCCGAGTGCTCTGAACTTTGGTCATAGACTTAGATTAGAATCACGGTCTAGGCATTATATTGTATAATCAGGTGCCGGCGCGAGCGGACGGTAACTTGAAAAGGAACGGCGCGAGCGCCGTTCCTCTTCAAGTTGAAATAACTTCAACTCTGATTGGTTTGCGCGTATCGCTTTTCGCCTTGTGCTTCCTATTTGAATTCAGCTTTAGAGTGGTTACACACGAAGTGACTTGTGAAGCGCGACCCGGATGCTCTTTTCGTCGCAACTTGGCTGGCCACCATGGTGGCGCATTCCGAACGATTCAGCCTTTTTTCTTCCCTGTCAGAAAGAAAAGCAAACCCGTGCGGCACTGTTGAAGTCGCTTACAAAATAGTTCTTGGGTGCTATTTCAAAATTTTATTTATATGGATGGCATAAACAATGATTAGTGACCGAAGCCTTGTGCGTTTGAGCGCCTTTTTTTCAATGAAGACTGTTTTGGGTCATTGTTTTACATTTACGACAAATAGAGTACATATTGTTAGAAGGAAGAATAAACGGTTGATTGGTCGGAATTTTACTTTTTGCAGGCGAAGATATTTTGAAAATCTTATCGGTCAAAAATTGGGTCTAAAAACTCGGTCTTCAAAACAAAATCTAAAGGGCAAAATACGATTAACGATCGTTATATGGATCAATCTTTCACATTTATAAATGGTTGTATTTACGGATAGAGTAGTGTTAGAAGAAGAATAAACTGTTTGGTCGGAGTTTGGGTCTCAGGCGAAATTACTCTGAATATTTTGGCGTAAAAATATCAACTGGGTTTTAAAACTCGGTCTCCAAAACAAAATTTAACGGTGCAAAATACGATTGATGACCGTTAATTTCAAAGGTTGGTCAACTGTATTTGCTGAACTTCGCAGGGATTGGAACTGTAATTAGAAGAATTGGAACTCCGATTGGAACTGTAATTAGAAGAACCTGGACTTGGACGAATATTTGCACTTAAGGGCTTTTTTCTCTGTATGGACTTTTTGTATTTGTTGGGTCATTGTTTTACACTTATAAATTGTTGCATTTGTGGAATAACTGGAGTACAGATTGTCAGAGGAATAAACGATTTTTTGATTCGTCGGAATTTGGGTCTTACAGACGAAAATATTCTGAAAATTTTTGCATCAAAAATGACGACTGGGTTGTAAAACTGTCGTCAAAAAACAAAATTTAATGGTGTAAAAATACGATTGACGACCATTAAATTCGAACCTGCTGAATTTCGTAGGGCGCTTCCGATTAAAACCTTGTACCCATTGATCCGCTCTTGTAATCGTATAAGAAAGTGATGTAACGCATAAAACAAATTTTTGCATTGTACTTGCACAAATCCGAGGTCGCTTTTTGTTCCTTTGTTTAGTTTTCTAAGAGCTTCGTTTGAAACTTTTCGAGCCTTTTCTTATTGGTGAATTAAGACCCATTCATTATGCGCGCAAATATTCAGCTTTCTGCATAGAATCGCACAATATTATTCAAAACGCGTAGTTCTCGTGACCTCTTTGTGCGTTTCCTGTCACTATCGCAGCCACAATCCTTTAATTTAGGTGGTGGGTGGGTTTTTAACGTTAAAGGACTGGACACGTTTTGGGGGGTCAGGTGCCGAGGCTCTGTTGCGGTAAGTCTTTCTATATTATTATATTTAACTTGAAGATATGGCAACCATTAGTAGTGGACCTCATGCAAGCTATTGTTCACCCTTTCTGTTATTGAGCAGTTGGAAGAAATATATATATTTACTGTAGATAGGGTACTCACACAGGAGGTAGTCGGAAAGATTGCACAATAATTGGCCTGTGATCCAAGGACTTCCAGTTATTTTTGGTCAGTTTCTTTGACCGAAATCTCTTACGATTCTCGGATCTGGAATAAGTTTTGGGAAAGCAATGCACATTGTTTGAAAGTAAACCGTGTTGAAAGAATAATTGAGAGTAAATTTTATGTTTCATATAAAAGTAATGCGTTATAAAAGATGGAATGAATTGTACAACTGCATTTTTTAGATGAATGTGGTAATATTAAGAGTTTGTGTCCTTGACTGAGGGTTGTATTTGTATGATTCATTATTTGGCGTGTCTGTCTCGTGTTTGGCGCAGTTTGGCCAAATATGGCCCTTGTGCCATTAAACCCAACCAAGCCGTGTACTCATTAGGGAACTGTAACACGCTTCAGATGTGGATGGTACGAACACAATCGCCTTGTAACAATCCGCGTTGAGTCGAATCTGCAGTGCAGAAGTGCAGATTCGACTCTACCACAAACTTTATTCGTGGACGCTGAAAAGAGTTACTTTTTACTCTTTTCAGCATACAACCTTGTAACGAACAACTTTTAATTATATCCGCGTGCTCACTAGTGAATTGTAACATGTGTAACCATTCGAACAAGGCTACCGAAAAGCTTTGTCACGAATAACCTGTAATTAAGCCTCGTGCTCACTAGTGTGTCATGTAACTAAATTAACTAGTGTGGAGCCTATCGAACAAGGCTCGCGAACAATCTTGCAACGACCAACTTGCAATAAAGCTGCATGCTCATTAGTGAACTGTAAAATGTAATGTAACCAAATAGGCTAAGATGCGTGTCGAACAAGGCTTGCGAACAACCTAGTAACACTCGAAACAATCCGACTAGTTGGTTTATGGGATGAACCCAAAGGGTCTCGCAGTAGGATCGTGGACACCGTTGTCTGCAACTATTACACACTTTAACGTCTGCTCGTTTTATGTTATAAAGCGTCTGGCATACAATCCACATTTGAAGCCGGTTTCATTGCATCTTATGGTTGGCTAGTGTGGACGTCTATCGAACAAGGCTTGCGAACAACCTAGTAACCCTCCAAGCAATCCGACTTGTTTGTTTTTCGGACGTACCGTAAGGGTCTTGCAGTAGGATCGTGAACACCGATGCATTGAACCACTACCCACTACAGCGTCTGCTCGCAATGTGTTATAAAGCGACTGGTTTACCGTCTACATTTGAAGCCGGTTTCATTACATGTTACGGTTTGCAACATTTCCCCCTAAACGTTCCGTTTCTTCGTGATTGGGAGAGATCACAATTAAATCTTTTAACACGCAATAACAGTGAAATAAAGGAGGCGAAAGAGATAAGACTTGACATTTGTCTCTCCATTGGCACTTACAAAGATTACTGCGTTTCATTGAAATTCGAGTCCAGCGATTGACGACTTCATTTCGTGTGAAAGGAATGAACAAGTGGTCCAGGGGAAATATATGCGAAATTTGGAATTCGAGTCACGCAGCAGTAAGCAAAGAAATAAAATGCTCCACGATTCACTCCAGAATTTCTTTTAGTTTGAATGAAATAAAATAAAAACGCCATTCAGAGTAAATCTGATTTTTACCCTTTTTTCAGTTTATCAATTTACGTAACTTAATGCTTAAATATTCCCCGGAGATTATAAAAGTACGATACATAAGATACTTAGCAGAAAGCGTTTTTCGACCTCAACGCATCTGTCTGGTTAGTAATGCTGTATTTCCAATGAGCCGAGAAGGCCTTAACGGTACTTGGGGATTTTTGCTGCTCCGAGGCACGTTTTTAATAACTTTCAATGCATTTCGATGACCGCCTTAAACCACATGGTGGTTGTCCTGACGAGATATCTCGTCATTAGAAAACTGACGAGATCTTGATCTCGTCAGTTTTCAATTTTTTAAGTCAGTTTTTTTTATCATAACGAGATATTGATCTCGTCATGATAAAAAAAACTCAGCAATATCTTCATAGACGAGATATCTCGTCTTTTCATTTGGAGGGGTAAATGCATTTCCCTCTTCTCTCGGTTTGTTGATGCTTGGTCAGATCTGGCCCTTGTGGCATGAAAACTCCGTTTGTTGTATGGTTGTCTGGCGTAGTTTGACCGATTTCGGACCTTTCGCCTAGAGCAGACACGCAAACGTGCTTTCGCATGCTTGTGCGCCAGAACAAATATACCAAAAGTAATCAAAAATTTGGATGGAATGCATTTTGTGTAAAAAATGTACATTGAAATACTGAAAAAAATGTAGGGTAAACGTATATTCCATATTACATACACATGTGCTTCGATGGAAAAGTTATACCCCATCGATGATATACCCCTGGGATCTACAGTTCGAATAACAAAGAACAAATTAAAAGACATGTATAAATCCTGAGTGGCTGATAACACTAAACACAAAAAATGGAAGAAATCCATTTGGGACATCCTTTCCGGCCAGTTTTACAGCGGTTGCGGCGTTTAGATTATTGACATAGCAGGATTGCTTGGCCAAGCATTTACATCTTAGTGGCATTTGTAGTAGCCCGAAATGTGTCCTATGCAGAGATGGCTGACCTGAACTGACCAACTTTTGGAATGTTCGGCTTTAACGGGGAGGGCGTCCATGCACTCTATTGGTTTGAGAACTTTTGAAGCAGTTGGAATCTTGATCTTTTCCCTACCTTTCTTTTAGTTCTGTTCTTTAATTTCATGTGTTACATGGGGATTAACTATCCTGGTGGTTGTCTGGTCGAGTTATCTCTTCATTGGCAAAACTAACCTGATCTTAATGGATCAGATATCTCGTCATCATCAAATTATCGGCAATATCTTGATGACGATATATCTCGTCATTAGCAAAATTTGTCAGATCTTAGTGAACGAGATATCTCGTCGAAACCACTTGGAGGGTTAATAGATGTATTTGTCTAAGTACCTTTTGCAATAAAAAACATCGACGGGTCACTACAAATTCTAACTAAAATTGTTACAAGTATAGAATGAATTTTTGTTTTGGGGTCAAAGTTTTTGCTTTAAAAAATACTTTGATTTTCTGTGTGTCTGTGCCTTGATCTAAGTTTTTTTTCACTTTTCAGATGGGAATCCGTATGAGGTCATACGGGGCATGTGGGAAGGTGCTTACGTGTCTCACTTTGTTCGACTTTTCCAAAAGAAATTCGGGTTCAGTTGCCTAACGACTCAGGTAAGCTTTCTTATCAGATTCCGAAATTTTATCCATCTCCCAAATATAGGTGCTACTTTTGAATTGAAATATAAGATATTACCACACGATTTTCAATAAGTTCATCCGAGTGAATTGAACTGTTTTCATCTTGATCTAGCAGTGGCCTTAGATTGGAATCGTGCGTTTTTCGCAGAAGGTAAGTGGTATTTCTGAAAGTTCTTGTGTTTTCAACATAAAATCGCATTCAGAAATGCCATCTTGGGTGAGTGTTGATTACTTGAGTCATTTCTAATTGGTGAAATAACCATAATTTGGACTTTCGTGTCAGTGAAAAATAAATGCTATACCGGCCTTTGAGTAGGTAAATGATCTTTATTACATGAAAATGATGATGGATTACCACATAAATTACTAACACGTTATTAAGGTAAGCCATTGTGATCTTACATTTAGTTGTAATTAAAGTATTGTTTTTTAAATTATTATGACCTGATTATATTTATAGTTCAAGAAGAGTAGAAGGGAAGTACCGGAAGAGTATATTTTAATTCTTTGTTTTAAAAGTTTATTTTAAATTTTATCTTTTTGAGAATAGCTTTGTTTCATTATTTTTATGAGTATTCAGGGCTGCCACAGGCGACTAAAAGGCTACTTTTGCTACTATTTTTCAACCTTGGCGACAAGGGGTATCTTTTTTTAGCTAAATCGGTCTCAAAAGCTCCTATTTTCAAAGTTTTGGCGAGTTATTTTGAAAATTCATCAAAAGTCAACGAAAGTTTAGTCCCTTTTTAAAACTTTTTGGGACGATAAAAATATTTTCCAGATTTTTACTTTGTGAAAATTTTCCAAAGGATGCCAATTTCGAAGCTTTGCGCCAAGCCGTGGCAACCATGAGAAAAAACTCCATCGGAATCTGCTAGATTGTCTTGAAAACCTTTTTAAGAAGTTTTAAATAATATAATTTTAAAATTAGAATTTCTTAGCGAGATCTTCAATGTCTGCTTCATACTTAATTAGCATATTTTGTGTCTTAGCCAATACATTTTGTAACTGAGGTACTAAAATTGGGTTTAAGAGGTTATATATATAATAACGACCGTAATATAAATTTTTTTGTTTTTGGAAGTTTCACTTTACATTAGAAAAATTGAGATCTATTTGCATCCAAAGTTCAGTGAAACCCACTATTCCATTTACAGAAATCCGAACTTTTAAAGTATGAATGGGCTGTTTCGACTCTAATGTGCTGGTATGTACTCAAAATATTGAAAAATCAACTTTGGCGAATTGGGGTATCTTTTTGAGTAAAATCGTTTCAAAAGCTACTAATTTCAAAGTTTTGACTTTCTATGGTCATTTATTTGCTACACGAAACCCAATTTGAGAGGCACAACTTGGGAAATAAGGCGCCATGAATACTAGCTACAGCCCCTTATGTTAAGAGACCACGGTTTATCAATTAGGAAATTTGCGACGCTTTGAAAGTCATGGAAGTTCTTGCGATATGTTTAGTATCTTTTTACTTATCTAGAACGCGAAAAAACTGGATGTGTGGACAGTTGACGGGATAGAATAAATAAGTAGTGCCATCTGGTTGTATAACATACGTAACTACATTCTCTTCGCCCGACCCTGAGTGAAGTGGTTTTAGTTCTGTTTTCACCGTCAGGGCGAAGTAGCGCTAAATATTTCTACTGTTTCTTAACCCAGTGCGTCAGTTTTAAGGCAGAGCAGTGCTTACACACCAAAAATAGCTTCGAAACCCTCTTGATGAGGATTTTAAGGAGCTGAGATATGGTCCGAGTTTGTTACAGTGATCCATTTGCTTTCTTTTTTCACCGAGAAAAGTCGGTCTAATGATGAGATAATTTTTCTGGCGACAGAAAAAGTTTTGCAACAACGCCTTGACTGTTGAAAATTTCCACTGTTTCTTAACCTACTGCGTCAGTTTTGAGGCAAGCGCAATGGTTATAAACCGAAAATAGCTTCGAAACCCTCCTGACGAGGACTTGATTGAGCTGAGATATAGTTCGAATTTGTTGGTTATCCATTTGCTTTTCTTTTCAACGAGAAAAGTCGGTCTTTGAATTGGCTTTGGTATCTGAATTTTTTTAACCGACGCCCTTGGCTGTTAAAAAGGAAAAGTTCGTCACAACAGTGTTTCCAGATTTCTTCGAGTACACTCTGTCCACCAGAACTGCTCCAGACACGAGGTCTAGGAACTGGTTGTCACTAGAAACAGGTCTCGTACATTTTGAGTGGGGATGAGGTTTAGGCGAATTTAGAGGTGGGTGGTTTTGCGACGGTGGGTAATATCTTATCTCACAAACTCCTGGTTGATTGGTTTTTGATTTTATGGCTCAAGGGCCATATTTGGCCAAGCTGCGCCAAGCAGAAGACAACGAGGGAGGAAAAAAGGAAAAAGCAGAAGGGTAGACGAGGGTAAAACAAGGAAGGACAGATCACCCGAGTACCTCGGGATTGTGATGCCGATATCCTGAGATAAATCTAAAGATGTACCTCTGAGGTCCACAAACTCCTAGAGAGCCAATTGTCGCTAAGTGCGCCAATGTGGAAAACTCAAACACTTCATAATCTCCTATAAAAATGGTGTAAGTCTCGTTTCTGCGACAACAGACAGGTACAGACTTTCTGTCTGGAGCGTTTCTCGTGGTAGATAGGCAGTATCTTTGTTTGGGAAAACTTATTAGACTCCAATCATCCTGGCGTGCGAGTCTTAAATTTTTTTGACCCCGTTTCATGCCGAGCAAAATGACTCAAAAGTTATCTCATTTTATGTTACACAATCTATCGGATTTGGATTGAACAGTAGCCATTCATTACGAAACTGGTGATATCGAAAAGCGCCCATAAAGAAGTCATTCCTTTCGTAGTCTTCGTCTGGGGAAAATACTTGAGTTTGTATACATTATAACGCTAGCTGAACTGAACTTCCTTTTATCATGTGGAATTTGAGCCTGTACAAAATGCTTATATTTCAACACGAGATAACCAATTTCAATTTATCATCGGCAGCCTGTAATGAGTCATTCGTGTTGTGCTTTCGGACGGTGTTGCATTTTGTTTTATGTACTCGCTGAAAACTTCATTTGCTTCCTGGGCAAAAAGTCACTAAGTCGGTGGGCTCGGAAATTCTCCCTGATCGATGCTCATATAGTGAGCGGCGAGACTTGTCAGCTTGATTAGCTTTGGACTATTGCCCACGTTTTTCAGATCCCACGTCGAAGCATCAGTTCTTGTTCACTCTGCAATGCTTGTTAGTTTGACCCACTGGGTACAGAAGTGCTTGACTGATGGAATCTGTTGGCACGAATTGCAGGAACAACATTACTCAATTAGAAGAGCTTTATTTCAGCCCAAATGTTGAAGAACTTTCAATTAAGTTTCCTTTTTAAATATAATAGCTGAATTTACCCGGAGTTGCTCGGGTTTAATTGGTTAAACATCGATTGAAAGTGATCCAAAAAATCCCTTTTCTGTCATAGAAAATGCAATTATAGAGAAAAAATAAGCGAGCGCAAAATAATTTTTAAAACAGAATTTTTACAGCTTCTACAATTTACTTTAGATCCATTTCACATACTGTAGGTAATACAAACCTACAAAAACTGATACTGCGATGACTATACAAAAGTCGATTTTGAGTTTTGGAGTGATTGTGAATTCTATTTAAGTTCATTTTTAAAAAAATGGCTTGCATCGTATTGTTGCAGTCAGTTTTTTTCTTATCAATATTTTTTTATTTGTAGCACCTCGCACCAGGAATGCGAATTTCGGAATTCCACCATCATTATGAAAAGCTGACAAATCGTATTGATACGATATCATGATCAATGTTTCAAGCAATTACACTTTATGCTTGAAAATTCCATCCCGCATGTGAAGTAACAGCTGTTTTTAAATCAAATGTTGTCAGTACACAAAGTTAAACGATTGAACGGGAATAACCCTAAATTAAAGATTGCTTTCCTTCATCTGCCATAATCAGAATTTTTGACCCCGTTTTTTATGTAATAACCTCCACTCAACTTAAAATTTTTGGACCAAACCTTTTTCATAGGCATTTCAGTAGAAAAGTTTATGCATATTTTATTATAATCGGATAACTGCAAAAGTTTGTTTTTCAAAGTCCACTGTCCCCTGAAATGGCTCACGTTGGCGTTGTGTGGAAGTTTGGAGAGTGGGGTGCCAGCTCAGGTGTGACTTCGTCATCTGACCGTGGTTCAAAATTACGAGGTGTGGCCCTCAGATCTTTCCCTTCGATAATGATTCCGGACCGTCGCCAATAGCCCTTTGTGTTCCAGTGCGACGTAAATTCAATTATCCCCCTAAATGGATTTGATTCTACAAGGGAAAATAAATATTCAGAAAATTCAGACGGATCTAAAAACGAGGTCGTCAAAACAAAATTGTAAACGTGCAAAAATGCGACCCCTAATTTTAACTCATTTCTGACGAGCGATTTTAATTATAAATGAATCGGATTAAACCGCTCCGGTTCATACGCAAACTCATTCCATTTAACATATTGTTTTAGTTTTGCTTGTTTACTTTAGATTGAGGGCATAAAATCTTGTTTACTGACTTCGAACTAAATAAATACAGGGCGGCGCAAGAGTGGCTTACCATTTAAAAAAAATTTTATAACATTTTTTTATTTAATGTATTTTATTTTTCTTTCCGAGATTTTTAATGAATATTTGGGAGATTTCCCATAGAGAAGGACATGACCGAGGAAAGAGAACAGTTTGTTCATTTTTATTTTGAAAACAACCATTCCCAACCAGTTTGGGTTTGTCCGCAGACTAATTATGCTCGCGGAAACCAATTTCCACCCAAATGGTTTCATCAATAAGCGAAACTGCAGAATTTGAGGTCGCAAAAGTGCGACTGTTATACACCAGTATTAGAAATTAGAACGCTAGCTAAGAAACATTACGAGCTGAATAGATAGCCTAGAAAAGGCTCGATTCTGAAACTGAAAAACGCAGGGCAGTTGATTGATATTACGATTCACAATTCGTTCACAGGGATTTCCAAGATTTAAAATATGTCATTGCCAAGAGAACTTCTTCATAAATCATTTAACTTCTTGCACCAGTCTTGGACATTTTTATCGACACTATTTTAATACCTTATCACCAATTTTATCAACTTGTGGGATCGCATTCCGTATTCATCGCTTTTTACCTTTTTGAATTTCGTTGGATTTTTACCTCATCTATAATTCATTACCTTTTAAATTACAACCCATTAAATTTTTTAATTAACTGAGATTACCCCATGCTTCGATTTTTCCCATTGAGATGTATTAATTTAATTTTTTATTGAATTGTATTATCATTTTTTAGATACACAGGAGCTGTGCGGCAGGGGTTTGCCGCACAGCTTATTCATTTTTGGATTAAAAAAATCCCCCTTAACTCCAAGTGGTTTCGACGTTATATCTCGTCCATCACGATCTGACCAATTGCGCTAATGACGAGATATCTCGTCATAAAGATATTCCCGATTTTTTGGTTATGACGTAATCAAGACCTAGTTTTCTTCCGATGACGAGGTATCTTGTCCATCAAGATCTGGTAAATATTTTTCTAACGTTGAGACAACCACCAGGAGGGTTAAAAAGCCGTAAAAAGACCTGATTTTTAATATTTCTTTTTATTAAAGAAACCTTGATATTTGCTCTTAAAGTCCTCAAAATTTTAAAAAGCCTTAGTTTTTTTCAAGGAACTGCATATTTTATTTCCCATGTGCATCTAAAAATTAAGGTCAATGATTCTCGTCCAGGGTCACACAAGCTTTATCAAAAATCGATAGCATAATATCTAACTAAAATTAAAAACTGGATCTAGCATTTTTGAAAGTTTCTTTACTTGTTCACTCAAGGATTAATCGATTGCGATGTATGTGAAATTAAGCCATAAAAATAACCTCGAAAAGCCTCCAATGCTTTTGTTTGAAGAGTAGAAACCCTGTCCAAGACTTAGATAATAAAAGTTGTTTCAAAAAGGAAATAAATTTGCGAGGGGTATGGGACTCGTGTAGGTCACCTATGTGGATCCGAATTGAGTGTCCCATTTAGCAGTTAAGCTGCACAACTGGTCTGTCATTGTGTTACGTTAATCGAAACGAACAGAAATATTTCCTTTGCGATTTTATTTTCAGTAATTATAAACCCGTCCTTTCAGTTTCCATAAAATAAAAAAAAATTCATTAATTTTTCATGTGATGCCAAAATATTAATTGATAGTTTGTGCATATAAAATCAAATAACTCCATTTGTGTAGTTATCACTCAATTGTAAAGCTAAACAAATTGTACTAAAAACAAAATTTTTTGCAAAAACACATTAAGCAATATTTTAACCAAAATTTCAAAATATGACCAGGGCCGCGGTGGCCCGGTTGGAAGAGTAACGAACTAGCAACCGAAGGGTTGCGAGTTCGAATCCAGCCAAACACCGTCGTGTACAAAGGGGGCTGGTGCACGTTAAATCTGTCGTGGCCTCAAATGTCCTCACGTTGGCGTGGTGTGGAAGTTTGGAGAGTGGGGTGCCAGCTCAGGTGTTGCCTCGTCATCTGACCGTGGTTCAAAATTACGTGGTGTTGTCCTCGGATCTTTCCCTTTGGGATTGATCCCGGACCGTCACCAATAGCCCATTGTGTTGCTCCAGTGTGACGTTAATTGAAATACCCAATACCCAAAATATGACCAATTTCTCATTTGCACTTGGATAATCATTGAAATTTGTTGTATATGTTTTAAAAAATTTCAAGGAACTCAATTAAAACCAGATGCGTAAAGAACATTTTGAAATCGGAAGATGTCAAAAAATCTCAATCGGATAAAAACGCCTTTTTATAGACTTACGAAACTTATCTACTGTGTCTTTGATGTTATGTTCGTAACTTCGTCAAAAATGATCACAATTAAAAAATTCTTTTTGCTACCCACAATTCGATATCAGTTATTTTTTAACGCTAAAATTAAAGAATCGATTTTTCTATTTATACATTTTCTATTCACATGATTCTTAGAAAATTTTGTCGTGATTTGGCATGGTTCCCACAGGCCTTAAAAAGCTGTATGAAGACCTGAATTTTCATTCTAGTTTTTAAGAGCCCTTAAAAAACTTCAATATTTACTTAAATTTTTTTAAATTCTCAATTTGAGCGACACTACATATTTTATTTCATCTGCATTCAAAAACCAAGGTCAGTGATAGTCGTTCAAGCTTAAATGTGATCAAAAATCTATCTTTAAAGACGTTAAAAAGCCTAAATTTGTGCAACATTGTATATTTTATTTCATCTGCAATCAAAAACGAAGGTCAATGATAGTCGTCCAAGATTAAGTGTCATCAAAAATATATGGCATTATGTTTATAGGTTGGCTAAAAATTGATGTTTTTAAAACTGGGTTCGTGAGACCCAAATAGCACTGGTGAAAGTTTTTTACATGTGCACTCGCGTGTTGATCTGATGCGATCTATGTGAAATGCAGACTGAAAAAACTTAAAATATGGGAACATTGGCATTCGATTCCATTCAAAGAAAATCCATTCCCTTACTTTTGGCAATCTTTTAAAGTCAGGTATTCCATATTTTACGTCTTCACCACCAAATTGTTCAAGGGGCCAGCATGTAGTAGTGAATTCAACGATGCATGAAGGAAAGTCTGATCGTCAAGTGGTATTCTGCATAATTGAGCATTTTGAAGAAAGAAACGTGAAATCGATTCCTCGAAACGCCCGGGCGTGGTGCGTTTCATATTGTGCTTCGAGGTGTACAATTAGTTTTAAGTTTATATATTTGTCATTTAATTCCGGAAAAAGACACCCGTTGTTTGAAAGTTCTTCAGTTCTTCGAAGGCAACCTTGGAAGAGATCTATAATTTTGCTGACCGTGGCCAACCCTCCCTCCCACTCACGAAATTAAATTTCTGGGAACAACTGCGGCACAAATACCGAGAGCCCAAAGTCCACAGATCTTGTTTAAAACTCTCTGGACTACGACTTGATCATTTTTATTTTAAACTGGCTATTTCGATTCAGACGAGAGCTTTCTGTTGGGGGTGGAGAAGATTACAATGATTGTATGTGTCGACTTCTTGCTTGAGTGATTTCTATTCATCCTCGCATTCTAGGAGTGTGCGGTTCCGTTTCCAGGAATGTGTACACTCGTCCTTGAAGCCTATCCTGCTGCGTTACGTCAAGTTGTCTTCAGAGAGTGTTATCTGATTCGATAGCCAGTCTGTTAATTTATGTTAACTGGATTGATTAATTTTTGAGGAATTCACAGCCTTGTTAGTCGACGATTCACAGCCTTATTATTTGAGAATAGTCTAACTTTGGTCTTTTATGATCCTGTTGCTTGCTTGATTTCCCATTCATCCTCGCGTTCTAGGAGTGTGCAGCCTGCTTTGATGGGTATAGAACGTATTATCATTTTTGGTTGCCAGTCTGTTAATGAATTTATTAAATGTTAACTGTATATGGAGTAGCTAGAGTTAACGGATCAACTCGTTGCTTGCGTGATTTTCATTCATCCTCGTGTTTAGCAGTGTGCGACGAGTATACACCTCCGTTTCCAGGAATGTTTGTATTCGTCCTTAAGTTTATCCTGCTGCTTTACGTCCAATTGTCCTCAGAGGATGTTATCCGATTCGATAGCCAGCCTGTTAATATGTTAACTAGATGGATTATTTTTTGGGAATTCACAGCCTTATTTGTCGAAAAGACAATCTGACTTTTGGTCTTTAGGATTTTGTTGCTTGCGTGATTTCCATTCGTCCTCGCGTTCTGGGAGAGCGACTTCGTTTCCAGGATTGTGTACGCTTGTTCTTGAAGCCTATCCTGCTGCCTGACCCCTCGGGGACACGTCTTTAGGTGTGTACAGGCTTCACAAACCCAAAGTACCCTTGACATCTATTCTTTTCCCTTGAGGTTTACTGGTTCTAGAGTAAACGTGGGAGGCCGTGATCCCAGGATGCCCAAGCACTTCTGGTTAAAATGAAAAAAAGTATCCTAATCCTTCACTTTTGCAACACCAAATGTTGTCTAAATTAGTTTAAACTAGCATTTGCATTCTAATAAACTTCAAAGCACAGCATTCTAGCTGATCTCAAGGGCAACAATAAGCAAGTCTAGAATATTTCTTGTTCCAAGCTAGCTCTCGTGTCCAATGTGTGCCAGGAAATTTTTTTTTTTTTTTTACCAATTTTACCTAAAAGGTAATTGACCTTTCCTTGTTTTGTTTTCTGTAATCCATTCACCAATGTACACAAAGGCTTTTGATATTCTGATGGTTGGTTTTATGAGTTAAGAGCCATATTTGGCCAAACTGCGCCAAAAACTAGACAGGATTAATGTTCTGATGGTAAAAGTTCTAATACCTTTGACTACCAAGCATTTGAATTAGTGATTGAAAATTTCAAGTTTTGGGTTATGTATATTAAGGCTAATTGAAAAATTTTTTTGAAATGTACTTGGTTTTTTAAGTAGTATATTCCCATTTCTTCGATCCGAATATTGATTAATAACTATTGTGATTCGTAGCGAATTAAATCAGTTCTTAGAAGTCAACGACTGGCGAACCCATTGTTAAGAATACGACCGGCACAAGTCGCTTTATTTCGTACTCTAAGTAGAGTGATTCGAGTTGCAGTATTTTTGTTTAATTAGTGTAAATTTGATAAATATTTAATCACCTTGCATCTTATGCTTTGTTGTGAACGTTCCATGAACTTAGTTTCCTTCCTTGTAAAATACCCCCTATCCGTTAAGGTAAAAACGGTTTAATTTGTCCTTGTAATTGCTGCCATAATTTAAAGGATTTCTTTGAAATGTGGTTTTGTGGAGAAAGAAAAGGTGGGATTTCGGCAGAGATATAGGAAGTCGCTGAATGAATAAGAGGCCCTGAAATCCTCGCCTCGCGATTCAACAAAGGCGGTTGTTTTGCAAGTTTTCCTGGATTGAGATGAGTACATCTCTGCTACTATTGTTTGTCCATGATGAAACAGCTAATACGTGGAGTACCTACCGATGTCCACGTATTCAATAATCTTCCAAGTTCGATCTTCGATGAGTTTGGCGATGGTTCTCGAAATGCGATCTCCGATGTCTTAGGCGCTGCTTCTCCGAAATCTATCATAGTGGTCTATATAAGTAAGCATTTCTTTCAAAATTCATTGTACTGCCATGGTATCAGCTGCAAATATGGCGTTTGACTTCCATTTATTTTGTCTTCCGACTTCGAGCTGCACACTTCGAGATTCATCACAAATTCCGAACTTTTTTGATGAATTGATTAATCCCGGTCGTCGCCAATACCCTCTGTTGCTCCAGTGCGACGTAAATTCAAATACTTACTGAGCATTTGATGTTTGTCTTGGATCTGCTTCGATCAGTGTTTTCAAAATTTCTGAATCAACATCAATTAAATATTTAATTAACATTCATCATCGCCAATACCCTTTGCTCCAGTGTGACGTGAATTCTACTAGCTACCGAACATTTTGCATCTTCGGATCTACTTCGATGAATGTTTTCAAAATTTCCGAATTTACATCAATTGAATACTTAAATAACATTAAGTGCAGAAAGATGTCCTTCACGCGATGTATCTTAGAAATTTCTAGTTTTGAATTTTGCACACACACCTTTAAACTACTTAGCAATCCTTTCTCAAATGCCGCGCAATTTCTCAGTTCTTCCTTTGCTTTAAAACCGTGGATATACCTATAAATTTACACTCCCCGAACGATCACATCAGTTATCCCCATTTTCCCGTGTAACTTCGAATATAGAAAATAAACAACCTTTCTATATGCATCAGAAACAAATCTTCCTTGAATTGATTCCAGGTTACTGAAAAAGATCTTAATTATTAAGCTTAGAGGGAAACATCAGAAATTTCGATTTAATATGCACTAATGAAAAAGCCTTAAATTATCTTATGGTGTATCCTCTGAAAACTACAAATTTATGCTTTTGGCTCGAACCTGTTTTACTTGAATTAGCATTTCTGTAACTAGAAAATTTACAAAAAACACTAGAATAGAATAAGCACTCAATTCGACTGCCGAGTGCGTATTTGTTGTAGCTTTGATTAGCATTGTTTGATTTGTTGTAACATTGAATTACGCACTACCGGCAACTCCAAATCACCAAACTTGGGATACTGGACTACAAGAAAGCAAATATCTACATTTGCAAAAGGCACGGGCTATTGTATTTCTGCATGTCAGCTCGATAGATGGGAGTATTCGAATACAAAAGTAGCAGTATTGCATTGTATGTGTATCCATTTTGATCGTGTGTCAAAAATTTGCATATAGAAAAATAACAATGTAAAGCTCCACTGGTTTCCTCTTGTAGTGGGTTCGAACTTTGATCAACTGTCGCAATTCCAGGTGCACTAACCACAGTAGGTAGTTGCTACAGTACGAAGTTAATTAACTACCAACACAACGGACTATTGGCGACGGTCCGGGATCAATCCCAGATCCAAGGATAACGCCTCGTAATTTCGAACTCCGTCAGATGACGAGGTAACCATCTGATCTGAAACCCCACTCTCCAAACTTCCACGCCAACATGAGGACATTTTGAGGCCACGACAGATTTAATGTGCACCCCCCCTTGTACATTACGCTCTTTGGCTGGACCTAGTTTCGTACTCGTAACCCTCCGGTTGCTAATCTGGGCCTCAGTAACCCGGTTAGAAGAGTAACGGACTTTCAACCGTAGGGTTGTGAGTTCGAATCCAACCAAAGACCGTTGTGTACAAAGGGGGCTGGTGCACGTTATATCTGTCCTGGCCTCAAATGTTCTCACGTTGGCGTCGTGTGGAAGTATGGAGGGTGGGGTGCCAATTCAGGTGTGACCTTTTCATCTGATCGTGGTTCAAAATTACGTTATATTATCCTCGGATCATTCCCTTCCGGGGTTGATCCCGGACCGTCGTCAATAGCACGTTGTGTTGCTCCAGTGCGACGTTAATTGAATACATACATACCGGTTGCTAATTTGTTGCTCTTCCAACTGGGCTACCGCGGCTCTACCACAATGCTGAGAAAATCAGAATAAAGAGTTTTTTATAAAATAGCATTATATCGCATTTGGCTAATTTTTTTTTCTTATCCATTAACCTTTTTTGTGTATGTATTCGAATACTTGAAAGTACTCGATTTTTAAAAGTACTCGATTCCTGCAATTCGATACACTTCTCTAGTACGATTTTGCCTTGCATGAGCTTGTACAATTTGGGCAAGGTCTAGCGTTCGTAGACGTTTAACACATCCCATGTACGTACAAAAAGTACTCGAATACCAAAGTAGCAGTGTTGTATTGTATGTGTATCCATTTTGGTTGCGTCAAAAATTATCATTTGAACTTTGATCAATATGTCACAATTCCAATGCACTAACCATAATGCTGGGAAAATAAGAACTAAGTGGTTTGTTGTAAAAGTTGACTGATTTTTCATCTATTAATCGCTTTTTTGTGTATATGTATTTGAAAACTTGAAAGTACTCGATTCTTAACAAAAATCGTTTACGTGTAGAATAAATAGCAATATAACGATTCACTCTTGCAGTGGGTTCGAACTTTGATATCACAATTTCAGTGCACTAATCACAATGCTGGGAAAATAAGAGCAAAGTGGTTTTTATAAAAGTTGGCTGATTTTGGCATCTATTAATCGTTTTTAGTATGTATTCCAATACTTGAATACTTGTACTCGATTCTTAAAAGTACCCGATTCCGAC
Organism: Meta bourneti; assembly: GCA_933210815.1. NCBI lineage: Eukaryota > Metazoa > Arthropoda > Arachnida > Araneae > Tetragnathidae > Meta > Meta bourneti. The sequence continues at coordinate 87,765,478 of OW119934.1, forward strand.
CATTCGATACACTTAAGAACGAGTTTGCCTTGCAGGAGCTTGTAACAATGAAAATCAGAACAAGTGGTTTTTTTTTTATAAAATAGCCTTTACATCGCAGTTGGCTAATTCTTTTTATCCATTAATCGGGTATAGCCCGTTGTGTTGCTCCAGTGCGACGTTAATTAAAATACGTACGTACCATTAATCGGGTTTTTTGTTTTAGTATTCGAATACTTGTACTCGATTCTTAAAAGTACCCGATTCCGACCATTCGATACACTTTTCTCTAGTACGAGTTGTTCGCCTTGCAGGAGCTTGTACAATTTGGGCAAGGTCTAGCGTTCGTAGACGTCTGAGACACCCCATGTCTTCCCACCCTTTAGAGGGGAAAAAGCAAAAAGTCCGCCCGGTTTTATCTCCCCTTTAAGCCGCCGTTGTTGAAATTTCTTTCTTTTTTGACATCTCTGGAGACCTGGACCTCGATTAGGCCTCAGGGGTTAGAGGAAGCTGCCACAATCTTGAGTAGGTGGGGAGAGAAGGTCGGAGCTTTGCGTGTGTGGAGGAGGTAAGGGATGCTGCTTACATATCTGCAAGATTTCCTTCGCCGACTTGTGCTGGTTTGGCTGGTTTTCTTTTTGGTGCTCACTTTATTCTTATTGTGTGGGGGGTTCAGCTTCGGCATTGCGTTTCGAGGTTTGCCCACTCTGGCTCTTTCTCTTTTTGGTGGTTTGAAATCGAACCGAGATCAATTTTTAATTGGACTGTTTGGGCGGGGGGTCCGCGCCGTGAGGGGCGAGTTGGAATTCCAGAGGTGGGAAGCTGGTGGCTTGACGTGAGCGTTTTTTTTGTTGGTTGTCTCGCTCGGTTTTGCGAGTGTGCCGTAAGGGCCGTCGTGGCTCGGTGGGTATGTCCACTGTGCTAGCAACTTTCGAGTTGTAGGCGGCGCAGGTTTAATTCCTGCCAGGTGCATTCCTCCCTGGGTGTATTTCTCTCTTGTGTGTCAGTAAAACTTTCATTGTGTGTGTCTATTACTTGATGTTGTATGTCTTGTGCCAGCGGCAGCATGGCCAAATATGGCCCTCGCCATAAAACCCCAAAATCAACCAACCGAGAGTGCGGATTGCGTGCGCTGGAACGGCAAAGCTGTTAGTTTACAAGAACGGTGTGGCTGCATATTTTCTTATTCTTTCAATCAAAAACTTTTTGAACTTTTCCTATTTCTTGAATGGAAGATATTTTAAGTTAAAAAAAAGTTTTCGGTTGAGAATAAAATGAAAACTACACTGCCATTTTCATGATTAAAAATCTGCGTGCCATATGTGACAATGGAATGCCTCCAACATTGTTCTTGTGAAATAACAGCTTTGCCATCTCTAGTGATCAGTTATAAACATTTTTTAGATGCGAGGTGATTAAATATTTATCAAATTTTTACTAATTAAGCTCAACGAAAAAACTGTTATTTCGCACTATTAGTACACAGTGATGTGAGTACATTACTGTGCACTAATAGTGCGAAATAAAGCAACTTGTACGTGTCGTATTCTTGACATCGGGTCGTTAGTGGAGTTTAGGAACTACTGCTTTAATTCGTTAAGAATCACGATAGTTAATCGATTTTGGGCTCTAGGAAATTGAAAAAACATTTCTTCCCTATTTATGTAGTATATTTTCATTTCTTGTGTCAAAATTGCAGAGTCGAAACATTTTATGTTGTGAATACAATTAAAAATACACTCTGAAACCAATTTCAGGAGATAGTACTTTCCAAATCGATCGAAAAATCGATTTTTTAATTTTAACGTTAAAAAGTAACTGATGTTTTGTGGATAGCAAAAATAATTTTTCAATTACTATCCTTTTTAACGTGGTTACATGTACAACATAAAACATGTAGTCTATAAAATAAAGTCTACTGCAAAACTCATTTTTCTCCGATTGAGATTGTTTGACATTCCTTCTGATTTCGAAATGTTCCTGCGCGTGTGTTTTTTCTTGATTTCCTTGAAATTTTTTGGATAATCCTTGTAATCTGTTGTAAAAATGTAAGTGCAAATGAGAAATTCATCATGCTTCTAAATTTTAAATTTTTGTTTAAAATGATGCTTAACCTATGCTTATTTTGCAAAACTTTAGTTGTGTTTTGCTTTACAATTGAGCGATACACTTACCATATGGAGTTTATTTGATTTATGTGTTTAAAAAATTTATGTGAATTAAAATTTTGAGAATACATGGAAAATTAATGCGCATAGGACCTATCAATTTTTGCTTATTTATCAAACTTTTTGACTTCGTTTTATATAACTTCCGAATGACTAAATATTTTTGAATCAAACTATATATTGGCTTGAAAACAAGTCTGCAAATTTCATAACACAATAGAATACTAATTACAAAATTGCTAATTTACTAATTTGTTTAGAATATTCACTGTCCTGGTAAGGATAAAATGTCAGGTTCCCCAGTTCATCCGAATCAAAGCCCTTTACAATGGTATTGGTATTTTTAATTAACGTCGCACTGGAGCAACACAACGACTATTGGCGACGGTCCGGGATCAAACCCGAAGATCCGAGGATAACACCACATAATTTTGTACCACGGTCAGATGACGTGGTCAACACCGGAGCTGGTACCCCACTCTTCAAACTTCTACGCCAACGTGAGGATATTTGAGGCCACGACAGGTTTAACGTGCACCAGCATCCTTTCCTTTAAAATGGTTGTGTTTGAAATAAATAACACTAAGAGCAAATACTGGAATCTTGTTACTCGGTATCCACTTTCCGAGACAATATAGTGCTCCGAATCAGAATGAAAATTCCATAGGAGGATCATAAGAATTTCTGCTTGTTCAAATGAATACGGAAGGAATTGAAAGTTTAAGATAACATGACCGTTTGAAAAGTGGACGGACCGAATATAATTTTGTACTTTTAAAAACTTGAAAATTGCTTGCCTGGAAAATTTGAAAAGTGGCTCATTGCTGTTTTGCCGGAGCCCTTCATGTAACAAAATTCCATTTTTTAGTCCCCACAAGAGTATCGGAGAGAGCGCCAAATTTGGTAAACCCAATGAGAATCGTGTTTTCCAAATTTGTGAAGAAAAAATTCTGACTGCATCTCGTGACTATCGGACAGTTTTATTGTTGGTGTGTTCTGCAAAAAGCTAAGTGTTATGCATGAGAAAACATCGGCTAAATACTTCTTCCCCTCGAGTGACTGGAACCGTGAGAGAATGGGTTGGAAAGTTTTTGCTTCTGCATATACCTGGAGTTGTGTTACTGTCGCTGGATGTTTTTTTGGGTATGGTTGGTTAGTTGGGTTTTATAGCGTGAGAGGCCATATTTGGCCAAGGTTTTTGGGGTATGGAAAAGGGTTGATTTGGGGTTTTATGGCGCAAGGACCATATTTGGCCAAGCTTTGCCAAACGCAAGACAGACAAGGTATGGAAAAGGAAATGTTTGACCTCGTCCTTTGCTTACTTTTCTCTTCGCCCGTTTTAACGGTATAAACCAAACTCCATTATTCGTTTCTTGAGTTGCATTTATACTCGGAAGAAGTTGTATACTGGTTTGTTTTTGGATTTTATATAGCGAGGGCCATATATTTAGCCAAGCCTTTAGGAGTGTAGTTTACCACGTCGTTTGTTTACTTTTCTACGACCGTGAACAGAATAAGGCGAATTTCATAATTTTTTTCGAGTTGCTAGGTTTCAACTCAGAAGATAAGTTGCGTAATGTTTGGTTCTTGTTTTCTGGTTTCATGACGCGAACGCCATATTTGGCCAAGAGTTTTGGGGAGTTGATTGGATTGGATGTTAGGGTTTTATGGCTCAAGTTGGGGAGTTGAAAACCTTAACAAATATATTTTCAAACTGTTATTAAGTGCGCCAATGTGACAAACTTGAATGCATTTCTTCAATCATTCCCTATGAAAAATAGAATAAGGTTCATTTCTATGTAATACGCACAAATACTTGCTGAAGCAAGTTTTCAAATCGAAGTTTCGTTAACCTCTTCATTCCTGAAGAACCCGTTTGAGTACTTAAGAATAATAGCCTTTTAGCTTCAAAACGCTGCTTTTAGCCGTAGATTTCGGTCTAGTTAGGAGGTCGCCGTTGCTCGGTTGGTTTGCCCGCTGAGCTAGGAACCTGCGAGTTGTAGGCGGTACAGGCTCGATTCCTCCCTAGGTGTATTTCTCTCTTCTGTGTCGGTAAAGCTTTTCTTGTGTGTATTGTCTTGTGTGTATTTGGCGTTGTTTGTCTTATGTTTGATGCAGCATGGTTAAATATAGCTTATAGCTTTTGTGCCATTAAAACCCCAACCAACCCTAAGTTCTGACATCTGAAAGAAAAATCCTTATTTTCTGCCTCATGCAGCATGCCAAATGGATTGTATACCCATTGGGAATGGGTATTGTACCCATTGTCCCGAAATCGGTAATGTACCCATGAATTATATACCAACAAAGACCCATTTTTTCAGCACAAAAACAGTTATTTCTGAATCTTTAATAGCCGATAAAATAGTATTTTGATGAGTTACTCGAGACGAAGTTGCTCACTCTGGTTAAAAATATGTCTGAAAACTGGAAAAATGGACGCAATCGTCGTTTCACTATCGGAACCTCGTAACTCTTTTTTAATGGGCCACGGTAACCCAGTTGGTGGAGTCGCAGATCAGCAACGGGAGGGTTGCGAGTTAGAAACTCGATCCAACCAGACAGTCGTGTACTTGAAGGCTGGTACACGTTAAATACGTCGTGGCTTCAAATGTTCTCACGTTGGCGTGCGTGGTATGGAAGTTTGGAGAGTGGGGTGCGTGCCAATTCAGGTGTGGATCTCGTCATCTGACCATTGTCCTCAGATCTTTCCTTTCGGGATTCATCCCGGACTGTCGCTAATAGTCTGTTGTGTTCCAGTGCGACTTCCAAATGTTTTTCTTTTCTGAGGTTTTAATATTTGATTGCAATATGTTTATTAAACGTATTTCAAAGGCTCACGAGTCTACATAACTTAAATCTATACTACATAACTTATTACATAATTATACAACAAAACTATACTACATACGAGTCTACATAACTTGAAAAAATACGCCCTCTATCGGCGTATTTTTAAGCTTCGAGACTTAACGTCACTTCAATTTGGTATCTAGTGTTTCATCGCTCTTAATTGACGTGGTGTGGAAGTTTGGAGAGTGGGGTGGCAGCTCAGGTGTCATCATCTGACCGTAGCTTAAACTTACGAGGTGTCTTCGTATCTTTCCCTTCCTTCGGGATTGATCCCGGACCGTTGCCAATAGCCCGTTGTGTTGCTTCATTGCGACATTAATTCAAGTACCTATCTACCTTCAACGCTTCTGAAAAAATTTAATTTCTAGGCTTAAAGATGAATTAATAATTTACTTTTTGATAATAAAATGACGCATGTTTGTTCAGCATTACTGCAATATCGATTAAATCTGGTCTACTCTAAATAATTTTGACTTTTTAATAATAAAACGACGCGCAGTGCTTATTCAGCATTTCTGTTATACCGCTTAAATCTGGGCTACTCTGAAATCTTTTTGACATTTTGGTAATAAAACGGCGGCAATGCTATTCAGCATTACTGTTTATCGACTAAATCCTGGGCTACTCTGAAATAATTTTGATTAAGTGTCCGATTGATGTACTTTTGTTTCAACAACTCGTATAAATCTACAAATAGCGCATTTATAGTCCATTACGGTTTTCAAGCATCCTGGCAATTGATTTATCCCTTCTGCCGTGTAGGAATCTGTGCGCGTGATTGTATTGCACCGTCCCCTTTCAAACGTACTCGTTGTAGTGTGAAAGGTCTGAGAGGCATGAACGAATTGCTTGGTTAGCACGTTCCGCGGCATCGGAAGGGAGTAACGGTCAATCGAGTTATCATCAAAGAAAGCCATAATAAATCACGTTTTGGTTTGAACGGCTCCGGACGTGTTTTGACTGCGTTTGTGAAGAGATCATCCTGCGATCACGGGCTCAGTTTGGTTTTCCGTGACTTCCATCCGTTTTTGGAAACCTGTTTCCATAATTTGGGTTTGGTTTGCCGCTCTATGGTCATGGAGGAGTAATCGGACCTCTACAATTTGATTCAGCTCCCTTGTACTGGCGGGTTATGTGTAGCCCACTAACGGTTTTGAAATAAGGGTTTATTTTTGGTTTGGAACTGCCCCGGACGTGTTTTGACTGCTTTTGTGAAGAGATAATTATTTGGGTTTGGTTTGACACTCTACGGTCATTTTTTGCATCTCGGGGCTAATTTGACCCCTAACATTTGGTAGAGATTCCTAGACGTATGGACTTCCGGCGGGTCATGTAAAGCCCGCCAACCAATTAACGAATAAACTTAAGGGTTTACTTTGAAAAAGTAATGAATCGATTCACATTTTTGATGTTTTAGAGCTTATTTACGGCACCCCATCCAGTATTTAGGGGATACTTATATATATTTAATTAAACTGCTATTAGGGGCCCAGAATGCAAATGTGCGGGTCCTGCTTGCGGTTTTATGTCGTATTAGTATTTGAAAAACATTTTTATGGACTGCAATGATTGGAGCCGGGGGCCAAATATTTTGAGTCTTGAAATTTATACTGCGCTCGTTCATCTAACATAGTATTGGGGCAGAACAGATGTAGGGAGGGGCTGACCTTAATTTTAATCGCTGTTCATCCAGAGGCGAAGTTAGACTTGGGACCTGGCGCATATGAGGCTGATGCCGGCACGATTTTGGGTTGCAATTTTTATTGAATATGCATAAAATAGCAAAAGGCTGAGCTTTGATAATGACTCTTATTAAGGGATTTCAAGGGAAGTTAGAAAAGGCGCCTCTTTCTCTATTTGGGCACTCCAGGCATTTGTCGGAAGATAATTTTAAATGTTTCATCTCTGTTCTCTTCTCTTAGTATTGGGTTGATGCAAAAGTTCGTCTGTTTTTGGCGCTAGATGGCATTGCATCGTAAAACCGAAGTGTTATCTACTTCTTAATTGTCAAGTTTTGATGTTTGGAAGAAGGAAGTTCAGCGAGTACTTGGGAAAAAATGGGGTATTGGGTTGCGTATTTTAAATTTTGTTAAGCATTAAAAATGGCAGAAAATAAGAAGCATTTTCTACATATGCTTTTTTATTTCCGAAAAAGGAAGAATGCTTCGCAGACGCAAAAGATTTGTGTTGTGTAGGGTGAGGGTGCCGTTGACGATTCCACGTGCAGTAAGTGGTTCAGAAAGTTTCGTCATCTCGATCAGTTCTTTAGCCAGAAACCTCAGAATTTCTATGAGCGCGGGATTATGTAGGTACCGGAGAGAGAGATGAAGAAAGATCATCGAACAGAGCGGCACATACTATATTGATTAAATGTAAAATTTTAATAAATAAAACTTTTCTTCAATTTGTCAAAAAAAAACCGGGACGAACTTTTGCATCAACCTAATAATACGAATGCAGTGAACTACATGAAACGTAATACTTAGCGAGCTATATGAAAGGAAGGATTCTTTTAGACGTTGAATCCGAAGATGGAGTGCATAAAATCATTCATTTCATGCACACAGCACTGGAATATAATACTTCTGTTACAAGGACAAAATTATGCTTAAAACTATAAAACACTTTTTCAAGAAAAAGTGCAAAACGTTTAAATAAATATTTTTGAAATATCGCCCCTTTAGACTGGCGTTCGGGGTCACCGCACCCTTATCAACTACGCCACTGTGTTCATCGATGATTTTCTTTACATCTGCCTGAGATACAATGCAAACTTAGGTACTGTGAGATGTAAGAATTATTTTGGTGGAGAATATTTCACGAATAAATTTTGCCTTCTCGCATCATAATTTGTGAATGGCGCTGAATCAGTGTTTGTGGTATAAATATTTTACAGGAAAGGAGGCGTGATTCTATGTATTTTGGCACGTCAACTTGCCTCTGGATTCACCCTCATTTCTGGTTCACTCTTTTTCCGTTTGCCTCACTCTCTAGAGTGGATTCTACTTTCATTTGAACCGCGCCTGCTCGAGCATTTTGCCTCGCGCGTTGCCTTCTCTATTTTAGTTTCATTTGCAGAATTTTCACTTCCTTCCGCGAGTGCACAATTTCCTAGACCTATTTTTGTAATTCAATTATTGGGAGCCGAATATTGCAGTACTTGCAATCATTGAATGCCGCGGGTTTGAGCAGCGCTGACTTGCATTCTGAATCTTGCTCAAACGATGCTCTCATGAGTGATTAATTTCCAATTAACTCAATTAAATTGCAGCAAAAATTCGGTGGTTGTAGGTATCAGCATTATTTTTTGCTCTCAGAGGAGATTGCGGTCTTTCAAAAGCGTAGAATTTGATGAAACTGTTCAATGAGTGGTGGTGTAGTTTCAGATGCCAGGTATTCCTGCTTTTCACTTGCCATTACGGCGAATTGTGAAATTGTTGGGAAAACCACACTGGATAATTTGCAATCTTTTTGCATCCTTTCTTCAAATGAATATTTTTCGAGTTACCATATTTCATTACAATTGCAACTGTAACAATAAAAAAAATCACGGAAAATTTTATTTATTTTAAATTCAGAAATTTTATGAATTTTTAAAACTTATTTCTATCCTTTTGAATGACTCATTTTTGAGGTCGGAGCAGATAGTCTGGGCAATGTTTCACTGAAAAAAAATATTTGTACACATATTATGTCTTAAGGATGGAGCTAGTATGGAAACACATATTTGTAGTTAAGAGTGCATTTAAATGGAAATGATAAGGATGTTTGTTTGGGAAAACCCTATCTACCGCCAAGGCAAAAGTTCCTATTTTGAAAAATGCGTTTACAGTAGTGGGTAAATATTGAAATTGTTTTTAAAAAATGTTGAATTATGAGAATATTTTCCCTGAAGACGAATTACAGCCAAGAAAGCATCAAAACTAAAAATATAACTATATATTATTTACATTGTTCCTATGCGTGCGTAATATTTAGTAAACTGGCATGTCGGTAAGAACTTGTTAATTACATTATTGGAAACCAGTCATCAAATATTAATGATCCTTGAAACATCTAATCAGAGGATGTAGTAGGTGATAGCTCAAAGGTGTAGTCCGTGGATCCAAATTATAAAGGCATTTTGCACAAAAGGGCATTTATTGAGACACAAATAACAGCACAGTAAATAAACAAAAGTCGTGGTACTGTATGGTTTAGTCTTATGATAATAACCCCTAGATGTTAAATGAGGATCCACGGATATTTGCATTTTCTATGCTTGTTACCAACACTTGGTAGTCATTAAAAGTGAAAATATCAATTTGTTTTTCAAAATACTAAGTTATAACCCTATTTTGTATGTCTGCAAAGTAATGAAACTATTCGTGATTCTCTGATTCCCGAGGATGCAAATGGCGCAGTATGGCCAAATATAGCCCTTGCTCTATAAAAGTCCAAAACCAACCAACCAACCCGAGGATGCAAATATTTCTAAGACTATATTGGGTCATCACAAAAGTAAGTTTATTTTTAAAGTAACGAAAAAATTTCATTTATATTTTATCTGAAATCCTTACCACTATTATTTACAACTAGTTCCCATCTTAATTTAAATTTCCAGTAACACTGTCAATAGCTCTTGTGTTTTGGTCCAAAGAATGAATCGAGCTTTCTTCGGACATATTCCGATTTAACGATTACGTGCATGGAGGAACAGCAAAGCTATCGGATTAGTTTGTTAAAAATTTGATGTAGGACTTGATGCATACCGATGTTCAACTCTGGCCCCAGTACTAGGTTAGACGACTGGTGCTTTATGAAATACAGTTATGTATTCCGAATACTCAATGTTTAACTTGCATTGTCCTTTTGCACACACTACTCTGTTCCCCAATCCTTCTTTTTCCCCTTTTCACATTTTTTACTTGACGCTGTCTTGTGTTTGGCGCAGCCTGGCCAAATAGCATGTCCCTTGCGCCATAAAACGCCAAAACAACCAACCTTTTGTACAACTTGAATATAAATATATAATTGAAGGATTTATAACTGAAACTTCGGGAAAAGACAGTGCATTACAGTACAAAAACTTTTCACTCATTTTCCGGATCCTCACCCTCTGAACCATGGTACCGGCGACATCCCTATGGGGGTACTTGGCTTTATACATGTGGTATTCTTCAAAAAGTGATAGTTTTATGAGAGGCATATAAACATCTTCTGTCAAGAATCAAAATAACATGTTTCACTTAGTTTGTTGTAACTTGGCAGATATGTAAACTGAGGACTGCGGGAACGGAAGTGTTCCTTCCCATTCCTCTTTCCCGGACAAGACAGTTGAAACACTGAAGCCGCGAGTGCTTATTATTGTATGAAATCCTGAGGTAATTGAACAGCATGCTCCCGCCTCTGCGATTCGAGCCAAGTTTCTGGTACGCAGCTATTGCTGATGGAAATGTTGCGGGATTGGTTTGATTGAGCAACGAACAGTTACTATTTTGAAACGGACCGTTGTTGAGCTATTTCTAACCTGGCGCCGCGGGAGAGGAAGCTTAAAAATTGGCTACACGTACCAAGTTATTTTAGCTTCTACTTTTAGTTACAATTACAGCCTAGGGAAAGAGTAAGGAAAAAGCGAATTTTTTTGCTCCGCGCCCCGACTTTCGCGAAGAAATGCCATGTCCAACTTCTTCCCACTGTCAACAATCCCAGTCGATGGCAGAGAGTGTGCGCGGCAGTCAGCCCCTCACTTGTTAAAGCCGTTGGCGAATCCCAAAACGTAACCTCTTTTTTTTATTTGAGCGCCGAAGCGAAAGTAGACTTTGTATTAGCTTCGCGTTTACACCATTGTTCTAAACTCCGAATCATAGCTAGGTTTACTAACACAAGGACCCGTATCCTGTCTTGAAATGGCTTATCTTCGCTTGGACCGAGGTGGGTGCGTACCTTAACCTTTCTCAGACAGAAAATTTTAACATGTGATGTTTTAATTGTTTTGGCTGTAGAATAGTTGGTTTGTGTTTGTTTAGGGCCGAGACCTTTAACCCTAGAAAGCTGAACTTGCATTTACATTGGAAGAAATGTGCAAAAATTCTAACGCGTGTAATGTTTTAATTGTCAACTATTCTACAGATGTTGATTGGAATAGTTGGTTTGTGTTTATTTAGGACCAAGACCTTTAACCCTAGAAAACTGGACTTACATCGGAAGAATTGTACAAAAATTTTAACGACGTGTAATGTTTTGATTGTTAATTATTCTACAGATGCTGGCTGTACAATAGTTTGTGTTTAAGACCAAGACCTTTTATTCAAAACACTGAACTCACATAGGAAGGAAAGGACAAACATTTTAATAACATATGATGTTTTAATTGTTTAGCCTGTAGGATAGTTGGTTTGTGTTTATTTAGGACCAAGACTTTTATCCTAGAAAGCTCAACTTATCTCGGAAGAAGTGTAATTTTTTTGGTAAATTTTGTGGATGGTTTGCTTTCTGGGGTTATGTTTATTAATGTAACACGTTTGTGTCATTCCACGATAACAACTACAAAATGTTGTTTTACGTTAGCTTTCTCTTATGTGTAATTGTTTAACCCTCCTGGTGGTTGTCTCGATGAGGTGACTCGTCATATAAGAAAAACTGACTACATCTTGATCGACGACACATCTCGTAATTAGAAAAAAACTGACCGGATCTTCATCTCATCATCAAGAAATCGGTAATATCTTGGTGACGACATATCTCGTCCTTAGCAAATCGATCAGATCTTGATGAATGAGATATCTCGTCGAAACCACTTGGCGGGTTAACTTTCGTATTTTTCATTTTAGAAAAATGTATTGATCTTAATTGCTGTTAGGTAAATTTTAATATTGCATATTTCTCGTTAGAGGCAGTAGACTGCATTTTTTCCGTTTATAATACTGCCGTGCTAGGTTTGACACAAGTTTGGTCTTTCTGCTATAACGTCATGTTAATATCTAATAGTTGACAAACATTTGATAACAGTATGATCACTCAACCAACTGTTGACAGGGTGTGCTGTTTTTCTTGTGTTGTGAGGCATTATATACCTTATATACACAACATTTTAACCCTCCAAGTGTTTTCGACGAGAAATCTCGTCCATCAAGATCTGACCAACTTTGCTAATGACGAGATATCTGGTCATCAATATATTGCCGATTTTTTTTATGATGACGAGATCGAGATCTGGCCAGTCTTCTAAAGATCGTGTTTTCGTCTTATGACGAGATATCTAGTCCAACATGATCTGGGCAGTTTTGCTAATGACGAGATACCTCGTCGAGAAAATCACCAGTAGGGTCAACACCCGTTAACCCTAAAGACCAAACTTGAAGGGCAGAATAGAGCTGTCATTCCTTCAGAAAAGTCTTATGTCGAACTATTAATCAAATGCCAATCCAGAGTAAACAACGAACTACACGTGTAACTCTTCTAATCCAAACTGCAGCAGATGAATTTTTCAAAGGGCGGGTTGTCAATAGTTGCATGGATATGACCAGATGCCCGTCGTGTTGTGATGCGATAGTGGTAGCTGCCCTCTCCATGTTTGCTTTGCTTGAGGCAAGTCCAAACGCGAAGGGCTGCAAAAATTTACCCTCTTTCGCACATGGAAGCGATAGAAGCTAATGACCGCAATTATTGTTCCAACAGAAAAAACAATGCTTTCGGCACGAACGTTTAAAAACTCGTAGGCAGAAAACATCTGCTGAATTGGCTCGAGATCCGAAAAGTTGACTCACGAGTCTGATATTTCCAGTGGAATGTGTGGGTCTTTTTTGAACTCGCTTTTGGCATCGTAGAGCAGCAAAATTTGTTGATCGTAGTGATTAATACTTGAATTTGCCGTTTTTTTTGCGGAAAATTTCGGAATTTGCGTTCAGTAGTTTAGTTTTTCATGCATTTTCAGTTTCATTAATATTACACACAATAAATGTAATATTCGAGCGGAATTTTGTCGGAGACTGCCCCCTTTTAATTATTGATTAATAATAATATACTGTGATATTAAATAATTTAAATTGTATTTTAAATATTTCACAAGTTTCTACACCTTTTAACCCTCCAAATGGTTTCGACGAGGTAACTCGTTGATCTAGATCTGACCAATTTTGCTAATGACATTTCGTCATCAAGTTACTGCCGAGTTTTGATGACGAAATCAAGATCTTGTCAGTTTTCTTCTAATGATATCTCGTCCATCAAGATCTAATGGTTTTTCTAATGACTAGATACCTCGTCAAGACAACCACCAGGAGGGTTCAATGCGTATCACATGTATCTAAACAGTTTGGAATTATGAAACGATTAACATACTGGGTTAGATGATGTACTTTGTTCATTCAATGAAGAAGTTGACATGGAATAAAATTCAAGTGCGTCATGTCATGAGGTTAATGAGTATTATAAGTTAATGAGACAAGTTATTCTATTGTTAATATTGAAGTATTTTGAACATGCAAATTCATTGTCCTTGGAACTAGATTTTGAGATAAGTTATGTGAAGTAAAAAATTAGAAAATTTGAACATCACTAATTATCAACTATACTAAATTAACTAACTATTGATTCCTCGTACTAACTCAAATCACGTAAGGAATTTTGAATGTTTATATTAAATGCATTTGCGCGCGAGAACTAATTTTCCAAAGTAATGTGGTTCTCAAATAAGTAACTTCATGGCTTGAATATTATTCACATGCGATGGGATTGTAGAAGTATGCATAATTGCAGAGAACCTAACTTGGGTCCCTCATCTAACTTAGTATTGAGGTGCGGATGTGTATAGGGGAGTCCTAGACATAATCTTAAGTCCTGCCGAACCACCATTAACCTTCTAAGTGATTGCTACAAGATATCTCGTCCATCAAGATCTGATCAATTTTGCTAATGACAAGATATCTCGTCATCACGATATTGCTAATTTTTTATGATGGCGAGATCAAGATCTGGTCAGGTTTTTTTTCTAATGACGAGATATCTCGTCCATCAAGATATGGACAGTCTTGCTAATGATAAGAGGTACCTAGTCTAGACAACCACTAGGATTGTTAAATATAAAAATAATTTATGTATCAAATTTGATACAGTATTCCATCTTGTACACCATCTATCCTACCAAGATCTTGTCAGTTTTCTTCCTATGACGAGATATTTCGTCCATGAAGATCTGGTCAGATCTTTTCTAATGAAGAGATACTTCGAGTCAACCATCAGGATGGTTAAGGGACCCTTAGGATTCATTTGAACTGTTTGCTGAAGAATTTCTTAATTAGATTTTTAAGAAGTTTTCAACCAAAAAATTGCCTGAATTTGTCTAGAAGTTTCACTATTTTGTCGTGGTTCAAAATTACGAGGTGTTGTCTTCGGATCTTTCCATTGGAGATTGATTCCGGACCTTCGTTTATTACCCCTTGTGTTGCTCCAGTGCAACGTAAATTCAATATTAACCCGATTACCAGTTATTTTGTTTTGGGTTCTCTGGATTCGCTTTCCTGAAGCAAAATTCTTGTATCAAAAATCCTCATGTTCTAGATCAGTGTTTTCAACCATCGGGCCTGGCATCAATCAGGTTCTCCTGGACTTCGTCATTTTTGTTTTCTGCACATTCTTTATGAATAAATATTCAAAAGTGGAAATATTCGGAGAATAATATTCGAATGTGTCGGAAAGCTCTCAGATGCAGAACATCTGAATAACATCAGTGTAGCAAATGTCAATGACCAATCCTCTAGGAAATATAGACAATTTTTCCACTGAAATTCAAAATCAAGACAATGCTCACTCCCACTGTATCCGGTTCTCAAATCTTTTTTCTGAATATTGTTTCTTCTCAAGTTCGCATTGCTCGTTTCGAAACCCGAGTGACGTGATTTTTCAAAAGTAATAGGCCTACAAATTTAAATTTATTTAAATATGTAATAATTAATATGAATAGGCACGGAACCTGTTTAATTATGGTATTAACCCTCCAAGAGGTTTCGACGAGATATCTCGAAAATCAAGATCTGCCCAAATTTGCTCATGATGAGATATCTTGTCATCCGATATTGCCAATTTTTTTATGATGACGAGATCAAGATCTGGTCAGTTTTCTTGTAATGACGAGATATCTCGTCGATTAAGATCTGCTAATGACTAGATACATCGTTCAGATAACCAATAGGAGGGTTAAGAAACCTCGTATTGAAGGTGATTGGGACGCAATAAATATAAATATTTGGTGATCCGAATATGCTAATGAAATTCAGCACAAATTACTTAACTCTTTGAGGCACACGATTTTAAAGAGAAAAACTCCAAGTTGCATAGAATTGTTTATTCAGCTTCAAAATTAGTATAAAACATTAAATAACATGTTTTTTTATTATAAAACGATTTATTCACTCAATAAATTTTTTACAAAAAACCATTTACCGTTATGAAAAACAAAAATTCACTGCACCACACAATTCGTCAACCTTAATCACAACAGTGTCAACAACTTACTAATGCGTTTTGACTGTAAATTTTGTTTTAGTTATTTACACATTTAGCGTTAGTTCATAGCATTGCCAACTCAATGAAAAACTTAAATAAAATATATTAAACTGCATGACTTGAGTAGTTTCAACTTTTTGAGGTGGGTTAAAAAATATCCCACCATGCATAAAAAGCTAATCAAAAGGTGGGATAGTTTTTAACCCACCTATCATATCAAAATTAGTATAAAACATATAATAACATGTATGTTTTATATGTTTTATAGAAAGAGTTAAATGATGGCTTGAGAAAACTACAAAACGCTACAAGATTTCATTTGTCCAGTGATCGATAACAAATTTAAAAATAATTTTAGAATTGTCAATTTGTATACATTGTATACATGAGTGTTCTAATTTTCTTTATTATTAATACTTATGTTAGTTTAATGTATGAAATTTAAAAAAAAATGGAAGGATGTTAAAGACCGGGATGCGGTCCCTTAAGTTCGAGAACCACTGTTCCAGACGGATCGAGTGCATTCTAAATACCCGAGACGAGAAATTAAGCCAAATAAACGATAGACAGCCAAATCCGGTGTTGAGGCGTCTTTTTGAAAAGATTGCTCTCCCGAATTTTTCCCCTGTCCCTCTTTTCTCTTGTTCCCTGGGGTAAGGAGGTTCGTGTGCGATTCTGAAAACACGCGTTTCCTGATTCTATATTTGGAGGGAAAATACCTTGAATCGGAACTGGATTTGAAAGGACATGTCCTCCTTCCAATTCCTACGAGAGGTTTTTGGGGAAAACTTATTTTACGATAACGGTCTTGATGGATATTGCTAATTTGCGATAAGAGGTAGTAACAGCTTCCGTAACAGTTAATAACTAACTCTACCAGCTTGTGAATAAATTGTGAATGAGGTTTTTTTGGGAAAACTTATTTTACGATAACGATCTTAATGGATATTGTTAATTTGCGATAACTGTTATCAACAGCTTCCGTAACACTTGCAGTTTGTGAATAAATTTAAGTTGGTAATTACTCTTAGAAATTGACTTTTGGGGAAAATTTAATCAGTCAATAATGGCTTTAATTTATGTCAACTTTTAGTCTTACAATATTTTATTTTAAAAAATTTGTTTTGATTTTTGAGTAGTTTAGGTTTAAAGTAACTTTTCGACGATTTTTGGATAACTTAATATTTTCGATAACAGTTGCTAACTGTTAATTTGCAATAATACTGTTATTTTAATCGTTATTGGAAAAAGCTCATCTCTGAAAGAATACCTATAGAATTAAATGCTTTAGAGTCGTCTCTTAGAAATTAATGTTTAGGATAAATTTAATCAGTTAATGATGGCTTTAATTTATGTCAACTTTTAGTCTTACAATATTTTAATTTTAAAAATTTGTTTTGATGTTTGAGTAAGTTTAGTTGTAAAGTAAGCACTTATTGGATAACTTTGTTAATATTTTCGATAACAGTTACTAACTGTTAATTTGCAATAATACTATTATTTTAATCTATCAGAACAAGCCCATCTCTGAAAAAATACATATAGGATTAAGTGTCTTCGATAATTCCTCGAAATTAATGGAATACTTTAATTTGGCAGGAAACTTTAAAATGCATTTTAAACTTCTGGATCTGTCTGATTTTGCACTTGTCGATTTCCAATAAGTTCGTCAGGTCTTGGCTTGATAAATTAATTAAATTAGGGAACATACAGTGGGGCGGATCACCCACTAGGTGCGCGCAGTTTTTTCTCCCAGAAGGGCCTCAAAACCGAAAAATATTTTTTTGTGAAATATCTATTCAAACAGTTTCCAGTTATAAAACTGTTTCTCTTTTTTGAAAAATTGTCCCATGAATCAAAACTGTTCGAACAACTTATTTCGCTCCACAAAGCTTTGCTAGTCCCACCGAGGAAAAACTCTCCCCTGAGGAAAATCAGAAGTTACGATACTGGACCGTTTTGTGTTTGGCCCAGCTTGGTCAAATATGGCCTTTGCATCTTAAAAACCAACCAATCAAATAAACCGTGCGTCGTTTCTTGTTGAACACGTTTTTGAGAATTCCTTTCTATCCCCTCGTGTCTGGTGGCAGAGAAAAGTTCCAATGATCGAACGAATCCTATTGTGTTCATACTCCCAGCTAAAAGCTGCCCTAAATTTTCTTCCTCCTGATTTGCAATGAGGGAAGGTTCCTGCAACGCGGTAATGTCCTTCACAATGGGTCAGGTGGTCATTTTGTGACCAATCACAATCTGTCCGTTCACTGTTAAAGTTAAGTCCTTTCCAATTCTGACTGGGTCTCCAATAGCCCATTTTGTTGCTCCAGTGCGAAGTTAATCCTCCTGGTGGTTGTTTCGATCAGGTATCTCGTTATTAGCAAAAGTGAACAGATTTTTATGGACGAGATATCTCGTCATTGGAAGAAAACTGACCAGACCTTGATTTCGTCATCATAAAAAAATGGCAATGTCTTGATGAGGTATCTCATTAGCATTGGTCGTACCTTGTTGAACGAGATATCTCGTCGAAACCATTTGGAGGGTTAAACAAATTTATATAAAGCATATGAATTCTTTTAGAATATGAATTAAAATGTGAATGAAATTTTGCTAGATACGGTTTTAAACATTTTTTAGTTCTAACCCCATTATAGGTATTTATGAAATGATATCGAAGGAATTATTTTGACGTTAATTAATTTTATTGAAAGAAAAGGGAGGATAATGCGTGCATATTTATTTTAAAATTAAAATTAAATTATTTAAATGTAAATAGAATTAAATTAATCATTGCTTGCTTTAAAGTTATTAGTTGTAAGATATATTTGTCGATTTCATTGTTTGATTAAGTATAAAATTTAGTTTCGTCTTTTGAAATAAAATCTGTACGCATTTTGCTCAGCAAATCCAAGAATTTTGAGCAATTTTCCTCCTAGTCACTTGTGTATTAGGAAATGACTAGATCCGCCATTGAGGACATAATTAAAGTTTTCCAAGCTTTCGTTAAGATTAAACAAAAATAAATGGAAAGGTATGGGTAGGAAAAATTAAAATTGTGAAATGAAAAGGTACACATGTTAAATATTGAAGACTTTCTGCGTTATCTTTTGAACATTGACATTTTACGTCCTCAGGGCGCATCTCCTTTAGGTGTGTACGGGCTTCATGGTCCCGAGGTACTCTAGGGATCTTTTTTCCCCATGTGGTATGCTGTCTTTAGTAAACATGGGGGTCGTATTCCCGGGATACCCAAGCGATATTTTTCTACTTTATTTCCATTACTCTGTTCACAATCCCTCCCCCTTTCACATTTTTTAACTTGATGTTGTGTTTGGCGCAGCTTGGCCAAATAAGGTTGGTTGGCTTGGGAGTTTTATGGCGCAAGGGCCATATTTGGCCATGCTGCCTCAGACACAATGCATACAATATCAAGTAATAGACACAACGAGAGTTTTACTGTCTTAGAGGACAGTAATGCACCTGACAGGAATCAAACCTGCGCCGCCTACAACTACAAGGTTGCTAGCGCAGTGGGCCACGACGGCCCCCTGGCCAAATAAAGCCCCTGCGCCATAAAATGCCCCAAACAACCAACCAACGATTGAAAGTTAGCCTATTTTGACAAGCGATTGCTCAGTACAGGCTTAGAGTTGATAATAGAAAATTCCATTAATGGACGGAATTCGGGAGCAATAAATGATTTCTTTTATTTGGTTTAAGATAGATCCTTCTAAGGAGTGGGCCACGAAAAAGCAGCCCTTCCCGGTCCTGTTACTGTTCTCGCTATTCCATGTCCTCGCTATTCCAACTGGAATACTGCTTCCAGCAGGACGGTGGGCGAATCCCCGACTGAAGAGCGGACTGAACAAAGGGTTGGCACCTCATTCGCTGGACCTATCGCCGTGATTTTTACTTGTGGGGAAATTTAAAGGGGAAAGTGTAGACAACAATCTCAGGACAGAGTCGAACTTCAGGAAAACATTCGGGTTGCTATATCGAACGTTGGTGATTTGCAAGTGTCTCAAATCTGCTGCGACGTACACATAGATGGTCCAAGATCCTTTTCAACATCTGTGAAAGGTAGGTGGGGATACTGTGCATCTTTAAACCATATTTCGTGTTATATTCCACATACTGTAACGAGACCGAGACTGACTGTTCTTTGACCCTGTTTTATTATATTGTTGCCGATGATATCATGTATCTTCTCGAGAGGAGTTGCACAATTCAAAAAGTATGCTGGAGATGAAGTTTACTGGTTATGATTTGTCGTGCGGTCTTTCTGTGTTACATGTGGGCTAATTAGACCGAGACGTGGGACTTACAGTTTGCAGAAAAGCCATAAGGAGATTGGAAATATTTATTTTTGTTGGGTTTTATCGATTGAAGACAGAGTTTAATATATTAAAAATAAATTTTATTACGTAGCCAAGTCTTACGGTTTAAAAACATACTTTTAGAAAACAAGAAGTCTGATCAGATCATGATCCCCAATCTTTCTTCACTTTTATACATTCAAAGATTTACATTCTTCAAATTTATGTGCCCCACACGTCACTATAATTGGAGGTTTGAGACCGATTCCAACATGCGGCCCCATCGGTTGTAAAACCTCAGCAGATGTATTACAATTCAATATATATATTTATATAAATCTAACAAAATATTTTTCTAATAATATTTTTAAATTTATTTAACAATAAAGGCTTTGTTAAAAAGTCAGCCAAATTATTTTCCGATGAAATATAATTTACGTTAAATAGTTCATCTTTTATTAATTTACGTAAGACCAGTGTTTGTAAGTATATTACAAAATTGAGACATTATATTAACAGCAAATGCAATATCTGGTCTGGATCTATCTGACAAAAACGATAAACATCCTATTAAGGAACGATAGGGAAATTTCCTCATTAAATCATTTTCAATTATTTCTTCCTCTTTAACCTTATCAGGTAAGTTACAACCAATTTTAAAAGGTAAATTCACAAAACTTTTAGGAAGATCTTTGAATTTTGACATTAATTTTTCAATGTAGGTAATTTGATGTAAATAAATCGAATTTTCAATTTCTTGAAAGTTTACGCCTAACAAATATTTAGTTTTACCTAGGACTGTAAGATCCAATTTTTTGTCCAATAATTCGATTACTTCATTTATCAAATGTTCCCTTTTTGAAAACAAAACCATATCATCTACATAAACAATTAAAATTACATCTTTAAATTTGTAGACACAATTACACCAATTTAACTGATAAAATCCTAATTTAGTTAAAATACCGTCTAATTCCAAATTCCATTCTCTACCACTTTGATGCAGACCATATATAGCCTTTTCCAATAGACATACTTTGTTTTCGGATCCTTTCAGCACAATTCCTTTTGGCTGTTTCATGTATATAGTATCCTTAAGGTATCCATATAAATATGCACTTTTCACGTCAACTTGACAGTGATACCAACCCAACATAAAAATCAATAGTACAAACAATAATCTAACAATAGAAAAATTCACAACTGGTGAAAAAATATCTTTAAAATCAATGCCGGGTTTTTGCTTAAAACCTTGAGCAACAAGACGAGCTTTATACCTTTTAGGTATATTGTTTTCGTCCATTTTTATGCTGTACACCCACTTACTTCCAATTATGGTTGTATTTGGGGGGGTGTCCACTAATTTCCATACTTGCCTATCCTTCATTATCTGAATTTCTTCATTCATGGCAGTATTCCATTTAATTTTATTCTTACTTGCTTGCGTTTCTTCATAACTTTTGGGGATTTCGACATTGTAACACTGATCATACATGTCGTACATCTGTTGGTCTAAAAAATTAGATTCATCACTAGAAGTAGATGGCACATTAGAAATATCCACATTAGGATGTTCAGTTTCTGGCTTAAAATTGAAATTTACAGGATCAAACCTAATCTTATTTTTAGTACAGTACTTTTTAATATCATTTAAAGATCTCATTCTCAAATTTTCAGGAGAATAATAGTATACATCTATCCTATTGCTTTTATTTCTAGGTTTTTCGATTCTTCGCCAATTTGAAATGTTAAGACTTTTTAAGTCCTCAGTTTTAACTAAATCTTTAGAATCTAAAACTTGAGTTTCACTTTCCGATTTTACTTTTATATTTTCATTTGATTGATAAATAGGAATATCAGAATTAAGATCGAAAGAAACGTACTCAAAGTTTTTACCAAATAGTACATCAACAGCTTTCTTACTTTCGTCGATATGAACATGGACTGTTTCAACTATTCTCTTCTCGTTTGGGATATATATTCTGTAACCTTTAGTTTTCAAACCATATCCTGTCAAAATACCAAGTTTAGCTCTGGGTTGTAATTTATTTCTCTGTATTTTAGGAATATGAACATATGCCAAAGAGCCAAAAATTCTAAAATGTTTTACTGATGGTTTGAAACCAGTCCATATTTCGTTAGGAGATATACCCTCAGTTAATTTGTGTTCGCATCTATTTTTAGTATGAATAAATGCTAAAAGTGCTTCTGACCAAAATTGTGGTTGTAAACCACTGTCTTGAAGCATAGCTCTGACACAATCCATGGCTGTTCTATTGAACCTTTCTGCAATGCCATTTTGTTCAGGGGTATAAGTTGAAGTTCTTTCGATTTTTATTCCTAGATTATTTAAAAACTTTTTAAATTCTTTGTGACAAAATTCTAAACCATTGTCAGTTCGGACACATTTTAACTTAACATTTAGCTGTCTTTCAGCTTTAACCAAGTATTTTTTAAAGTAATCAAAAACTTCATTCTTATTTCGAATAATATAAACAGTTACTTTACGTGAAAAATCATCAATAATAGATAAAAAGTATTTGTTTCCACCTAGAGAGTTAACTGGAGCAGGACCCCACAAATCCATATGGATCCTTTCCAAAACATTTTTAGTTTTCCTTTCGTACATATAGTTTCTTTTTAAGGATATTCTAGTGGATTTAGCAATAGCACAAATCTTACAATTTTTATCTATATTTTTACAATTAAGTTTTTCAATTCCTTTTACACAATTAATTTTACTCATATTTTCAATTAAGGGCATGTTAACATGACAAAACCTACGGTGTGCTTTTTCTAGATCTAAACCAGTTACATATGTATAATTTTTAATCTTGGGATAACCTTTTAAGATATACAATTTTCCAATTCTGGGAACAGTAAACAAATATTTATTATAACTATTATAAA
The DNA here is from genome assembly GCA_933210815.1 of Meta bourneti. Lineage (NCBI taxonomy): Eukaryota > Metazoa > Arthropoda > Arachnida > Araneae > Tetragnathidae > Meta > Meta bourneti. The sequence goes on from OW119934.1 coordinate 87,788,186, forward strand.
TAATCATTTTGTTATTTCCCCATTTAATTTGGTTTCCCACAAGATCAATACGAGCACCACTAATTAAATTTCTTCTCATATTAGGTGAGTATAAAACATCTTTCAAAGTTAAATCAAAATTTCGGTTTCTATCTAAAACTGTAAATTGAATATCACCCATACCTAATACTTCCGATGTGCTGTCCTTGTCTCCGACTAGGATCTTCTGTGGTGGTAGTTTTCTGAATGTCGTAAACATATCGCGTTCTTTACAGAAGTGGGCAGTTGCAGCAGAATCAATGAGAAATTCCCTCGGTCTTTCATTTGGAAAATTTGAAACTGCATAGGCACGTTGAAGATCAGTTTTTGGATTGTCCTCCATATAAAATAATTCACCACCAGGTTTCTGCCGATTGCATTTCTTGAAGCACTTCGATTCGTAATGTCCCGACTTTTTGCAGTAGTTGCAGAATGGTCGCGGCCCCATACGACAAACTGTCGACTTTCTTGGTCTTGAAGGAATTAATTCAGGGTCCAGTACGCATCTGCTGTGATCAGGAGTAGACGCCCGTGTCTCCTTGTATCTAGATGACTTGTTTCTTGTAGCATAAGCATCGGCCACGATACTTAATTTTGTGCCTTCGTCTTTCCGCTTCAGCTCGATTCGGCTGGATTCTGTTATTAAATGTTTAGACAAATTGTCTAGCGTGAACTCGTTGTCATCCATCCTGTATAGCAGTTGTACCAGATTATCGTATTCGTGAGGCAAATGTCTTATTAGTTGAAAGCAAACTAAGAGGTCTGGGATTTCGAATCCACCTTCTTTTATCTGTAACAGCTTCTCATGCACTCGTTTGCAGAAGAGTCCAATGGATTCGTCCTCCGGCTGGTAGCGGATTGAAAAGAACTCGTCCACAAGGCCTGCCAATCGTGCTCTAGATGCTGGTTCAAAGTTGGTCTTTAGTATATCCCAGGCTTCCTTACCGTCCTCAGTAGATGAAATTAAGACTTGATATTTTCTGTCTATGCCCTGGTAGATAGTTGTGTATGTCCTCTGCTTCCTATAACGATAGTCTCTTTTTTTTTTTTCTGGAGCATCTTCCAATAATAGAGGTTCCGTTTTAGTGATAAATTCCCAGCAGTTCCGGTCCATTAGCCATACCTTCATGTCCGTCTTCCACGTGGCATAGTTGAAATCCGATAACTTCGGGAAGGAAAACATGGACATTCCTTGAATACCCATCATACTGGAAACCGGTAGTGGCAGAATTCAGGTTCAGCTTAAGGTCTGAGGCCCATAACCAATTGTTGGGTTTTATCGATTGAAGACAGAGTTTAATATATTAAAAATAAATTTTATTACGTAGCCAAGTCTTACGGTTTAAAAACATACTTTTAGAAAACAAGAAGTCTGATCAGATCATGATCCCCAATCTTTCTTCACTTTTATACATTCAAAGATTTACATTCTTCAAATTTATGTGCCCCACACGTCACTATAATTGGAGGTTTGAGACCGATTCCAACAATTTTGCTTGTCAATTCGTAGAAATTCGTCCTGGCGTATGCTGAAAGCCAAGGGCACCATCGGAAATGCAATTGATGTTTCAAAAGTAAATGCTGAAGTTAGCTTAATCTATGTATAAGCCCATAAGTAAAGTGGATAAGTCTGGAAGTATTCAAAAATATTTTCACACTAAATGTTCATTTCGTATTATAGCATTTTGATCGTTTGCTTAAGCAAGTGAAGAATCCATCGATGTATTTATTAGAGATGGGAATATTCGAATACAAAAGTACTTGTGTACTCGACACTTAAAAGCATTCGTTGTACTCGATTCATTCTCGTTGTATTCGGATACTAAAGTATTCATCCAAGGTATTCGAATACCAAAGTACTAGGGTACAAAAGTATTCGAATACCAATTATATAATAGCCTTATATCGCTGTTGGCTGGTTCTTTCGATTAATCTTTTTGTATGTATTCGAATACTCACGATACCTGAAAGTACTCGGAATACCGAGTATTCGATTCTTAAAAGTACTCGATTCTGTTATCTATATAATTCACAAACGGATATAAACGATGTAAAATTTCCCGCTACGGAATTCGATCGTAGACGTCGCCGTTTAGTTTAAATGTGCTTGATTTGAGCTATGGAGTAGAATAATATTGCTAAGACTACACATAAGAGCTTTCCGCGCGCTCTGATGAAATTCTTCAGCAGTCTGATGAGAAATCTGGAAAACAGAAATCAACGCAGAAAAGAAAATATGAGCGAAAATAGGTTTAACGTCAAAAAATGCCGAATTACCTTTGAACCATGGAATAGAGAAATCGAAGTAGACGGTCATTGGTAATATGACTAAGGGATGCTTTTTGCCATGCATTTTATTAGATCCAAAAACACCGAAGTCTAACAAGTGAATAGGATGTAATACAAGTAGATGTTCGGAAGATAAGTGTGGTGAGACGAAACTTTTTGTCATGTAACTTTAAAGGGAATGAGAATCAAAACAGGAAGATGAAATTCTGCTTTATATCTGTGATTCATTTTATTGCCTTTGGAATATGAAATATGTATATAGATGCTTATATTAGCTATGAATGGATTTAAATAAGGTATCAAACGTGAGTGACGACAATGCCGTCAACGGAGATAAACAGTTAAACCTCCCGTGGTTGCCTGGACGAGGTATCTCGTCATTAGCAAAACTGACCAGATCTTTCTGGCGACATCTCGTCGAAACCACTTGGAAGTTTAGGAAACTTGAGCGCAGATGCTGTGGTAGTTGATAGATCATCCAGGTTGACTATAACTTCAGATCCTCCTTCTTTTCAACTTTTACCCCGACTTCACTTGCGAAGAATGACCTCCCCATTCGCGGAACTAAACGCCCCCAGCAGAGCCTATTTCCTAGAATGAATGTCAGGTAGTATGAAAAATGGAGGATAGTCCCTCATAGTGTCTAGACAGATTGAGTCGACCTTAGAGGCGTCTAAGTCAGTCCCACCCCCAAGGATACAAAACTTGAGGGGAACCAACTGACCGCTTAAAATCGTCCCTTCATCGACCGAAACGTCGTTGTGGTGTGTTTCGTTTGATGGATGGGATATCACTTTCTGAGCACCTGCTATGCAAAGCATCTCATCTCCACATCATAGAGTTTAAGAGAGGGAGAGTTTTAAGTTAAAAATATAGATACAGGGGTGTTAAAATAAGCATAAAAATCAGCTGGTATAAAACCCAAAAGGTACTCGCCGAATCGCAAGGTAGTCGACCTCCCATCTAGACTGCCATGTGTTTGACGCAGCTTATGGTCAATCTGCGCCAAACACAAGATAGACAACTTCAAGTAAAAAATGTGGAAGGGGAATAGAATAGGATGGAAATCAGAAAAAGATAGCTTGGATATCCCGTGAGAGCGACACACGTGTTTATTAAAGACAGTAAACCCCACGAGAAAAGAAAAGATCACTAGAGTACCTGTGTGTCATCAGGTGTGTTACGGGTCAGTGAAACCCGTACACACCTGAAGGAGATGTGCCCCGAGGACCTTGATGTGTATGACTTCAATTCCTAAAATTAATGTGGTTTAAAATTACGAGGTGCCCTCTGACCTTTACCTTCGGGATTGATCCCGGACCGTCGCCAATAGCCTTTTGTGTTGCTCCAGTGCGACGTAAATTCAAATACCTACCTGAAATTAATTCTCCCGTTAAATAACCCCTTTCCAATTCTGATCACCAATAACTAAGGTAAAGACACGATATGACCTAATTGTATCACTTTCAAAAATTCTGTCTTATTAATTTTGATCTCTTTGTATTAATCTTAAATTTTTCTTTCCAGTATCTGAATCCCTTTTATATTACATTTTTAATGCTCTAAGTTATTGTCTATTTAGAAATCGTGTCGAAAAAATGGCTAGTGTGTGAGAAGCCAAAGAATTCATATTTCCAAAACCAACCGTTTCCCAGTTTGAAAATGTAGCTCGTGTTTGGCGCAGCTTCGTCAAATACTGAAAGAATCACTCATCCTTGTTGGCATTGTACAAATTGAGAATAATAATTGTTATTCAACATAATAGTTATTAGGAACAACTCTAAGCTTCTTACTTCTCATCTCTAATCCGAGAGAACTTGATGTTTGATCTTATGAGACATGGAGAAAGTCTTGAGTTTTATCAATTCGCAGTCCTCTACGAATAGTTACTCAAAATACGCACATTTTAAGGCAAACCCAAGGAGGCTAGTCGGAAGTTAACCACATGGAGGAATAATGTCAGAAGTCTGTCTTACATCCAACTATGGTAATTTCATTGAATAACGCTTTCATTTATTCAACATAAAGTAATTAAAAATTGGATTTTCCACTCCGGAAATTTCGGATCTTTCCCTTCGGGATTGATCTCGGACCATCGCCAATAGCCCATTGTAATGCTCCCAGTGCGACACTAATTCATCTACCTACCTCTACGGAAAGTATGTTAGCGTAGTGTGTACATTACCTCGAACAGAGCATTTTCCCTTACACATTGAAGCACTGGATTTGTCTGCTCGTAAGCTAATCGTGATCATGTCCTGAACACGGTATTCAACTATTCGCGATGTGTTACTCGGTGACTGGATATATCATTCAAATCAGACGCTGGTTACATGTTACAGTTCTCTTGTGAGTCGGGGTTTCAGAGAATTATTTCTTCGCCTTTACCATTTGCTCACGGTAAAGACAAGTGATACTTGTTCTAGGTGTTAGCTTGTCATGCTGGGATCGCAATAGGAAGCTTTTGCACATAGAACTTTACGACGAAAGTCCAATTATAAGAGATCCCCGTTCTGTTTCCTTCCTGTCCATTTATGTTTTCTCTCGCTACTCTAGCTGTAATCAGTTTATTTCCTGAAATCAAGCTGTTACCATTCAGTCGAGATCTCATGATTAACATTTCTGTCCTGTTTTTATACCGACGTGTTTGCTGTAATGATGCATTTGGGACGTTTACAGGGCTTCGTAAATGGAACAATCTTCAGGGCATGCTGCGTATTTGTGAGTACCCAATTAAAAGTAACAAGTAGTTCGAATCGGGCAGAAATTTTACCACAACCATAGTCTTTCACTCAATTTTTAACTTCGTCCAAGTCAAGACTTAAATTTCATATATCAGAATATTCTTTCCTGGTTTGTATAAGGGGTCAATGTGGCTCAGTGGGTTTACCTAACCTGCAAATTGTAGGCGGCGCAGGTTCGATTCCTCGCTGCGCGTATTTCTCTTCTATGTCCCAAATATGGCCCTTGCGTCATAAAACCTAAAAACAACCAACTCTCTTCTATGTCCGTAAAACATTCCTTGTGTATGTCCATTTACTTGATGCTTGGCGCAGCTTGGGCAAATATGGACGTTGCTTCATAAAACCCAAGCAACCAACCTGGTTTATGAAAAGTAAATGTTTTTAAAATGAGAGAAAGGTTTTCATATCCCTCAGTTGCAAGCATTGGATTAACTGATACTTAGAGTATTGAACGCACATGCAAAATGTTGGCAAATGTCAAGTGCATGGTTGGTTGGGCTCGGTTTTATGGCGCAAGGACCATATTTCGACAAGCTGTCAGTTCACGGGCTCTCCAGTACATTTGCACACAAGTTGGTCACAATTTTTAAGTTCTGTACCCTCGTTTTAAATTATCAGCGTTTAAAACAACTTGTCTGGAGTCGCATTAAAGTAGAAGGGAGAGTCGGTCAGGTTTAGTTACGCTGGTGCTGAGAACTTTGAAATAAAAAACGCATACGAAATTGTTTAATTTTAAAATCTGATGGCGAGAGTCAACGATCAACCTCGTTTCAATTCTAACAATCTGGTATCCCTCCAAATGCATTTAAATTCGCACACTCTAGATTACTTCATTGAATTGACATTCTTGTGAGTACCCCGAGGTACCCGAGTGATCTTTTGTTTTACTCTCGTCTACCTTTCTGCTTTGTTTTCCTCCCTCATTGTTTTGTGTTTGGCTTAGCTTGGCCAAATATGGCCCCCTCACCATAAAATCCAAAAGCAACCAATCTTGTGAATGAGTAAATTAATTTGTAAACAAAATAGTTTTGTTGGACGTATGAGTCTAAAGCGACCAGAATCAAATCTTTTAGTAAGTCAGTCCATTACGGAATCGTTATTACCTTTGGCCGTCGTAGATGATACTAACATCGCTTTTAGTCATCTTCGTGTGGTCGTCGGCTAAACAAAAAAAAAAGCATTGGGTAATTACTTTGTTGAATAATTATTAATCTTAAACTAGTGGAACGAAGCATGGTAAAATTTATTTAAAACGTCGTCAAAATTTTAAATCACTAAGACGCAGTTCTTTATTGATTCAATTAATGTTTGACGATCGTTGCTTTTCGAGTAGTAATATTTCCGCAGTATAGAGCGCTCGTTTTATCGACACCGCATGTATTACAATCAACTCGCTGCTATTCAACTGGAAGCAAGCGCCGACATTTTTAGATAAAATTATCGCCATCTCATTTTGCTTTACAAGATAGCGCACCATTGATTACCATAATTCAAATTACTATTCTCCTTTCACTTAACGCCATCAGATTTGAAAGATCTGAATATGTTAATGACTGTTATCACCTTCAGATAAAAAGCTCACCGGTATCTCATAATTCAACTGCGTCTAACTTTAAATTGCGTACCATTGAAAACAAGGTTGGCACGAGTAATATTAGGACTGGCGCACTATCTACTAACTCAGGGATGCACAGACCGCGGCCCGAGGCCCTCATGCGGCCCTCGGTTGATTTGCTGTCGGCCCGCCTCACACACAATGCGTTATTTAAACTTAAATCACAAAACTTCGTTGCAAGATAATGTATTAAAATATAAGTCTCTTTGGAGGTCAACATATATCTGAACAAACTTTTTCAGTCATGGATTTTAACAAAGCGAAAATTAGAAACCACTTGACGAATGAAAATTCAGAATCAATTTCGTGCTTGGCTACTACATAATTGGACCAAATATTAAAACAATTGTTAAATCAAAGCGTTGTCACGCATCAAATTAAATTCTTCATTTACTTTTAATTATCTTTCTCGATATAAAACATAAATGTAAATAATATGATAGGTAACTTCAAGGTTTTTTGTCGGCCCTCTCGTAAGTCACAGTGAATCTTATGTGGCCCTTGTCTCAACAAGTCTGCATCCCTGTACTAACCTTTCCAAGATGCATCTTTCCTACTTATCGTGAGGTTCGTAAATTTATTGGAAAGGGAAATCAGCATTTTTAAATACAACCTCTTTCATGATATTGATATTCATGACTAAGTAGGAAGGACAGCGTGATATTCATGATATCCTTCCTACTTAGTGAGCTTGGTAAGTTTATTAAAAAGTGAAATCGCCCTTTCTCGATACAACCTCATTCGTGATTGGTCGTATTTTGCAAAACTTGCTGCGAGATGAGTGTTGTCTCCTCCCATTGAGCCGACCCGTAGTTATGTCGCTTTCTTGTTTGGTTTTTTTTGGGCGACAAACCAAACCGCTTAGTTTTACTACTTCAGTGGAGCAAGCTGGTTTTCCTCGGATCGCATCATCGCATTTTAAAACAAAAAACTGAACGCTTTTCACTTACATCCATCCGCTTCGAAAGATATTGTTTCCACAGGCGACTAAGATTCGACTTTTGCTATTTTTCAACCTTGGCGACTGGGGGTATCTTTAACCCTCCTGGTTGTCTCGACGAGGTATCTCGTCATTAGCAAAACTGACCAGATCTATGATGGACGAAGTATCTCGTCTTTAGAAAAAATCTGACCGGATCTTGGATCTCGTCATCATAAAAACCTGCAATTTCTTGATGACGAGATATCTCATCATTTGCAAAATTGATCAGATCTTGATGGACGAGGTATCTTGTCTAAACCACTTGGAGGGGAAAGCAAAATCGTCCCAAAAGCTGGTAAAATTCAAAATTTGGCGACTTCGAAAATTTTGGTGACTTTTTTCAAGTTCTAAGGTCAACGAAAGTTTAATTCCTTGTTTAGCTAATAGCGAACGGAAAAAGTATTTTTCGAATTTTTCTGTGAGAAAATTTTCAAAGGAACCATTTTCGAAGTTTTGGCGCCAAGCCGTGGCAACCAAGAGAGAAAACATCGTAATCTAATCGTAAAACATCGTAATCGTGGCTGCTAGATTGTCGTGAAAACCTTATAATGAAAATATTTCGTTTTTTGATTTCAAGATTTAAATTTCTTGGCAAAATCCTCAACATCTGTTGCTCACTTAATTAGCGCATATTGTGTTATAGCTAATTCATTTTGTATCTGAGCAACTAAAATTGCTCTGCTGAAATAGGGTTTAAGATGAGACTGCTACTTTTTTTAAAAAAATGTGTGCTACTATTCCACGAGTGCTTTGACTGTGGCCAGAATCAAACTCACTAGCATCTCATAACTCAAAAGCACATCTAACCTTGAACGAAACCATTGAAAACAGCTCGCACGCCGTAATAATCGGGCGCCACAATCTTCAACCTTTCCAAAGATGCCTCTTACTTAGTGACTCTTGGTGAATTTATTGAAAAGTGAAATCAACCTCCTTCAATACAATCTCATCTCATTCATGATATTGCTGCTTTGCAGAACTCGCCACTCATCGAGTCGTCCCGTAGTTATGTAACTCTCTTTTCGTTTAGTTTTATTACTCGAGTGAGCGGGCTGGTTGTGCTGGAATCGCATCATATCGGGAGGTCAACTAGTGGAGCCAGGGTTAGAGGCCGGAGAAGGGTGAGTACGGCTCCTTGGAATTCGGGCAGTGTGAACAACCTTTAGCGCCTGGGGTCGACCGCTCCCTACAAATCATGGGCGACTAGTCTCTGGGACGCATCTTTCGATACACTCATTGGAAATTCATGAGTGGAGCCAGGGTTATGTGGAACAGATGGGCTGAACTGTTATTTTCAGGGATAAAAATCTTCCGCTTTTTGTTCTTTCAGTTCTGATTGTACCCGAATTTTTCTGGCACTGGGAGGGATAACATGATTAAAAATTTTCTGGTGAAATCGTTAATGAATTAACTATCGAAATAGGAGACTGATTTTTTTTTAAATTCGTCTTAGTTTTTCGCTTTTTGTCCGATTTGGAAATCTTTGCTTTTGCTTTTTGTCCGATTGGGAAATCTTTCGGTTTTTCGCTTTTCTTCCGATTGGGAAATCCTTTAGTTGCGATTTTTCTCGGACATTGCTAGAGTGAAAATAATAATATATTTTCTGGTAAAATCGATAACGAATTAGTTAAATTAACCATCGAATAAGATTTGACTGACGGATTTTTTAAAAAATTTCTTTCAATTTTTTGCTTATAAGAGACTTTCTTCGTCTTTCAGGGGATTGACTTTGATTTTTTTTAATGCATCTTTCAGTTTTTCGCTTTATGTCCGATTGTGAAATCTTTAATTTTCGATTTATCATCTCAAATTTTCCTTGAACGTATTCTTTGGCGAGATAACATGATTTCATATTTTCTGGTAAAATCGTTAATGAATTAATTAGATTAACAATCTAAATAGGACTGACTGGTTTTTTAAAAATTATCTTTGTTTTTCGCTTTTTGTCCGAATAGGAAATCTTTCAGTTGCGATTTTTCTTGGACATGCGCCAGGAAGGGAAACTATTGGTTTCATATTTTCTGGTAAAATGAATTTAATTAAATTAATCATAGAAATAGGAGACTGATTCTGATTGACTTTTAAAAATGTGTCTCAGTTTTTCGCTGTTTGTCCGATTGTGAAATTTTTCAGTCGAGATTTTTCTCTTACTTGTTGTAGGGAGGTGGAACATTGATTTCAAATTTTCTAGTAAAATCATTAAGAGATTCAGTAAATTAACCACCGAAATGGGAGACTTTGCTTTATCTTTCAGTTTTTTGGCATTTTGACTGCAATGTCTTTCAATTCCGATTTTCCCCAAAAATTTCCCGGACGTGTGCTAAGGAGGGATAACAGGATTTAACAGTTTTTGATGAATAAAATTCTCATTCTGAGGTTTTTGGAATGGGAAATTGCTCCACTTATTTCCAATCGTTAATGAATTACATTAACCATCAAAATAGGAGACTGTTTTTCGCTGTGTTGTAAAGGATAATGGGTAATAACAAAAGTGGTTAGTAAGAGAGAATATCATTTGAATTTAAAAAACTGCTTTTTGTCATTTTAATGAGGTAATTTCTAATATAAATTCAATAGTGATTGGTTTATTCTTTCACTAACGTTTCTTTGAATACGTTTTTAATATCCGACCATTGACCTCTGTTGTTTCTTTTTATTTATCCTACGCCCGTCTCCGGCTTATCGGCCATCAATCAGCGAACAGCCCAATAGAGTTCTGATGTGAAAAAATATGGCTTTAAGGCACTATCTACAGTATTTTGTAATTCCATTATCAGTAATTTTAGGGCAGTCCTTGAGGTGATCTGTTATTTCGTCCTTCCTGTTCCGCAAAGGAGACAGATATAGCTGATCTTGCTACTCCAATACAGTTAAGTGTTTTTGAAGGTAGTCATGTCCTGTAAGAAGTCGGAAAGCAAGCGACTCCTACAGCTCTGGGCTAGGAACCTGGGATACGAGCTTTATTTATACATATAAAGCAGAGTTGGAATCTGTCTCTCTGTTCTCTATACAAATCTATACCTTTTGAGGAATCCACACCAAATTTGGTACACTTATTCTTTGGAACCTTGCGGGTAACGTAGGCCACATATTAACACCCGTTGTATTTGTCTTGGGTGTGCTGAGGGGTGTAACGTCCCGTCACCCTGGACAGAGCACTTGCTAGAGGGCGCTCTCTCCCGGTCAGGCTGTGCAGATGACGTCAGAGTTAACATCTACAGGAGTCGCCTCTCAAGATGACCTTGGAGGTTTTTTTTTATAATCTTAGAGTATGGGTGCGGCTGCGCTGAAAATCGCTCAGTATCATATCGTTTATGTATCCCGTCTGTAAAATGCGGGATGGAATTTTCAAGCATAAAGTGTAATTGCTTGAAACGGTCATGATATCGTATCAATGATTTGTCAGCCTTTCATAATGATGGTGGAATTCGGAAATTCGCATTCCTGGTGCAAGGTGCTACGAATAAAAAATATTGATAAGAAAAAAACTGACTGCACTAGTACGATGTATGTCATTTTTTTTAAATGAACGTAAAGGGCATTCACGATCACTCCAAAACTCAAAATCGACTTTTGTATATAGTCATTTCAGTATGTTTTTGTAGGTTTGTCTTACCTACAGTACGTGAAATGAATCTAAAGTAAATTGTAGAAGAGCTATAAAAATCTCAGTTTTAAAAATTATTAACTCTTAAAATTAAACACTTTTAACGATGAATTTCATTCGGACTTTTTAACTAAGCCAATTTGACGTGGTGTGGAAGTTTGGAGAATAGAGTGCGAGCTCAGGTGTTGATCTCGTCATCTGACCGTGATTCAAAATTCCGAGGTATTGTCCTCGAACTTTCCCTTCGGGATTGATCCCAGACCCTCGCCAATAGCCCGTTGTGTTCCTCCAGTGCGACGTAATTCAATTACCTATAACTCGCAGGGACATAATCAGAGGAAGGTACCTAAATGTTCCTCATGTTACAAAAGTAAGTGCTGAAGCTTTTGCAACATCAGGAATGGCTTTGGGGTTTTTCTTTTCTGTCTAAAATTACTGTTTTTGGGGGATTTTTTACTGACGAAACTGATCCAATAATTCCAAATTTTGTACGTCTATTTGTTATCGCTTCAGGTGTTCAAAAATAATTTTTTGAATAATTTTTATGAAGAATCGACCTCGAGCATGACGCCTCGCGAAGTTCAGTTGTCGCTGAATGACGTGATTTTGATCAAAAAATTGAACGGCGTTTTACTTCATATAACATGTAGTTATCGTTCGATGAACAAGAAAAAATTTAAACAAATATTTAGGAAAATGGTGACTTGTCATATCCAAAATCATCTACAGTGGATTCCCTCTTAAACGGCCACCTTTTAACCGGCCTCCGCTTTAACCGGCCGCCACTGACCAATTATGTACTGTAAATACAGTAGCCTACAGCCAAAGGAAGTTCTTCCAGGTTAAATTTTCTTAATTATACATATCATATTACAATAAAGTAGGCTATATACTTAGTTTTATTCTAATAAAAACGGGAGTGTATTTTAATGCTATTAAGGGAATGACGGTTTAACCGGTCAAATCGTTATCCGGTCTGGGTCGGGTCCCGAAGTGGCCAGTTTAAGAGGGCCAAAAAATTGACCGAATTTTTGCTATAAAAATTTAAGAACATAGCTTTTCTGTTTCATTAAATGATAAAAAGGTATTTGCTTGACATGCTATAAAAATTTCAAAGTCGATTTTATTAGATGTCATTCCAACCACTCGCGAAAAAAGCTGTTTCGAGAAAAACGCGTGTAAATTCCACCTCTGCGCGCGTGCGTCTGTTAACCCTCCAAGTGGTTTCGACGAGATATTTCGTCCATCAAGATCTGACCAGTTTTGTGTATGACGAGATACTCGATAAGATATTGCCGATTTTTGGATGACGGCGAGATCAAGATGTGGTCAGTTTTCTAATGACGAGATATCTCGTCCATCAAGGCCTGGTCAGTTCTTATGATGACGAGAATCCTCGTCGAGACAACCACCAGGAGGGTTAGGCTTATAACTGGGCCAAATTTGCGAATTTCGACTTGAAATTTGGTGCACATGTTCTAAGATCCTAAAAAGTAAAGTTGCGTGAAAAATACAAATTCAATTTCTTTTCGTGCAAGAAAATTCCTCTTTAATTAGTGTTAATCGCAGTTTTGTTAAACCCATTAGAAAAAATAGTCAACATCTGCAAACAAAATGCTCATTAAGCGTAGCATTTCGATCAGTTGCTATCATTGAATAAAGGATGGGTAGGTAGTTGAATTGGCGACGGTCCGGGATCAATCCCGAAGGTAAAGATCGAGGACAGCCCCTTAAGGTCAGGTTGCTGTGAAAGGATGGAACACAAGAGAAAACTTCATGTTTGCTTTCTGATTCATTTGCTAGGCATAGAGGCATGACTTATTAATGGAGGGTATCTATGAGGGTCGAGCCCACCCCGAAATATATTTTATATTGTAAATACAATTAAAAATACATTCTGAAATCCATTTAAGGGGATAATGGACTTTCCAAATCGCCAAAATCAGGTTTTGTTTTATTTTAGCGTTAAAAAGTAGGTATCAAATTCTGTGAATAGCAAAAAGAATTTTTCAGTTGCGATAATTTTTGACCGAGTACGTGTCAAAGATATACATCATCAAACATCAGATATCTTACATCGAAGATATGATAGATAAGTATAGTAAGTCTACAAAAACGCTTTTTTCTCCGATAGAGATATTTGGCATTCTGATTTCAAAATGTTCCCTGCGCATTTGGTTTTAATTTGATTTACTTGAAATATTTTTTTGGATAATCCTTGAAATCTGCATATATCGAAGTGCAGATGAGAAATTCATCATGATTCCAAATTTTGAAATTTTAGTTAAAATGTTGCCTTACCTATACTTTTTTGCAAAATTTTACATGTTTTAGTGTAAAAATGTTTTTGCTTTACTATTGAGCGATGCACTTGCCAAATGGAGTTAATTTGATTTATATATATACAAACTATCATTGAATTAAAATGTTGATAATACATGGAAAATTAATGCGCATAGTTTACCACTTTTTATGTAGTAACTTCCGAATGACTAAATATATTTTTGGATCCAACTCTATATGTAGGCTTTTAAAAAGAAAACAGTCTGCAAATTTCATAACACAATAGAATGCTAATTGCGAAAGTTCTCGCAACTGTCCCCTTAAAGATAAAATGTTAGATGATTCGGATGAACTGAGAAACCTAAGCCCTTTACAATGGTTGTGTTATATTTTTGATTAAACTTTATCTATATAGGCATTTTATTAGAAACCAAATAGTCAGCAAATTTCATAAACATCGGATAACTGCAAAATTTTGTTTTGAAAGTCTATTGTCCCCTTAATTAGCGTAAATCGTTAATCATGTAAGTACGTAAAACATTGTGGTATTGTGAAGTTTTTAACTCTATTCTCACACGTATACACAGTATTCTGGATTCTTGGAGAGGACAGACTTAATTTCTCCCCTAATGAACGTATATCTTATTCTTTTCCTAATGGGTAACTAATATTTTCACTATCTATGTAATTTTGGAGCATAGTACTGGTATTTCCAACATTAGAATCTTGGATAACTAATTCAATGAACCCTCATTATATCAAGCCTCCTTACACGCTCAATTTTACTCTTACCCACCTAACTTGTCTCCTATTTTACTTATCTTGCATTTGGCGCAACATGGTCAAACAGCCCTTGCACCATGAAACCAAATCAACGAACTCATCTCCCTATGAATTTGTCTTGAAACTAGGTCCAGTCAAAGACCGTCGTGTACACGGGGGCTGTTGCACGTTAAATCTGTCATGGCCTCAAATGTCCTCACGTTAGCGTGGTGTGGAAGTTTGGAGAGTGGGGTGCCAGCTCAGGTGTTCTCGTCATCTGACCTTGGTTCAAAATTACAAGGCGTTGTCCCTGGATCTGGGATTGATCTCGGACCGTCGCCAATAGCCCGTTGTGTTGCTCCATTGCGACATTAATTAACTACCTACCTACTCTGAGTTTTCAGTTTGTGAATAGCAGAGGTAGATATTTGAATTTACGTCGAACTGGGAGCAACAGAACGGGCAAAATAGCAGAGGATTCTTAAGATTTGGGACTTCAAAGGGGGCACCTGTTTGAACCTTAACCTTTTCCCTTCTGCCATGATGTGAAATTTCGCAGGGGATCTAACAGACATAGTGCATGGCGAAATATGGCCATTGTGCTATAAAACCCCCAAAATCAACCAACCTAACAGGCGTAGTCAAATTAGGCGACAAGAAAGCAAAATGTCATTTACATTTTAAGTCTTAAAAATTGTTTCTTGGTAATATAACCGGAACACGCGCAATTCTTGCAAATCGATCTTATTTTGAAGGTGCATATTTTTATATTACAAATGTAGATAAAAAATATTCAGAGAAATATAGGGTAAGCTTCGTGTAAATGAAAGTGGGCATTGCTGTATATTTTGCATGAAGTTTAATATTGCAATAATGAAACCAGCCTGTTATTTTAACGGGGTTCAACAGATTTAACGTGCACCAGCCCCCTTTGTACACGACGGTGTTTGGTTGGATTCGAACTCGCAACCCTTCGGTTGCTAATTCGTTACTCTTCCAACCGGGCCACCACGGCCCTCAATTTTAAAGCAAGATCTCAAAACAGTCATTGTGATGGGCTGGTAACTGGCTAAACTTACTAATTTTTTTTGGAATTTGGCTATTTCATAAAATTATGACACGCAAGATTTAAAGTATGAAACTTCTTGAAGTACGCCGATTTTCGTCGTTGGTGTGTTACAAACAATTGCCTACTTTTATTTCTGCGTGCTGTCAAATTAGTTTTGACTATTTCCTGTTTGTAACATGCGATTCTACCTGGTTTGAGGACTTGTGACGTTAGCTTGAGTTCAACGTTGGCCTACGGGACAAAATGCGCATTGAATTAGAGGCGCAATTTTATTATTGTGTTTGCAACAAAAGAGGGCATGTTATTGAACCCGTGATCAGCTTGAAGATAAAAGAAGCTTGATGACACTCTAAGGTTCTTTTTGTACCAAGAAATCGGAGTTTCTTATGTCCTAGTTTCTCATTTTGAAGGACTTTTATAATCAATAAATTTGTTCCCCATTTAAATCTATCTTTAGATACTTTGTGATAGATTAAATTATGAGATGCCACATTCGTATTTTATTTTTCTTTCATTTCATATAATTTCGATAATTCATATTTTTGCAATATTTATCTCTCACCTTTGCCCCCTCCAAAAAATAATTTCGGGACCCAAAGATTTATTTTTTTATTTTACTGTTCTAAATTCAAAATAAATTAATCCTTAATTTGCGTAATGAATTACATTGATGTTTCATTGAAAACACGCGTAATGCGTTTTAAATATTAAATGTTAGTCTAATTTACCCTCGTGTCCCAAAAATTGACTGTTAATCGGCAATTTTAATATATTTTCCTTTTTTATACTTTTGATTAAAGTTTTATTTTGTTTTTCACGTTGCGTATGCGCGTTTTTAATCTCCATTTTATTGTTGATTTGGTTGTTTGGTATTTATTTTCAGATAAAGAAATCTGTATTAAATATTTAATTTTGCGTTTGGCCAGGGGCCGTCGTGGCTCGGTGGGTATGCCCACTTCTCTAGCAACCTTCAAGTTGTAGGGCGGCGCAGGTTCGATTCCTGTGTCAAGTGCATTCCTCCCTGGGTGTATTTCTCTCTCCTGTGTCAGTAAAATTTTCATTGTGTGTGTCTATTACTTGATATTATGTTTTGTGTCTGGCGCAGCATGGCCAAACATGATGGCCCCTGCGCCATAAAACTAAACCTTGGATTTGGCCACAAAACCAACCGATGAGCGATAAATCATATTGTGTTTGATTTACTGTATGGTAATTGTTTTTCCCTTTGCGAAGATTACTTGCTGAATGCAACGTTTTACAATGGGAGCTAATGCTTATAGTTTTTTTTGAGTACATCCATATCATTCATTTGTAAAATTCACTAGTTTTTCTTCCCATGTTTTGAAATAAATTCCTTTGAAGAGTTCGGCAAAAACGTTGTCCAATGGAGTTAAAAAATGGCAATCGCCTTACGGGAATTGAAATTTTGTGTATATACTGGAATAGTAAACACGAAACTGCTGTTTATTTTCTTTCACCTCTGGCGTAGTCTAGTCATTACAACGAAATTTTCGGTAACCTTGCATTTTTTAGATGGGCAAAAACTTCGAAATTCCCCTTTTCAAAAACACCAATCACTGACAATGGCTTGCTTTGTGTTTAAAAAACAGACGAGTATGTCTTGATACGAGGATTTCACTTTTTTCTGCTTGGGTTCCTTTTACGATAAGTCACGAACCGTCACTGATACTAGGTGTGATTGATGACTGGGTTATATTGACTGTTCTGCATGGTAGACTAGCCTGCGCAAGATTTTGTTCAATCCGGTATTTCGAACTTTTTTAAACCTTCCTTTGCGAGCTCTGGTGATGTATTGTCACACTTGTTGACCTCAGACGGATTTTTACAGTACTATGTTTAGTTAACGAGAACGTTTGTTTTGTCTGTTAGAAATCGTTCATGTGGATTTGCTTTGTTTTAGCCATGTTCCAAGAATTGCTCAGTGTAAATGTGAAAAAAAAAACACCTATGGGGGACTTCTGAGAAAAGTAGCTGCTGTAAACTGGAGACATAAAACTACCAATTATTTGTTCATTGGGAAAATTCTTCATGCAGACTTGTATTTTTGTCTCGGATCTTTCCCTTCGGGTTTGATCCGGGAACGTCACCAATAGCCCGTTTAGTTGCTCCAGTGGGACGTTAATTAAAATACCTACCTTGTATTTTTATCGTCTCGTCACTTGACTTGTGTAAGCAGCAACTTCAACCTTGTGGTTGTTTGGATCTTACATTTTTGGTCAGTTAATTTTCAAATACTTAACTTTTTGCTTTTAATCCTCTGAAGGGTTCACAATCATAACTCCACCTCGCAACCTGCAATCTTCCAACCAATTTTGACCTTCTTGATCAAAGAATCTTTCCAAAGGATTCAATTGTAAGGAAAGAAGCAATAGAATCTCCAAAGGACTTCTACAGAATGGGCCAATAGAATCTTTCCAAAGAATTATATTTCAAGGAAAGAACCTGTAGAATCGTTATGTAATCTAAATGATGTTCAATGACATCGTTAAAGAATCCATGAATAGATGTGGTTACTTAGTCACTAAGTGTGTTGTTTGGTAAAAGCAATATTATTCTTCAAATCTCATGACGCTCAGAGGATTAAATATTCCAGTTTCAATTGTCACACTTTAGATCGATTTGCTCGTGTCTTACAATGTTGTATTTCTAAATGGCTGTAACCCAGAGCGGAGAATTGAAAGGTGTCTCAATTTGGAATATCTTGCAGTGACCAATGAATTACTTGAATGAAATTGATGTTTGTTTGAAGTGTGTTGCCAACTAGCGAGGGTGTCACCCAGTGTCGCCCTCTCTTGAAAGATCAGATTCCTTCAATGCTAATTTTGAATTTACTTTTTCTAAGTTACTTATTGTCTCGGTTTGGTTTGCCGCTCTACACGAGTCTTGATTATTACTTCGTTTTGATTAACATTCAATCCTACTCCATTTCATACTCAAAATGGAGTTTGCCCAAGTTTATCCCGTGCTCCATAAAGCGAACCAACCATTCTTAAAATGGTTATTGATATATTGCAGTGGTTTGAAACTATGTCGCCCCTTCATAGTGAGTCGCGACCTTCTTCCACTGGAGCCACGACTTTCTTCCATGGGAACCTCAACTGTCTTACATAGGAGCCACCACCTTCCTTACGAGCCACCACTTTCTTCCATAGGAGCCGCGAAAGTTTGATTGTAGTGATAACCTGGGTTCCGTGATATATTAGATGCTCCGTGGTATAAAATCAAGAACATAAATCCTTTGTTGTTGAGACTATTTTCTTGAAAGAAACTGACTTAATTTGTCTTTCTTAGTCTTGCAACGATGCTAAAGCTGTAGTACGTCACTCATATTTTTATACAAATTTTATTCAATTTTGATGCAAGTATTCTACGATTGGATTTCAATGGCTGGTTGCATTGAGTTTGTGGCGCAAGGGCCACATTTGGCCAAGCTGCACCAAACACAAGACAGACAACGTCAAGTAATGGACAAACACAATGAAAGTTTGTACTGACACGGAAGAGAGAAATACACCCAGGGAGGAATCGAACCCGCGCCGCCGGCAACTCACTTAGCGCAGTGGACAAACCCATTCATTGAGCCATGCCCCCCGATTTCTGTGGAAAAGTGTGTCTGGGAAAGTTGTATTCAAAGATTTTTGGTAATAGCTTCACACCTCCTAGGAGGTGCGGTAGCCCGGTTGGAAGAATAAGAATTAGCAACCGGAGGGTTGCGAGTTCGAATCCAACCGAAGACCGTTGTGTACAAGCGAGCTTGTGAACGTTAAATCTGCCTTAGCCTCAAATATCCTCACGTTGGGGTGGCATGAAAGTTTGAAGAGTGGGGTGCCAGCTCAGGTGTGACCTCGTCATCTGACCCTGCTCAAAATTACGTGGTGTTGTCCTCGGAACATTTCCTTCGGGGATTGATCCCGGACCGTCGCCAATAGCCCGTTGTATAGCTCCAGTGCGACGCTAATTAAATACCTACCTACCGCACCCCTAGGGTGGTGCTCCCCACTGTTAGGAAAACACTAGTGCAATGGTATTGAAGAGAGATGTCTTGCTAGTGTTCTCATTAAAGAACGACTGTTTTTCTTAAGATAACTGCTCTTTTCGGTGATAAATCGGGCCCGCCCATTGAAGAACTGTGAGTGTCTTTATTGAAACGACATCCGGCTTTTTTAACTTGGGACGTTAGTTAAAAGTCCAGGCATGTTAAAAAACTATTCCTCCGCGTAATAAAAAGCAGGGAGGGGATTTACATCATAAGTGTCAGAAGTAATGCCATTTATAACTTAAAAAGACGGGCAGTTTTTTTAATTTCTTGTGTCAGTCCCGGTGAACTGAATGAAAATGGAGATTCTCAAATTAAGCTGGTTATGTAGCGCTGAGTGTAGATTTTTTTTGTTTCTCTCCTTTTTACTGCTTACACCATTCTAATCTCAGAGATAAGAATTCTGTTGATATGGACCAAACTGAAAATTAAATTTAGGCGAATAATTTCAAGGAAATTCTATTTCATCTTTGCTGAAAATGTTCGTATGGAATGCTAGTTGTGATAATTAAAATTTTTGGGATTGATTTAAAATTGATTGCTTGATTTATTTTTATATATTGAAATATATATACCATTATGCGGGTCGCATAATTGCATAATTGATTATTAATTGCAATCAAAAATTTAATTTTGAACGAACTTACTCACTCAATTAATATGGTTCTATTAGTTACGGGGCCGCGGTGGCCCGGTTGGAAGAGTAACGGATTAGCAACCGGAGGGTTGCGAGTTCGAATCCAGCCCAACACCGTCGTATGCATAGGGAGGTGGTGCACGTTAAATTCTGTCGTGGCTTGAAATGTCCTTACGTTGGCGTGGTGTGGAAGTTTGGAGAGTGGGGTGCCAGCTCAGGTGTTGCCTCGTCATCTGACCGTGATTCAAAATTACGTGGTGTTGTCCTCTGATCTTTCCCTTGGGGATTGATCTTTACCGTCACCAATAGCCCGTTGTCTTGCTCCTGCTTGACTACCTACCTACCATTATGCAGTGTTTAGTGCAGATTTGTTGATGTTTTATCTCCTTTTTAATAATTGCAGACTAGAATTCTGTTAATATGGACCAAATTGAAAACTAAATTTACGTCGAATAATTTCAATTTTATTTTCTTTGCTGAAAATGTTCATGTGGAATGCTAGTTCTAATTATTAAAATTTGGGGATTGATTTAAAGTTGATTGCTTGATTCGTTTTTGCACATTGAAGTATATATACCAGGTCCTCAAAAAGCCTGATTTTTCATTTGTTTTTAACCCTCCAAGTGGTTTCGATGAGATATCTCTCCATCATGATCTGACCAATTTTGCTGCCAATTTTTGCAATTCTGCTTTTTTTTACCGTTATTCTTGATAAAGAGATATCTCGTTATCAAGAATGCCGGTCCAATTCCGAATGATGAAGGTATTGCCGTTTTTTTTATGATGACGAGATCAAAATCAAGGCAGTTTTTTTTAATGACGAGATATCTCGTCCCTCAAGATTTAGGCAGTTTTATTAATGACCAACCAGATCCTTCATCGAGACAACCACCAGGAGGGATAAGGGCTTTTAAAACGCCTTAATATTGGCTGGAAGTCCTTTAAAAATTAAAGAGCCTTAATTTTTACAAGAGCCTGTATATTTTGTTTCTCCTACATTCAAAACCAAAGTTAAAGATACTCGTCCAAGGTCAATTCTCATCAAAAATCGATGCCATATTTATAGGTTTGCTAAAAATTGATGTTTTAAAACTGAATCCGACACTCTTGAAAGTTTTTTCACTTATGTACTCACGGGTTAATATTTTACGATCGATGTGAAATGCAACCTTAAAAATGAAAATAGCCTTGAAAAGGAAATTGAGTTAGTCCAAAAGGCAGTATCTCAAAGTTTGGTATTTAGGGTTAGCGGTTAAAATGCTGCTTATATAAGAATCAGGTGTCTCAACGTTAATAAAGGTTCTCAATAAGCTGTTTTGAGTTAGCAGTGTTAATTACTATTAGACGCAACATGTAGTTATTAACTCGAATATTTGAATAAATTTGTAGCAAACTGAATAGCTTGGCAGTATACGATCTGACGCAGTATGAGCGATAACTGGTTTCACACGTTATACATTATTAGGATCTGAACCTATTGTAATCTAGAGTTACGTAATCCATAGCGAAAATTCACCCCCAAGGCAATTCAGCTAATTAAATAAGCGCTCACCGCAAGGGGCAAATATCAACGCTGCATCTGATTTGCCGATTCGGCTGAAATATTTCGAGATCTTGATCTCTTATTAATAAGATGACTCAGCGGTTTAATTGGGCTTTTGTTTCAAAGTCGCCGCATCAAAGGATACTGTATCCGCATGGATTGGTGTATTCGAGGACCGAATGGGTCGGCATATATTAGAAAATGAGCAAAATTTATGAATTGGCCGATCAATGACATCGGGAAAATAGGATGTTCCGTCGTTCCATGTATCACTTCCACCCGGCATGTTTCATCAAATTAAAAACAGCTATGCATTGTTTTGGGACACCAACACTAGCTTTGTGTTCTGCGCAAACAAAGAAATCACAAAAATTTAAATCTTTTATTAAAATATTTGGCTTCCGATTCTTTTCTTGTTCCGTATGGCCAAGAATTAACTTAAATATACTAAAATGCTTTTGAAAAATTTCGTAATTTATATAAAAATTTGTAAAATTTCTTGTGCACTCACGGGTTAATATTTTGCGATCGATGTGAAATGCAACCTTAAAAAATAAAGATACCCTTGAACCTCAAACTAAACCAGGGCTCAGTGCTTCTGCCCACTGCGCTAGCAACCTGCTAGTTGGAGGCGGCACTGGTTCGAGTCCTGTTGTTTCTTGGGTGTATTTCTCCCTACAGTGGGTCAGAAGAGAAGATATTTTTAAACGTTTTTTGGAAAATGTTTTGTAAATAAGAACAGCAAGACTTACAATATTTCTCGAATGCTGCCCCTCTAGACATTGGCGCCCTGTCGCCCCGCTATCCACGTCTTTGATTTGCCCTCGTGTAGCAAAAACAACGAGTGAAAATACCATATCCATATTCAATGGTTTCCAAAACTAAAATTACTTCCGATTAGGCAGGTTTATGGAGTACCACCGACTCCCCTGCGACATACATCGATATTCCAAATATTTCTTACCAAATACCTAACAGATTTATAATTTTATTTTGACAGGCCATAAGGCCCATTCATAGCATATCTATGGATTGTCCATCCTGCTCTGTCGGCTAGGGTTAAGTCTTTGCTTTTTAATAAGATAACTAGAACTCTTGTTAGCGCAACATAATATTTATTAATAACGTAACAAATACAGCCGGCAACATCAATCAACTATCAACAGAAAACATCAATACAATCTCAGCATAACCACTGAAATTCTTTTTGCCATTTCCAAAAAGTATACTCGTGCGAAGCTTAAACATCACCGGCGTTGCCAGATTCCGGTAGCAAAGTGTTTTGCCAGATTCTAATATACTCTAGAATTAAAATCCTACAACAAAAAACAGGTTTCAATTAAAAAAATATACCCCTCTGTCGGTATGGGGCTCTAGGCGATGCCGACAACTAGGTCTTCGACTGTATTTGCGGAAATCAAAATCACCCGGTAAGGCCACCCGACAATTATAAAAAGATCTTTCTCAATGAATGGGGTTATAAAAATCGGGTAGGCTGTGTCAGAGCACAGCCGCAAGGTTTTACGTTAATACGTCTTGTTAGCTCATAGTATTTATTTGGGTGTAGTAAATAGAAGAGACAAATTCAGTAGTCAATTCAGTGTTTGTCGAAAGCTGACGAGTTGCTCTTCCGCGTAGAGTACGTTCGATGTATTTCTGTTTGGCTTTTCGACGAGTATATGCCGACATTGTGAAATTTTTAAAAATTTTCAACTGCGACTCAAAGTTTCACAACCAACGCTGTATTCGGTTTCGTTTCTGATGTCTTCAATCGGCATATCTCAACTTTGGCTTTTGTTGAGACCAATTCAGACGTCGTAGTCAATCAGTCCCGAGTTAAACTGATTTGAAGTTTTCGTGGCGCAGCGGAAAGTCCCCGAAATGTCGCCCCTACCCGCTTGTCGCGTCTAGCAAACTCGAGGTCACTAACGAGTCTTTTTTGTTCCCTTATCTAACGAATGACACTAGGTTGGTTTGTTTCGCGTTGATTTTTTGAAAATCTTAGATCGAACTCGATGCCCATTTTTTCGTAACGCTCAACTTTCTGTACTGGCCACCTAGGACTGATCTGATTTTAGACATTCGCGTTAAAACGATGAATCAAATAATAAATAGGGGGAATTGCATTTCAGAGAAATTATAAAAACCACTACCAAATCACACCTATAGCGACAGATCTTAAGACACAAACTCGAAATAGATTAATGAACTAGAAATTTTATATTTTAACTTAATCACAACTTGATATCAGCTACCAAACCTTCCACTTTAAGCCGTATGTCCCGGTCTAATTAGCCTTCGTGTAGCAAAATATAACCGCAGAGCATCAAACCAACTAAAGAAAGATTATGAATAGATAGTTCTTTAAGTTGCGTATTCGGTTATATCGCTCTCATTTACTTGTCTCTGAATTTTCGATTTCCATTGAATTTTCGATCAACCATTTTTTCGTAACGCTCAACTTTCCGTACTGGCCACCTTAAATCACAGTTTTGAAGTCCACAGCGTCGCAGACGCTTTTACTCTGCAGTTGATTATGAATAGAGTTATCTTTTAGAGAAAGGAATTAATACTGGCCACCTTGTACTGGTCTGATTTTAAAGATGTATTCACGTCAAAAACCGTAATTCTTTCAAACGAATCGAGATATGTGTTCGGCTCTTCGCCTACGTCACAGACGCAATTAGAGTTTTTAAAAATTGTTTTCACTGTTTTGTCAACTCTAGAAGACCATTCCTATTTCGTTTCCGTGGGAGGTTTGGTTTGCCTTTATAATTTATCGTAGAGTGATGTTCATTGCAAAAAAAAAGAGTTATTGTACAGTGTGAACTGAGTTATCTCCTTTTGTTGTCTTTTATTATTTCCCCTTGTGTAAACTGTGTTGTGTCCATTTTTTGATTTTGTATATTCTTACCTGCGCTGTATTACGTATACAAACCGTGGTGATTGTTATCCCGCTAGTTCCTTGAACGAACCTCAAACCCCATGGGTAAGTTGGGTGGCCCGTGTTATCAATGAATGAAGAAACCAACCAACTTAGAATGGTTGATACGTATTATTCATATTTACTGTGTATTTAGCTAATTTTCATTCATAAAATTCAGATTTTCAACGTAATATAATCTTGTCACCGTCACTGATGGCGGGGGTGTCGTGGCTCAGTGGGTATGCCCACTGCGCTAGCAACCTGCGAGTTGTAGGCGGCGTAGGTTCGATTCCTGTCAGGTGCATTCCTCCCTGGGTGTATTTCTCTCTTTTGTGTCAGTAAAACTTTCATTGTGTGTATGTCTATTACCTGATATTGCATGTCTTGTGTCTTGCTCAGCATGCTCAAATATGGCCTTTGCGCCATAAAACCCCCAAAACAACTAACCAAACGTCACTGATGGATTCTATTTGCTTGTATAATGATTTTTGATGATTTTATTCCGTTTTCTAACTGGATGTATAGCGATTAGCGTATGAATTTTAGACACTTCGAATTTAGTCATCAGATGTTACGAATATGGATTCTTATCCTTATAAAGTGCAATGAACTTCCTGTCCTAAAAAGTTGAAGACTCATTCGGCATCAAAATTTGTAAATAGCCGTTTGAAGTAAACCGCGGTGGTTATGTTAGCGTAATTGTTTTTAATCCTTGACTTTTCTTACATGACATTAAATATTTTTTACGAATTTTGGCTTGTGAAGCGTTCTTGCTTTTGATGTTTTATGTTTGTTACTACTGAGCTCCAGTTGTCAGTGCCTCTGTTATGCTCCGTGGAGCATTAGCTATTTGGAACCCAACTTTTTAACGAAAAACCTCGTGTCTTTTTCCATTCCCTAATTCTTCATTTTTGTTCTTACCACGTCACCATCAATCTTACGTTGTTTGTTCTTTAACCCATTCCTGATCTTAAGACATGAGATGTCTGGATCCGTGAGAGTCTTATGTCAAGCGTCTGGGGAGACTATTGTTGATAGGTTTACAGTTCAAGTATGTGTGTTTCTCTAATTTAAGAAATTGCGAGCTCTTATGTTGTTTCTCACTTACGCATATTCATGTTTAGTTACTCAAAAAAACCTCATTGTCTGGGATGTAAAACTAAATGTAGAAGGCGCTAGCCCTCTTGGTTGCCTAGACGAGGTATCTCGTCATTCGCAAAATTTACCAGATCTTGATGGACGTGATATCTCGTCCATCAAAATTTCGTCGTCTCGTCATTAAAAGAAAACTGACCAGATCTTGATCTCGTCAGCATAAAAAAAATCGACAATATCGTGATGACGAGGTATCTCGTCATTAGCAAAATTGGTCAGATCTGGATGGGCGAGATATTTCGTGGAAAACACTTGGAGGCTAGTGGTTGGGTAACCTCTTGTAACTTGGCATCCTACTTGAAATGCTATTCAGCATATCGGTTAATTGATTAAACGGCGATACGTGTTTCATGTACGTATTCTGAATGTGACGTCAATTGGCTTGTTTTCGAATACGATTTCAGCACCAATAAAAATCCCAGAGTAAATTCCGAATCGATATATGACAGTTGATTGCCATATGACAGTCAACGCCAATTAAATTTAACGCCAAATATTACCAAAATGGCGGTAAACTACATTTTAAGGTAACCCACATGTGTATTATGAAAGAACATTTGGGCAGAAGTAAAATCTTCGCAGACCGTCTGGTTTTGTTTACACTAAAATTTCCTCTCATATTAATATTATCCAAGTGGTTTTGACGAGATATCTCGTCCATCAAGATCTAACCAATTTTTCTAATGACGAGATATCACATCAAGATATTGCCGATTTTTTTTGTGATGACGAGGTCAAGATTTGATCAGTTTTTTTCTAATGACGAGATAGCTCGTCGAGACAACCACCTGGAAGGTTAACAATTATCGCCAAGTATCGCGAAAACGGCGTTATTATGTACACCAAAAAATTCTTTCATATTGAAATTTGACCAGTTCTTCCAATTTAAGGAAACTAGAATAATTGAAAAATATATGGTACTTACGCAATCTTACTTCACTTAAAGCACTTAAGTTCGCTGTTTCCGAACAAGTCCTGATTGGTTTGTCGTTTCTACAGTCACTTTGCTTCTAGACGATTAATCAGATCGGGACCTACGTCTTAAAGGAGAGTTTGAACCAAGGGCCAGAGCACTAACCACTCCCGAACAAGTACGGGAATCTAATTTTGGAGGGAGATTTATTTTAATTTTATTTTAGCTACCAACCTATTTCAAATTAAAAATGTATCTAGGAAACATTTAGATTTAAAAAAAATACAGTTTAAGATCAATTTATGGATACATTTTTAATTAATATTGGACTGTTTTATTTTTAAAGGCGAATTATTGCGATTATTTATTATTTTTCTATTTTCATCCAAGGTATACCAAAGTATTCGGATACCAAAGCATTCATCCAAAGAATTCGAATATCAAAGCACTGGAATACCATTCCTAAGTACTCGAATATGAAAATATTATCAAAGTACTCTATAATTCCTAAGTACTCGAATACCAAAGTATTCATCCTACGTATTCAAATATCAAAGTATTCACCCAAACTTATTTTTATGAAAACCTTGTATCAGTTGGCTGGCTCTTACTATCGATTAGCCGTTATTTGAATCTGTTTTCGAATGGTTATTCGGTACTTGACAGACTCAAATAACAGGTATTCGATACCGCAGACCCACTCCCATAAATCTCCAAGTACTGAGTGTCGACCCTTTTCGAACCATTCTTGGATGTCAGAACGGGAAAAGTTCAGGGGGTTTGTCTAGTATTACTGGTTAACTCATATTTGAAAGGAACTGGTTCCATTGTACTCTTGGTTCATGCGGTATTGTTAAATTCTCCCCCTCTTTTTTTTCGCACTGTTTGCATTGAATATTTCTGCTTGAGTTGTAGGGCTCAGTTAATTTCGAATCGGATTCGTGAAGGTGTGTATGTTCTCCCCTTCGTAAGTTGATTTGTGTCCATTTCTGTTTCGTGCTGTAATCTTGACTGATTTTCCCGTGTTCGTGTAAGTGAATATTGTATTTTAGTGCCATTTTTTCTTTCGCCATTTTCTTATACTCATGGCCGTCCCAACGGAAAGGCAACCCCGAGTGAGGCGTGGTTGAAAAAAGTCTCGGTGTAGGTCGGTGTTTTGAGTAGATGGGCAGAATTGAGTACTTTTCAGAATCGAGAATACTTAGTATTCGAATATTTTCAAGTATCGAATAAGTATTCGAATGCATATTCACAAAACGACTAATATATGGTAAGAATCAGCCAGGCTTTTTTTTATAAAAATAAGTTGGATGAATACTTTGGTATTCGAATATTTAGGATGAATATTTCGGTATTTGAATACTTTGGATGAATACTTTCGTATCATTACTTTGGAGCTCAGGTGTGACCTCGTCATCTGACAGTGATTCAAAATTACGTGTTGTCCTGGGAACTTATCCCGGACCGTCGCCAATAGCCCGTTGTGTTGCTCCAGTTCGACGTTAATTAAATACCTACCTACCGATTACTTTGGGAGGGGGCGTAGTGGCACTGCGCTAGCAACTTACGAGTTGTAGGCTGCACAGGTTCGATTCCTCACTGGGGGCATTTCTCTTCTGTGTCAGTAAAACTTTTCTTGTGTGAGCATGCATTACTTAATTTATACATTTTGTGTTTTTGCCGATTCATTTTGTGTCTGAGCAATTGAAATTGCTGCTAAAAATGTTTTAAAAGTATGCTTTTAAAACCTATACTAGGATACTTTTGCTACTATTTTTAAAAGTTGAACCATACTAATGCTACTATTTTTAAAAGTTGAACCATACTAATGCTACTATTTTTAAAAATTGAACCACTAATGCTACTATTTCTCAAGTGCTTTCTGACAGCCCTGATATGAAATGTAGGCTTAGAAAGTGAAAAATAACCTTGGAAGACCTTATAAAGGCTCCAATTTTTCTTTTACTTTGAACCCTGTAATTATTAAACTGGTTTGTAATAAATACCCTATGAAGTTAGCTGCAAATATTTTACAAACGCGTTTTTATTTTTCACATTTGAAATCGAAATCCCACTGATTTCAGCAAGTAGTCAGTGCCGTGTGGTGAACTTGTACTTAACCCTCCAAGTGGTTTCGACGAGATAATCGTCCATTTAGATATCTGGTCAGATTTGCTAATGACGGGACACTTCGTCGAGACAACCAACAGGACAACCAAAGCAACAAAATACACTTTTTTTGTAAAGGCTTCAGAAGTTGTACTTTCTACATGACTTCAGAAAGCCTGAAAAGTTGATAAGACCGCGAGGCTTAGAATAATTTAAAACTAGCCTTTTTTTAGCGGATTGCCTCTTCGATATTGAATGAGGCCTCATATTGTCTAATGTCAGAACGGTCACAACTAGTGGGCTATGAACGTGAACTTTGGAATAGATACCCGAATGGTAACGTGCAAAGCATATAACACGTTAAATATCAAATAGTTGTACCCCTTCGCTGGCAAGAACCACATATTTGTTATATAAAGTGCAATTATATATCCTAGATAAAAAAAAATAGTGAGATAAATATCTATATACACCTTCCCCTCGACTTACGACCACAATAAATAAATAAATAAAAATAGTAAATAAAGAAAGATAACTACATTGGTAGGGTCAAAACGATACAATAGAGTACATTTTATGTATTTTTCACATTATGTACAATAATTATACGTTGTGTTTTATGTACAATTTTTATAACCCGTTTGAAAAATGGATGTGTATGTTCTCTATATAAATCTACACCTTTTGACCAATCCACACCAAATTTGGTATACTTATACTTTGGAACCCTGCGAGTAACGCTAGCTACATATTAACCCCGTTCTCTTTAACCTAGGTGTGCAGAGGGGCTAAATCAATTCGAAATTGCCATAGGAAAAACATTGAGCATAAAACGATTGCGGTAAGCAGCTCAGTTTGTTTTACCAGTATTGGTCGAAAATCAAATTTTCCAATAAAATTGTTTTACCAGTATTGCTCGAAAAACAATTTTTTCCAAAATGTTATATTTAAACAATGTAAAATTCTAACTTGTTTGAACCGATTTTTTATTTATTTCCATAATATAAATAATTTATCAATATCTGATTGATGAAAAATGGATACTGAAAATACTTAATTTTACACAACTTACATTTTGTAATGGAACACGAAAAGCCCAAGCAAAAAACTCATTGAGCATTAAAGCGTAATTTTGCAATTCGGTATCTGGCAACGCCAGAATTAATGGTTTATTTTAGGAATTAGATTTAGAATTCCGTGTCTGTATTTGAGTTAAGACACGAAATATTGTGGTCATATTTGAGCATTTCTAGGTTTTGTAAATTTGTGTTCATTTTGTAAATAATTTATTGTCTAACAATATTTTTCGAACGTCTTTTTTTCGAATTTCTCTATTTCAGAATATTCTCAAGAAATCGAAATTCAACACGTTTGCTCATACCTTTCGTTTTTCAGAATTCTACATTTTTCAATGACCAGAGTTTCGTTTCTGTTTGTATTTATGTTCCAGTACTTTCCATATTACAGATATATTATTCAAGAGTTAAATTTGAATGAATTATTTTTATTTTCTGCAAAATATCACTAGACGGGTAATTTCTTGGTGGTATATGTATATTTCGACCAACTTTTCTTAGTCTGGTTAAATACTTGATGGTTTCTAGAATTCTCTTTCATAAAAATAAATAATATATATATAATATAAAACCTTTTTAAATCAGATATGCAACTTCTTATTTTAAAATAACCGGTATAAAGTTAAAATAAAATCGTGAAATAAGATAGAATTGCGTTAAATCAAAACGGATACTTGTAGTTCAAAGATATTTCTAAATTTTGACATATTTTCATTACAAGACGATTAAAATCTATTTAATTTACATTTGTTTTTCATGTTTATGGGTATTATTGAAAGCTGTACTCCATAGTCAAGTAACTACATAAGTGTACATCTATCATTCTAAATAGGTACGTGATTTCCATATAGAAACTGAGTCTCAATTGAAAAAAGTACCTTAAGGATTCGATTTAAAACTAAATTTTTCTGTTGGAGTAAAGCGAATTTTAAATAAGACTGCTGATCTTGAAATTTCACAGTAAGGAAGTATTTAAACTAGTACTGTTGAAAAATAGAAATTTTTTGTCTTTGTGACAGATGATCGAGGTTGCTTACTTGAAGTTGAAACTGCTCGTTGGCCAACTTAGGTATCTGTGGAACATTCGTTGAATGCAGTGATTTTGTAAAAATTGTAATCTCGATTGAGTTTGCTTTGTCTACACTGATGACATTTATTTTTAAAACTAGCTCCGTTATTTCACGTGCCGCTAAATAGAATTTTTAAGAAAAAAATGTGTTTCTTGAAAATAAATTAACCACGAATGCCGTAACAATTTAATTCGCCATCCTCTCACAATGATGATGAAATTCGAAAGCACCGAATACGTGGTGCAAGAGTGCCACAAATAATAAATATTGATAGAAAAACTGAGTGCAAGACTAAGCTTCAAGTTCGTCATTTTTACTGAAAATGAACTTAAGGAGCATTCGTAATCACTCGAAAACTCAAAATCGACTTCTGTAGTAGTAATCTTAGAAAAAACTTCTGTAGTTTGTTTTATAGCAAGAGTGCAATGAACCTGAAATGGTTATATGGATGGATATATCATGTATGCATATTTGCGTCCGAAATAAATTGTAGAAACTGAAAAAGTTAAAACGATGTTAAAAATATTTTTTAAACTTAAATGATGCTTGGCATTTTTCTATGAAATAGAAGTGATTAGTCTGATCACTTTTCTATCAAAATTCAACCCGAGCAATGCCGGGTAATTGATAGTTTGCCATAAAAAGGGCATTATACCCATCCAAGATAAAAAAAAGTTAGAAATTAGAAAGTCGGGTGTTAATGGAACGTAAACATTCTTCCTCATTTGCCAAATATATATATAGTGCAGTTTTAAAATATACTTTGCTTACTGGATGTGTGTGTCAGCAGTGCCATTAATGACTTGGATCTGGAGTTAGAAGGAAGAAATAAACGGTTGATTGATCGAAATGTGCGTCATACAAGCGAAAACACTCAGAAAACAACAGGTCCAAAAACTCGGTCGTCAAAACAATTTAACGGTGCAAAACACGACCGTTAATTTTGAATCCAGGTAGAGGCTCAAGCCCCTGCACGGCCCCGCGATTCGTTGTCGGTCAAAATCCTTCGTCGGCTCAAATATAGCAATGACTCTTCGGACTTTTATTTTGCGACGTCATGCAATATATATATATATCCCTTTCCAATTAAAGGGCGGGGCCCCAAAATAGTTCTGCCTTTCGTCGGTCAAACGAATTATGCCATCTGCAAATTCAGACCGGATTTTGCGCGCTCTGGGATCCGATCCGTGCCGAAAAACCGAATTTGTTGCGAAGAAACCAAATTCGCTCCCCCGAACGCGTAGTCTAATTATACGTTTGAATGGATTTCGGAACGGATTCTTCGTTTTTTCCCCCAGACATAGACATACCACTGTCGCTCTCACACCTCAGTGTGTGCTTAGACGAAAACAATGGCTTCTGTTCTCAGGTGAGAGACCGTTTACTTGAAAAAGACACTTTTTTCTGGAGACACTAGTCTGGAAGGGAACAACCCCCCTCCCATTGTCTCGCGGTCTCGGAAAGAATAAACTGGGGAAAATGGCCCTCCTTATATGGGACATGGGAGGGCACCGTCTTCACCTTGGCTTGCAAGCTCAAGGACAGTAGAGGTCAGAGGTCGGCCAAGAATCATGTGCGGATTGACTGCTGCCCTAAGGGGAGGCAGGTATCGGCCTAGGTATGCAGCTTGTTAGCCGATCGTCTGCTTACCTACATGCTCCTTGGTCGGGGGCATTTCATAAACTTTGCTTATTGTCCACGCGGAGCAGATTTCGTAATCTGCGACTTGGTCCCATTTTGTTTGCTGCGCACGCTACACGTTCGTTTCCGTTGTTTTTGGATATACGAAGCGTGCTTCGGATTTGGTGCTTAATTTTTTTGTGCTTAATGGACGGTGATTTTTATTTTGGTTGCAAGACATACGGGAATGCAGTGTATGTGCATCGAGTACTTTTTCTTTGTGTAATATTTTTATTTTAGTCCTTTTTTGCACGTACTTTGGTATGTCGCGATTTGTGTCGGTTAGTTGCGAAGCCTGTTACGTTTTTTGGCGCTTAATGGGTTCTTTTCAGACATACGGGAATTAGTTGCAAGATATGCAATGTGCTCTAAGTACTCACTCTTTTTCTGTGTAATATTTTATTTTAACCCTTTTTGCGCGTACTTTGGCTTAAAGAATCTTTGTATATCCCGCGATTTTATGTCGTTCTGTAAAGCAGCGTGTTGCACGTTTGGCGCTTAATGGGCTATACTTTTAGTTTAATTGTAAGATATATTCGGGAATCCAATCATACTTTCTCGTCTAAATTTTAATATTATTTTGGTCTGTTTTCATTTCTAATAGGTTGGTTGAAATAACCCTTTTGTATGTTTCGTTAGTTAAGTTTTGAAGCTTTTTACCGTGTTTGGCGTATATTGGAAGTTGCATATTTCATTCATCATTTCTAATTTGGTATAACTTGACTAAGTTCGGAAGATAATATTTGAGGTTTGCTTTTGGTTATAACTACGGTAATTGTTTTTGTATACACGAGCTAAAAATTTAAACCAGCACCTACAGCTTAAAGTGGATTCCGAACCACTACGAACATTTATGCCTGGACCAGGATTTAAACCCAGAACTTGTTGAACTGACAGGCGCTAACCGCTCAACTTCTAGGTGATCAATAATTATGGGGACCTAAACAAATATGCAAGTCGCAAATATACAAGGTATTTGTAAATAATGAAGTGGTAACTTTACCACATAGAGGCGTTAGATCGAGACTTAAACTTTGAAGTGGATTCCGAACATTCATGTCCATACCTGAATTCCAATCCGGGGCTTGTTTCACCATTAAAATGTCTTAAAAAATATTCACAGAAGCAATTGGGGACTTGGTAGGAAGAGTAGCGGATTAGCAACTGGAGGGTTGCGAGTTCAAACTCGATCCAACCAAAGACCGTCGTGTACGAAGGGACTGGTGCATGTTAAATTTGTCGTGGCCTCAATTATCCTTTCGTTGGCGTGGTGTGGAAGTTTGGAGAGTGGTATGCCATCTCAGATGTTGATCTCGTCATCTGACCGTCGTTCAAGATTACGAGGTGTCCTTAGATCTTCCTCTTCTAGATTGATCCTGGACCGTCGCCAATATCCCGTTGTGTTGCTCCAATACGACGTTAATTCAACAACCTACCACAGAAGCAATTGTGTAAAGTGTATAATTGAGTGTTGACAGTCTGAATTGGAAACCCCTGTTTTAAAAATTAGTTTGCGAACAGCATAATATGAGGAAACGCTAGTTCCCATCAGATCACATGATTCAACAGGCTCTGCGTTCGAATACTGATTTTGGCATGTATATTTAGTACGTAGTTGTTGGGTATCTACTTTAAGCGTATGTTCGGGTCTATTTAACCCTCATGTAGCAAAAAATCCTATAGCGACAATCCAAACCCGTCAGATCTCAGAAATTAATCTGAGTTCGAAAACTTCATTGGGGTGATTAGTATTTGGGTAGATCATTGCTGGCAATTCTGTGTATGAGTATTAAATCCGTAGGTCTAAATGCTTGTGGTTGGTTGGATGTGGAGGATTTACGAGCCCACAACGCTGTTGCGAGCCTTGATTTAAATTGCAGGTATTATCAGGAGTATTAAAACAACACTTCTTGGACTGAAATGGAACAAAGCTAGTGTAAGCCACAGCTATTTAGCTATAGCATAAACCAGCATACAACGAAGTACGAGTTAAAGATGAGATTGCAGTTGGGAGAAAAATAGATTATTCTCAAAGTAATTGGTTGATGAGTTTACGTCGCACTGGATTAGCACAACAGGCAATTGGCGACAGTCCAGGATCAATCCCGAGGGAAAGATCCGAGGATAATTAACAGTAACTTTATTACCAGTAACAGTAATATAATTAATTTTGAACCACATTCAGATTACGATGAACACCTGAGCTGGCATCCCATTATCCAAACTTCCACACCAGGCCATCATCACCATTTGAGGCCACTGTAGATTTAACATATACCAGCCTCCACGTACACGATGGTCTCTGGTAGGATAGTTTTCAAACTCGCAATCCTCTGGTTGCTGATCCGCGACTCTTCCAACTGGTCTTCTGCCACCCCCAAAGAAAAGTAATTTCAAAAGAAAATTTTAAATTTTTTTTATATCGATTTTCTAATTTGCGGACTTGGGAGCTTTCTCCTCACCTAGTGAACACGTGTTTCATTTTCGAAATGAAGTGTCAGAACGAATAAAAGCAATTATGACGAAATTTTTTAATTTTTCGAAACTGCAAATGTTGTAAATTCATGAAATGTAAAATCATGCCTTTTGATATATTATGCTATCCAATAATCTCCCATATTTTAGTGTGTTAATGTTTGGAAGTTCAAATAATCCATTTTTTCTGGAAAAACTTTGAAAGTGTACTGAATGTATATGTAATTAATAGTAATATTCTATATTAATTTACTAACATTAAAATGGGCTGTATGGCTTAAATTCGTTTGGTAAATATAAGAAATGTTTAAAGTAAGGTTAATGGTACTTCTAGTAAACCTTATTTGTAATAATCCAATACCAATAGTGTTAAAAATGGATAATTTATGAATGGATTTAATTTACTTATGTATAGCCATTTAATAATTAAGAATCTATCGTTAGTTGATGAGGAGAAATGGACTAAACCTATAATTTAACATTTTAAAAATGACCCATAGAACTATTTACATTGAAATTTGGTGTCTAGTTTCTAAATCAATATGTTAGTGATTTGAATTTACCCACCACCAAATTGGTGACATGAAACCCTCTAATTTGTAATAGGTGTTGTCTCTGAAATTCAATCTGATTTACTTTGCACTCTTCTGTCTGGCCAGTACAAACTTTTATATGCAAACCTGCATGTTTCACAATTACGAATTACATGATAGATTTTGCAAGCACATGAAAATCTTAATAGCAAATGTGTCAGTTTTACTTCGAAGCTAGAATCTCCCAAGATTGAAAAGTTATCAAAAAGCAGAAAAGGTGAAAAACTGAATGATCAGGAGCTGTAAAACTGTTCCCCTGCCAACTGCTACAGAATATCTAATAGTTGACAATTGAATTTGAAATTTTTTGAGTGGAAACTGTAAATTATGATACTTTCCCTTAACTCTTGTGCAAGGTGTTTCCAGCCTAGGCTTTGCAAATGTGTGTGCAAATGACACATGTATGCCTTAAATGGAATTAAAATATTGACAGTAAAGATTATTACCTTCATTATTTTTTCTGTGAAAATTGTATTTAAAAAGTTAAAATTGAATTTGTTTTGGGATCTCCTTTCCATTCACATACATCATTTTTTACTTCTGTATGTATGTTAAAAATTCATGGCAGGGATTTCAGACTAGTATTGAGTTGCTTTTTTGTATTCAACAAATCACTTGCATCTGATACTAAGCACTTGCTGTTATATCTAATGACTTCAGTATTTTATAGTTTTTGGATTGATAATTAGATAAAAACATTCCAAGATTATCACGTACCACTCATCTCATCAAATTATATGCATTGTTTGCTCAATTATTAGATGATGCAATGTTAGAAAAAAAAGTGCATGTATTAAACAATATATTATATACTTGAGATTTTCTCTTTTTATGTTGATAATAAATTGAAATGCCAATTCTTTTATTTCTGTTTATAAGTTTCTAAAACATGAAAATTAACTTATTCAAAAATATTTCGATTTTTGAATGTATATAGGAACATAGCCATGCAAGTTTGATTAAATTTTATATTTTAATTTAGGATTTGGAAGAAGCTCTTGTGGAAGAGGAAAGTGTTACGCTTGCAGACATTTTTGCCAGACTGTTAAGATTTCTGACTGGAAATGTGGACATTCTGTAAGTACTTTTAAAAATTTGCTTAGTTTGTAAGCTGATCAAAAAATAAGTTTTGAAAGACTTGTTTTGTGTTACTATATTAATACCAGGTGTAACAAACACTATTCTCTGTACAATTTGACATTTGGCATGCAGAATTTGATTAGAAAACTGTTTACTAAAAATTAGTTGAAATGAAGAACTGCTTTGCACTGTACTTTTATTGAACAATTTTATAATTTTGTGAAGAACTATGTAAACTCATACACACAAATGAACTAACAGGTGTTTTAGCTGTGCAATCAGAATGAAAATTGTCACCAATACCAATTTACATATTACATTGGCAGTTTTGCAATGCCCATTGTGAACTGTGACAGTGAAAAAGTGAAAATTACTTGCTTTTGTCACATCTCCAACCAAAAAATTTTATAAGATGCAAAAGTATGTAATCACAGAAGTTATTTAATTATTTTTCACCTAGGTGGCCTGAATTGTAAATCTTACAGATTTAAATTCACTAAATATATTAATTTTTTTCAATATCTTATAAATTTCTCACAAAAGAAGTCTCTTTCCCCTTTTAAAACAAATTTTATTCCCTTTGACGAAATTTTTCTTTGCTTATGAGGGAATTGTATGAACAAGCTCAAATTGTTACTTAGATTTGTTTACTTGTAACATGGTGTGATTAGCATACCATGATTGACATTCTCTCAGCAGCATTGAAGGTTAAGTATTGTATGCACACAATCCGCTTTCATTAGAGGAATTGTAAATAACACCTTACTGTTTGGATACATGAAACTGGTAAAATTAGAATATTTTCTCCTAAATTTTCTGTCATGATTCTGTTTCTTTTTAGGATAGCCAATTTCGATTCCTTTTTACGAAATCTGTTGATAAAAGAGAAAGCAGAAGTTCCTCATTTTCTTGATAATGGTACAACTTGGCAAGATTTAGCTCCAGAAGAAAAGGTAACTTTTCAAAATAACTTATTTAATTTTTCCATTGATTAAGCTTATTTTTAAATTTCCATTCCAAGCAATTTTTACCTTAATAAAATCATTAAAATACTATATTTTGTTCTGTTGCCTTTTGAACTTTCTGAAATCACAACCAATCAATGCCAGTAGTTTCTGTGGATTTTAAAAGTAAAAAATGTTAAACGGGTTTAAGAATTTGCTATAAAAGCCTTAAAATATTTTTCTTAAGAATATCTAATTTTCTCTTTTCATATTATAAAGCTGTATTTGTAATGGGGGCTGCATTATTGCTTGATCAAGCATAATTAATCTTTAAAAGTGCAAAAGCAGAATATTTTTCTGTACTCTATTCTATTTTTTGAACTTTTAGACAAGCATTAGCGATTAGCAAATACTTAAAAATGAAATTGTCTAGCTCACAATAGCTATGTGCACAGATCCATTGGAACTTTTAACTTTTCAAAAATTGATTCCACAATTTTACTATAAAATATTTTCTATGAATCTTCTCAGTATAGTAATTAAGCATGTTATTTTTTCAGCTAGGAACCCTGAAGTGGCTCATCGATCATGTTTATCAAGAAAAAGAAGAAGATATTGCTGATTTTTTGGATGAAAATTATAGTGCAGATGATCTGGTGAGAAATTTTTCTTGGAGGGCTCCCTTGTATATTTCATTGTCGGAGAAATTTTATTTTCATAAATATCGAATCAAGGAATTTTCTGAATTTTTTACCATTATCTTACTTTACAAGTACAAGTTAAACCCATGTTCATGTTGTAGTATTACTTATTATGCATGTTATTATTTGCTCAAATAATTGTTTTTGTTTTCTGCTGTCACATACAGATTATGTTTACGTTATTGTCAATGGTCTCACTTGAGGATCACTTCCAAATTCTTTAAAATTATCTTGAGCTATATGCATTCATAATACTATTTACACAGAAAGATTTAACTCAATAGGATCTTTTAAACACTAATATCAACCAGAAGTAGAGATTATCACCATAATTTGGTGATAGTACTGCAAAACCTATATTAATTCATGGGGTTTATGTAGAATTGTTCTTTATTTCAGTATATCTCTTTTGGATCTTTCTATCTCTGACTATGAAACATAACCATCTGTAGCAGTGTAAAATACCAAAATTTAGTTTGTAAAATTTCTTTCACATTCTCTGGTACTAAGATATGTTTGTTTTTCTTTAGAGAGGCATTTGTGCTGGGCAAGACGCTTTTAATAATGTCTATTGGTATTTGGATGGTAAGTACAAATGGGTGTAAGATGCCTTAATTTATTCTTTTTCTCCATTAAGATATCAAGCTTTTTCAAAATTCTTGAAATGTCATGCTTTCCCTATTTGTGATTCAATTTGCTGTTAAATTATTTTGCTATTATTATTTAATAGCTTCTTTAACCCTCAGGCCATGAGTGATGCTGAAATTGCATTCTACTTCTGTTAAATTTGGAAGGCCTGTTATCACATTGCGCCTCCTTTCAATAAATCTACATAAGTTATAAGTGTTGCCCGCAATTTTGTACAGAAAAATGTGAAAATTTCCTGTGGCTGGTGGGTTAATAAGTAGAATCTGAATAAATATGAATATGTAAACATGTTTTTTTTATGCTTGGAAAAGCTCATGAAAACCTATTTATGAGTTAAACTTTCTGTGTTGCTTCTTGTACTGAAAATAGAATTGCATTTCAAATGTTATTCCGTATTTTGTTTTCAATGGAATTCAAGTATGTGTTTGTAAAGAAGGGATTTGGTTATCTAATTTAAATTGTCCATCTCCCATTCTAACCCCTCCAACTTTTTTGAAGTTTGTCAAATACTGTTGGACAATTAGGAAGTCAATTAGAATATTGCATCCCACATGGCTAACTTTTTGCCTACTCACTTTCAAAAGCTTTGAAAAATCTGCATTTCACCATTTTTAAATTTGACTTGATTTATTGCTCATAAATTATTTCTACATATATCACAAAGCAAAAACAATTCCATTTAATATGTTATGTGTCTTGCTCATTTACATGCTCTCAAATTTTTGTCATGAGAATTTAATGTATTCTGTACAATATTGCATCATTGTTATGTGTCAAAATTTATGAATACCTTTTGCATAGACCTTAAAGTGTTCTTTTAAACCATACATCACATTCTAATATTTAAGAAAGATTTCTGACCCTTTACCTTGCCTTGAACTTTTGACCTTAAGTATTTTTTATAGCATGTTTTTAAACTTTCTAAAACTAAATTAAATGTCTCATTTATTGTAGTGCTTGTTTAGTTTAACCCTTTGCACTTGGAGTATTAAAATTAACTACTGTAATGCTGCCAATATGGTGACATCCAAGAGCACAAGTTTTTAAAATAGATATGTAGTTCACAATAGCTAAATGTTTTTCACAGCAGCATCTTTGGGTGCCTTCATTTACCAACTTAAAAAATCATTGCTTGTCTTCACATGTATCGAAATTAAAATGTTTCAGCTACTAGATTTCATTTTTGAAACCTGAATCATAAATTCTTGGAGGTAGCTCATAGCTATGTCAATTCTCTGCATGTTGAGCAGTGTTCACAATGTTCTGTTAAGCTGTGCAATGTGGTTATGTTACTTGCACCTTTAAAATCCAACCAACCACTCTTTCAATTTTCTAATTTTGCCTACCTAATGTCATACTGATTCTAACTCATTCTTAATTCTGTAACTGATGTATTGAGACATCAAATTAATTATAGCACCGAAGAAAATATTCAATTCTATGATTTCTGTAGTTTCTCTTATATAGTGGAATTATTGGATAATTCAACATTGAACATTGTTTCATTTTATGAGTCCTCTCGGGCTTAAATCAGCAATCTAAAGCATGCAACTCATGTGCCTTTATGCCTAAAATTACTTTTTAAGTTCATAATTGTCAGAAGTTTTATATTTTTATGTTAAAAATTTATTTTTGCTTTCTTGAAAGACTGAATCAATTCTTTTAATCTATATGTACTATATTTTATATTTTTTAGATTTGAGGTTATACAGAGAGTTTCCACATAAAAAACAAAACAAAAGAGATTGGGAATGTGTGTGCTTAACCCTTGCTGAATGGCAATCTTTTATCAAGCAGTTTCGAAAAACGTCTAATATTCAAGAAAAAGAGTTGTATACTTACTTAAATTTTGAGTTGTTTCCTATTGTTGAACTTGGGCTACTGGTGAGTTTCAGAATTCATATTTTATTTTTTTCTATGTAAAGATTTGGCAATTATATTTGGGGATCTTTAATTTGATATTTCTGTCAGCAAGTATTTTGCATAAACACACTGTAATTCGATTGTGACTATTTTGAACTATTGGTAAGAAAAGAAAATATGTGAAGTAATTTAATGTTATCTAATAACTTTCAAATTAATGATAGAAATTTACTTCTTTTCTTACTGTTTAAGATTACATTATTGTAATACATAGAGTTCATACATTTCATAAAAGTACTTCACAGTGCTTATTTTTATTTTGAAAAATAATGACTCTGAAAAGTTATGATTTCACAAGGTAAGTATTTAATATAGTGCTTTTAAGTAAAAATTGATTTCTTTCTGGGCTTTCTATCAGGAAAAAATGTTTTTTATATTTTCTTTTGCAAGGTTATTTTCAAATAGCTTAAATTGGGGAGTTTGGTTAGAAATTTAATCAAGGATTGATCTAAAAAATGTATGTCTCAATTCTACCCGTAGAAGCTAACTACGTACTCGATTGGTAAAAACTTTTAAAAATTGCTTAAAACTGCTTACTGAGGCCTAACTACTATTGTATGTATAACTGACTGTCTATTGTATTTATTGTCTATTGAATAAAAAAAAGAATGACCTCTGGGCAATTTAACCACAATACTGAACAAGGCATTTTATTAAGTTACACAAATAAAATAATTGGTATTTAAATTTCTTATTTTATATTTTAAAGATTGCTCTTTATTCTCAAATCCCTTTCACCCAATTACTTATGTTATTTGTTTATATGTAACATTCTAAGAGAAAATATAAATATATGAATGTAACTTTTAACAAATTGTTCATTCCTTTAAAAGTGATGCAATAAATAAGTTTCATTTCATGTGAACTTGTAAATTGTTTTATAAAAATATTAAAAGCAACTTGTAAGTTGAAATTGTGCTTGCAAACTGGCCTTTTAAAGTAATGTATATTATAAACAATAACCAAACTTACACTTGTTGAACTTTACTGATATTGCATATTACCGTATATGATCATTTCTGTTTGGTCAAAAATGGGTCTACTTTCATTAAAATCTATTTAATACATTTAAAAGGCTAGAGTAGAATTTATCTTCACCCAATTCATTTTCATTAGCTGGGTTATTTAAAACTAAAGTTTTTTCCAATGTTGAAAAATTAATAGTTAGATAAATGGGATGTTTCCACATAAAAATTTGAAAACAAGTATTAACAGTGAATGCATAAAACATTGGTATGATACCAAGTTTATTTTTGCATTAAAAATCATTTGTGTGTAGAAAATCTGAAAGTTTCTGGTTTATTTTGTTATATTTATTTTAGTGTTTAGTTTTTATATGGAACAAGGGCCATGTTTGGTCAAACTATGCCATTATTCTATTGGAAAATGTAGAAACATAAGCAGAGTTCGTTTGCCTTCAAAATTTGGCATAAGTATTTTTGATTATTTTGAATTTTGTTTACAAAATTTCTATTAATAAAAGATTCTTCTATGAGAAAATGGAATTTTTTGTGAAGTTATCTAGTATAAATTGCCTTTTGTATTTTTAGTTCACAATATGTTTTCTTCAAATATTGTCAATTTAAAATTTGTTGACATTTATGTGAACTCACTTTATTCATTTT
The DNA here is from genome assembly GCA_933210815.1 of Meta bourneti. Lineage (NCBI taxonomy): Eukaryota > Metazoa > Arthropoda > Arachnida > Araneae > Tetragnathidae > Meta > Meta bourneti. Next base: position 87,830,710 of record OW119934.1, read on the forward strand.
TAATTTTTCTTTTTAGGGTAAAAAATCTCGCCAGAGCAAAGAAGAAATCAACAAATCTCTCGTAAAGCGTGAACGGGAAGATTTGGATGACATGCTTGAAAAAAAGACATTTTTAGAATGCAGTAATGTTACTATCAAACCCGAGGTGAATGGTACAGATTCTCTTTGTCTTGAAAAACATAATGGTACTGCTGAACCTTTGAATATTTCCTGTGGTAGTGGAAATGACATTCTAGAATTTTTGAGCAAAAGTGAAGAGTGTGAGAAAAGTTCTACTATGAACCATTGTGATGGTCACTTAAATATCAATGAAAGTGTTTGTTCCATTAGCAATAGCTTGGGTGGATCTACAATGGACATAAAGGCTAATACTGAGCCAAATATGTGTGCTATTTCTTGTTCCAGTTCTTGTGCTGCAACCTGTGGCAATACACAAGATACATGTGTGGTTTCCAGTAATGCAAATACTGTACCTTGCGGAAAAGGAACTAATTGTAATTCTTCTCCCAGTGCAACTGCCACAACGACGGTGATGCCCTTATCTCAAGACAATGCTCAAGAAGGTTTGTAATTTTCTATATAAATTTGTTTTCTAATATTTCTAGAGAGACACAAGAACTATATTATGGGTCATGTATTAAGGAACCATGTGATTTCCTACTTAGCTTTTTTGCACCATGAGCCAAAACTAAATTCACATAATGTTTATATCAAACAGTAAATTGAAGGTTTTTATAGGTACAGCCAAAATTTATCAGAATAACTAATTTCTACTTGTGTATAATTTGTTTTTAGGTTAAGATAAAGTTATAATCAATTGTGTTTACTGTAATGTACAGGTCTTTAAACTGCTAATGAGACATCTAGTGCCTGTATATTCTAATATTTGAGTGCAAAATTATGATATCCTGTTTTGAATTAGTAGTTGAGAGAAATACTTTGAGTTTGATACAAATTATTTTTGCTCTGACATTTTCTTTGCCATTTTGCCAACCATATATTCTGTTAGAATTATCACTTAACATTATAAAAATTGAATTTGTTAAACCCTTTTATGTTCTGATAATCTCAATCAAAACATAAGTTTTGAAACTTGATGAATATATTGATAAGATAAAGTATTATTTAATAAAATGTCAAAATGTACTAAATATTTTCCGATCCTTTAGAATACAGAAATAAGAAATTATCAATTTTTATTTGTGTTGAGTGCTACTCTTGATTTTTGGAATTTAAATAGTTCTATACATATTAAAATCTGAAACAAATTATTTAACATTGTAATAACTGTCAAAATCACGTTATTTAATGTATAATTTCAGTTTTCTTAGTTTTTCTTTTTTATTAGTTAAAATAAATTATTCTGATTAATTTTTTTATATTTAGTGAGTTTGCAACAACCTTTAAGTGATATTCCTAGTGATAGCAGCTCTGTCACAAGTAATAAGGAGAATGCACCTCCATCATCTGGAAACACTGGAAATGGTTTGTCCTTACAATGTTTTGCAGATTACATATTTTGTCATTTGTAGTTTCATTATTTGTCTGATTATTCCGTTTTAAATAGAGATTTATCATCCTTAGTATGACCAATAACTACTGTTCTGAATATTTAGAATTGTAACTAATTATTTGTTTCCTGATTGATTTCATTATAAGTGTTCATTACATTACAACATTGCAATGAAGACCTCTAACTTATTGCTACAAATTACCATTTTAGTCTTTGAGTATTTTTCAAGTTATGAATTGTACAAAAACTTGCTCCAAGCCCCATGACCTGTACCAATTATCAATGAAAAAGCATTATTCATTTGAATGAAGTGTCACACCTAAAGCAGATTTTTATTTCCACACTACAGTTGAGACTTTATTTATAGCTAGCGTCAATTGAATGATGAACAATACCCTAAACCAGAGATTAAATGTTGTGTCTGATTTAGCTTCTACTTACCCTTATTGTATTCTAAGTCCATTTTCATGAATTCTGAGATCAGATTCGTTTTTCTATTGAAAATTGAAAATTGTTCTTAATTTTTAATATTAATTTTCTGTTAAGACAAAATAAATATTAAAAATTACTCGTTTTTCTTTAATCACTGTAGCTGTATAGAATGTTTTTACTTTAAATATTTATTGAATGCATAAAAGTGTAAAGAATATATGTAGCTCTAAATGGCAAAGTATTCTCCTGTAATCAACGTTGACCAAGGTTTAGTGAATATCATGTTTAGCGTATCATATACTGTCAATAACATTTTATTAAAAGAAATTTGAATGAAAAGTGAGAATAGTTCTCAAGTGAAATTAATGCTGCCATAAAGCAACAAAACTAAAAATATAACTTGCTTTCATAATTACTGCATTATTTAAAATGTCATCTATAAATTACTTAAAAATAAAATTCTCAAAAACAATTAATGGAAATCGCATTTTAAATTACTGAAATATCTAAAAGAGATATTGGCATCTCTGAAATTGTATGAGAAATAATCACTAACGTATGCATATTCTGGTTCGACATCATGTATAACATATTTTACAGAATAACAAGTTTTAAAAAGATCCCTCTTAACTGGATTTTTTTATTAGGAATTTATAAAATAGTTATGAAATGTGCTATTACTCATTGCATTTAACAATTATGTATGCTTTTCTTTTGTAGAAATCCCTCCCATGTCCGCTATGTCCAATATGGTTGGGTCCACATCTACACCTGCTACAACAGCATCCGTCCAGCCGTTGCCAAGTAATATGGTGAACAAGACATCTTTCCAGATGGAAACCCAATATATGCAACAGCAGAGTCAGATATTTGTATTCTCCACTGCTCTTGCGAACAAAGCTGCAGAATCATATTTATCAGGCCACTTTCCTTCTATTATTGCTTTCCACTGTGCTCAACCTGGAACAAAATCTTTCCTTGAAGTAATTGTTTTTAATTTTAATTTTGTAAGTAAAAAGGCACTGAAATATCTGAACAACTATGTCCTCTCAAAGATTTTGATTAAATTTTGATGCCCGTCATATTTACTGAATGAAAGTATGGTTTGCTGCTCTGGTCATGCTACCAATGTTGTCTAATCAGACTGGGCTTATGATTCAAAGTAGATTCTGAACCACTACGGCATCCATACCCAAACTAGGATATAAATATAGAAAATGTTGAACTAAAGGCCTGAGCTCCATCCACTTGACTGCCAGCAGTTGCTAAACAAAATATATTTATTAACTACCCAAGCATCCATTTTCTGAGCAAAATCTAAAAAAGTGGCATTTTAAATTAAGTTATCGTGTATAGGTGCAAAATGCACTTGGTTTCAGCTGTAAAAAAAGTGTGGTTTTGATTGTATTAAGTTATATATTGAGTCTTCATATAACAAAGGCTCAAAAACTTTTGTTACAAAAAAAATTTGTTTAATAGAATTCCGCGTCTGAAACAATTCTTTAGAAATATTAATAATACAATTTCTGTAATAATTTCAATTGTGGACTAAATTCTAGTTTTAACCGGATTTCTAATTTTTGTTATAAACATTTTCGTTTGACAACACAAATTTGACCAAATAAGAACCTCAATCCCCCAATTTGATGAATGTAGATGCTCCTCCAAAAGTTCACATTATGGCACTGAAAGGCTAAGATAACCGGTTGAAACAGCCAACTTTTGAAATCCCAATTCTAGAAACAGATTGAGGTTTCCTTGGCTTAAACTTAAAATTCATCTGGATACAAGTAAAAATGTACAATCTAGCCAAATGAGTGATACATTGAGGCATTATACAAGTAGGGATTACTGTACAAATGAAATTGTTGGAAATCATTATTGTACCAATATTGTTTATTAACTGTTAATTTTAAACTCATATAATATTGAACTGATTAATTTTTTTTACAGAAATACCCACTGAAAGTCCAGCAGTTCAACAGGCAAAATCCTGCTGCCTGGTTGAATACACTAGCTCAAATGAAGCAGTCAGGTCGTCAAATGAAAGCTCCAATGAATCAATTTCCTGGGCCTCATAACATGAATAGCCGGTTTCCTGGCCCTTCAACTGGACCAGTTATGAGTCCTTGCTCTGGCTCTTGCAACATGCATAGTCCTGGGATGTGTTCTAATCCACGCACTCCTTCACCCTGGCCTTCAAATTGTGGTATATCAAACATTGGACCCCCCATGGCCAATGATATGTGCCCACAGTCTTGGCCTCCTCAACAGTTCCCGCAAGGAGCATCTTCATCTTCCATGAACCATAGGTTTCCACATCCTCAAGGAATGGGTGCGAGGCCTATGGGACCATCAGGAAGTCCATTGCTAGGTTGTATGAACAACGTTAATCCTAATGTTAGTGGAGCTCCATTTCAAAATCCAAACCTTAATTCTATGCAATTGAATCAAGGCCCTGAAGGACCATCAACATTAACAGGTATTTCGAATTACTGCTGTATCTATTCTGTTATTCTATAATTTGTTCTAATGCATTTGAAAATGAGTTTTATTGGTTATTTGAAGACAATATTTGTGTTGTGATCTTGTATGAATTTTCGTTGATTCACAAATAATCTCTAATATTCTAATTGTGAAATCAGGGCTTTTGTGTCTGGGTATGCCAACTATATTAGCAACCTGCAAGTTGTAGGTGGTGCAGGTTCGATTCCTCCTGGGGTATATTTCTCTCTTCTGTTTTAGTAAAATTTTCTTTGTGTGTGCATGTCTTACTTGATGTTGTCTGTGTTGTGTTTAGTGCAGCATGGTCAAATATGTGGCCCTTGCACCATTAAATTCAATTGAACAAACTAATTGTAAAATCTAGGATTCTGAAAACTAAAATGTACTACAAACTGCAGTTATGTAGCCAATAGGAGTTAGTTTTGATATTTTGCAAAAATACAGAGTAAAAATAATAAATGCAATGTTAAACTTGGGAACATCTGGAATATTAAAAAAAACATGATAGTCCTGATTTGCTAATCAATCCACACAATGATTCTGATACAAAGGTGAAATCTGCATTGCATTGAAATTTTGAATATTCTCTCATTCTTAATTTCAATGACTGCCAAGTCAATAAAATCAATATGCTTTAATTTTCACCAAATTTGTTTTTGCTTTTCTGACTGTCAGTTTTTGTTTGCAAACACTTGAAATCCTCAATGTCTGGCACATACTTAGTTTAGTAACAGCTTCATTTATTAATATACATCACTGTAGGATGGATTTAAATTTCATTTTGTAAAGCATACTCGCTATCATCAAACTCACATGGGACTGCATACCAATTTGTATTTTCTTTACTCTGAAACTGGAGTTTATTATCAATACCAAAAAATTTCATTACACATTTACTGAATAATATTGATGTTTAATGTAAAATTAAACTCCTTTTTTTAAAACTTGTCTGTCAAACCTGCATATAAGTATGAAACTGAGTTGTTTTGAAAAGTTCTTATCAGGATTTATGCACATCCTGGAAAATCACTAATATCTAATGCGAAAACAAAATTAATTGCTTAAGACATTTAAAAAAGTTATTTTTTGGGAAATTTAAAATCTTGAAAGGAATAGGGAAAAGGACATTTTTTTTTTGGGGGGGGGGCTTATAGGCTCTAACAAAAAAAATCAGATTTTTCTTGATATACATGTATGGTTTTGTTAAATGCTTATTTTATTTTAAGATTGATTTTCTGACAGATGTTCTCAGAAGTTTTGCTGAAATTTGTGAAAATAAAAGATATTTAGTTTAACTTAAAAATCTAGTCTAATTTTAAGTTGGAAGTTTCCTCTGTAAACTGAAATGAGGTGTTTCTGACATAAATGAGAATTTAAACATGATACATTTTTTCAGGAGTAAAAGTTCCAGATGAAAATTTAACACCACAGCAACGCCAGCACAGAGAAGAGCAACTTGCTATGATCCGGAAAATGCAACAATTGTTATTTCCAGAGCAACAGCATATGGAAGCAACTCAAGGTGGAATGGGACCTAACATTCCTCCAGTTTTAAGTGGAATGCCTCCACAACCTGGTTCTCATACAAGGTTTGGACCTGGTGAAATTTGTGTTCATCCTGGGATGGATACATGTTTCAGTCCCCATCAATCATGTATGAGTGATCATGAACATTCTCATCCATCATCTGATATGTATATGGGAAATGCAATGATGGGTCCTAGTTTTCCACAACAGAACTTTCCTCCTGGTCCTGGTAGCTCAGTATCTGCCCAAATGGAATGGCAAAAACTTCAGCATCAGTTTTATGAAGAGCGACGTAAGAAGCAAGTTTGTGGGAGTGTACCACTTTCTCATTCATCTGTTGAACCTGAAATTCAACAAACTTCAGTGCCACAAGCTCAACCCTTACAAGCACAGCAACCAATGTCACAACCTCAAACTCCACAACAGCAACAGCAAAATATTAATAGTCCTAGTCCTAGCATGGGTCTCAGTCCAGGTACTCGAATGCAAGGACCTCCTCCACCTTATCATCAAACAAATAGAAGAACTATGCCCAGTCCTCATCCAGCTTCCCCTAATACCAGTTCTCTGTCATTACCTTCTCCGCACATGGCATCAGGATTACCATCCCCAGCTGATTTATCAAGACAGTTTCCAATACCTACACCACCTGGTCCAAGGTTACCACATCCTAGTCCTGGTCCAACAACTCCTGTTGGAAGCAATAGTTTACATACAACTCCCCTTAATTCTCCAAAGCCTCTAAGCACATCTGGTTCAGGTTCCAACAGTGGAACACTGACAAGAACACCTACCACACCATCCAACAATGCTTCAACACCTACTAGCACACCAACCAGTTCTTGTGCTCCTGTACTGTCTAATTCTGGACCTGGTACTCCAGCAAGCTCTTGTGCTTCAAATCGTAAACAAAGCCAGTCTTGTAATAGTGATATCCAAGATTCAAATTCAGTTGGCTCAACAACTACTATAAATACTGAATTTGGTTCATCATGCCCTATATCAACTTCTAACAATGCACAAGGTATATAAGTCACAACATCATCTTTTTCTAGATTTCCATTTTAATTCTAGAGTTTTTAGATTTTATTGATTTTGTGTCAATTTAGTGGGTAGCTTACACAAATGAACTTGATTAGAAACAAATTACATGTTTAATAGTTTATTTTTGCATTTTCAAGCAATATTTTGGATGGACATATTATGTTATAATTTTACTTATTTTACAAAACTTTGAAATTTTTAGGGTAAATCAGTTAAAAATTATAGTTTTTTGGGTTAAAATACAAAAAAATCTGAATTATAAGTAGTTAAAGGGCATTGCCATGTTGCTACCAATGCCCAAGTATTTTATGCAGTTAGGAAAAGTTTTATAATTAAAGACAAAAGCATCTAAAATTTCAGTGTTTTTTTATTTGTAAGAGTTGAGAAACTTTATTTTAAGGGTATTTTCTAACAGTAAAGTTTTAAAAATACAAATAGGGAATGAAACTAACTCATTTTCCTGTTAAATCACACTAGGGGTATTTGAACCACGTTTTATAAAATTTTATATGAATATAACAATAATTGTCATTGATTCTCTTGAATACAAATAGGTATTTGACATCAAAACTAGTGCAGGTATTTGATCTTAGTAACCATTTCGGAGCTTCATTGTCCATCTGATATTGACGAAGGAATTGACCTGTAATGTATGCAAATGAATTTCTTAGTTGATTGATCACATGCACAAATGAGGAAAGATCGATTTAGCTATTGCAATAACCATCTTTGAGTCTTCAAAAAATAAATTCAGTTTATTAGTAACTACTGATTGTTTGTGAGAGCCTCTTTTAGTAATTAGCACAGTTGTGTGGATTAGTTATCAGTTTAAGTGTATGAGGATTAGTAACAAATTTTGTTATTGTGGGAAAACTTGTTTTCCTTTTTTAAGTATTATATATAAATTTTTAGTTAAACTTTTTTTGTTATTGACCAGCACTTTTATATTCCATTGTACAAATATTTCATTTTTCTAAATCATGAATAAACAATCAGTAATTCTTGAACGATATTTATGTTTTAAAATAGTTCATGTTTGCCGATTTACTAGTTTTGTAATAAATTTCACAACTTAAAACAAGTGGTCTTTTAGATTTTCACCTCTAAACTATATAATTTATGCATAATTTTAATATGAAATAGGTTTGCTGAAGATGATCATTTGAATCATACAATCTTTTTACAGGTCAAATTTAAATCTAAATTGAAATCCAAATTTTGATTAAAATTTGATTTAGTCTGAATATCAGATGCAGAAGTTTAAGTTACCAAACTTAAAGCTCAAGCAATGCTTTTTGTTAAAGATTTACACAAAAATGTTAAATTTTCAAAAATTATGGAACTTTAAAGCATATTATGACAGCAATTTATGAATCAATGGTACATCATTTACCAAATGAATTTGAGCATATGAAAATTTTGTAATTAATATTGCAGGGGAGCTGTTTTGTCATAATATTCATCCATGCAACCAGACTTCTACCAAACAAGATAATTGTGCTGGTCATGGTGGAATTTGTCCAAAAGAACCAAGTCTTATGCCAGTTCCTTCACCTCAGCAAATCCAGTATCTGAATGCTTTTGATGGCCAAGAGCTCACTATTCAAAAGCAACCAAACACAAGTATCAGAGATTTAGACATCATGTCTCCTGCCAGGTAAGTTCATATTTTACTGTAATTACTCTGATGTATTTATTAGTTTTAACTACTATATATAACCAAAATTTAGTTAATATTTTTGATCAAGAGCAGTAAAACACATAGCAGTGGTGACAGGCTTTGGGGTGACATGGTTTGGGTGGTGGCAGGCCCAAATCATAAAAATATTGGGAGGACAAAGGGTTTGGGTTTCTAGGATTTGGTACATCTGTATCCTGATATAAAGGCCATACTGTGAGGCCAATCCAACCTGCACATTGAGCAACGTATAATACCTATATTTGTGATATTTATTCCTCATGTTTGAGGGGCATGCCACAATCATAAATATACTGGCGTCTCCTAGGGGTTCTGGCCCATAGGACATGGTGCCTTGGTATTGCTAGCTTAACTAGACAACTCATAGTTTCCAAGGAACAAAATGTTTGGAAGTAAGTTATTGATCATGAGTCTCCATGATTTGAATAATCAACATCAATGGTACTTGTTCAAGATCAAGAGTCATCAAAACTTGAGGGCCATAATACTTTTTGGTTAACTGAAAAATCGATGCATCTAAAATTGGGCCCAAGTTCCAAACCAAGCAATCGTGAAAGTTTCTTCACTTGTGCATTCACAGGTTAATCTATTGGGATCTATTGCCTTAAAAAATTGCTCTGAAAAGGCTCGACTTTTCCTTTTGCCTGAAACTTGTGAAACCTGCTATACTTTTTAACTAATAGCTGATTTAGTCTGAGTGTGCTATTGAAAGTGAAAGTGTTTACGTTGTTGGAATCATGATTGGATAATCAGTCAAGCAGCATTCATGAATCTGAAATATTTTGTAAAACTAAAGTGTCACCAAGTGGAGGCCCATTTTAAGAATTAACAAGAAGAAAGTGTTATTTGGTTCAAGTATTTAAAGGACACTGGTATTCATTTTAAAAGTCAATATATTCCACTAATTACAATGTAATTCAAGTTTAGAAAGTCGTAGATACCCTAAGTATTGAATATTGGAATACGAACTAAAGACTTTAATATCAGAAATAGAGATCAATTGGGAGCCCTGTAAAGCTGATCAAATATAAAAACTGATTCAGTTTTAAGACTTGTCACAAGAATTCATCCATTCAAATACCATTCAATTCCATCTGATAGGACTAAATACATTTCATATCCCGTAAACCTTATAAATTTTTCATGGTACAAAAATAAATGCATTATCTTATTGCCAATTTTACTACTTATGTGTGAATGATTTCTTTTACATTAAAGCCTTCTGAATTTGTTAAAATTTCTTTAACCAATCGGCAATTGTTTTGATCTAAACTTTTCATGATGAAATGCATTAAAAAGTATGCTTAGATAAATATTTTTTAAATGTAACCTGTGTTTTAAAAACCTTGTTTTCAATTTGAAAAATGGATTTAGCTTCAATTCTTTAAAAGAAAAAGGGGAAGTACCTCTTCATGAATCCTCATTATTAAAACATCTTGTTTTTGCTACAAGTATGATTTAAACTGTTTTATTGATAATTATTACTGCAATAATAATGAAATGTTAATTATTAATTTTTACAGTATTCCTCCCTCCATGGTTATGAGTACAGGCTCACACTCTCAGTATCAAAGTCCAGAGGCTGCATCCTTTCCAAACACACCTGGGAGTTGTCCATCAGTTCTGGAAAACAGCCAAGACAGTTTAACAGGACGTTATCCAGTGTCCGCTCCAGCTAGCATGGATGGTAATATGCAACGTTTCACAGCTCCGAGTCCTCAGATGCCTGGATTTGAATCTGGGTCTAGACACATGATACCATCTTTACAATCAAGTGATAACACTATTCCCAGATTCCCTGGTGCTCCAACTATGGATATGATTAGAATGCCTGGCCCAGGGTCTGTTAACCACAATCATTTGGATGATGGGGGTAGCAGGTTTCCTAATCCTGGGCCACAAAGTCTAGGATTTGGTCCTGGTCCAACAAACAATATGAATAATATGAACCGTTTTCCTATGAGTGCTTCTGAAGTCATGCAGAGGTTTAGGGGACCAAGTCCTCAATCTAACATGGATATTGTACATTCACGTTTCATGGGATCAAGCCCTCATATGTCATGTGTTGATAACATGTCACAATCATCTCAATTAAGCAGCATGGGATCAGATACTGTGCCTCATATGCCACCTCAGTCTTTTCCCAATTCAGCTCAAACATCTCGGAGTAGCCCTTGTGTTGGGAATAACTTTATAGTTGATGGAAATATGCCTCATTCGCACTTGCAAAACTTGCAGAAAATGACACCTCCTTTTGACAGCATTTCAGGAAGCAAAATTCCCCCTGAAGTCATTTCACCCATGGGTCAGTGCTCAAATTCATCTGCTAATGGTTCAAATATGAGTATGTCATCATATGATGGAACGAATTCATTACCATCAACCACTCAAGTTGGACCTAGCCAAAGGCTATCTCACTTTGACCCAATTGCATCTATGGCAGCAATGAGTGAGACAACTATTCCTTTAGTGACTGCTTCAGGAAATGCTCAAGCACCCCAGAATATGATAAATTCGAACATGAATATTGCAAACATGCAAGTTTCTGGCAATGGTGGTAATAATAATCAAGGTAATATGATTAATTTCCATGCGAACATGCAACCCATGCAAAGTACTGCTGCTTGTTCTATGCCAAATCAACGGCCTCAATTCAGCGCACACAATCAAATACCACATAATGCAGAGTGTGGGCCCCCAAACTTAAATAATACTTATGTAAATACATCTATGCAGCAGTTAAATATGCAAAATGTAATCACAACTACTGCATATAATATGAACGCTCAAGATCCAAATATGAATCCTCATGCAATGCATGTAGGGTGTCAAGGTAATGGTGCAAACACAATTAGTTCTGTTACTACTAACCATCCTATCATGCATACAGCAGTCACTACTAGAACAAATTCCAGTATGCCAGTACCTGGACCAAGATTGGGACCACAAAATTTTCCTGGGGCCCCGCATGTTCAAAGGACTGTTTCTCCTGCAGGAGCTGGTAGTCCCACAATGATGGTACGTGGCCCACCTTTCAACCCTGGAAACATTCAAGTCAAAGCTGTTGCTCCTAACACAATTCAGTACTTACCTGCACGGCAGCAAAATCCTGGTGCTGGACCTGGCCGTGGTTCTACTTTGGAATTCCTTCAAAGATTTGCTGCTCCATTAACTAATCTTGATAACAAAGTACCAACGCACAATCTTCAGTACTTTCCGAATAGTGGAGGATCTCATCCACCTGTTCATACTGGTGTAGGTATGAATTCTAATTCACCAAATGTTGTATCTAGTATGATGAATAGCCAAAGGCCTGTAAATATGATGATGGGACCCATGATGAGGGGAACTAGTCCAAATGTTTCTCATCCTGGTGGTCAAATGTATCCTGTTGGTGCTGGTCTTCCCAATGCAGAGTCAGCTATGTTTGGCCGTCCCCCATGCCCATCTGCTAATAATCAGATGATGCCAATGAATGCAATGAGTGGAGGACAAAATGTTGGCATGTTTCCCAATAAACAAATGCCATTACCAATGGGCGGGATGGCACCAGATGCTACTCAACCTTTGCCTCCATCTATGGGCCAGTCATTCAATTATAAGCAGTCTCCATTTTATGGCCCTACTACTGCTGATCCAAACTATGCTGTTCAGTTTCACAACTTCCAACAGCAACTGTATGCAACCAATACTAGAGGAAGTCAAATGAATTCTCAGAACAATATGACTGGACAAGGATTTTTTGGAACAAAGTGAATCTTATCCTACATAATATGCTGCTGGTGCCATTTTCTATTGTATTGATTAACTGTGAAGTTAAAGAGGTGCTTGCATAAACTGCAAGATCTCTCTACGTTCCTGCCAATGTGGCTTTATTGTATTATGGGCAAATAGTCACACTTGTTCGATTTGTAAATAATTTCACAATAACATTCTGTAGAATAAAACTTGTACAGGCTCTTATTGTTTGTATATATATTATTTTTTTGCCATCTGTGTATATGCTCACAAGTTATTTTATTGTTCGATAAAAATTTTGTTGACTCCCAGTATGGAAAATGAATTTGCTCAATTTGTTTAAACTGAAGTTTTTTCTTCAGGGGACAATTATCAGACTGCGTATGAAGTTGCATCCAAAGAAAAGGAAAGGAAACAAATTAGAAGTAACTTTTCTTTGACTGAAATTATGACTTTTTCAGATGCACATTGAATTGGAAACTTGGATTATTGGCAGTCGTCAATATGTACCTAGTTGAATGTTACTTCAGAACTTGCTGTTACTTTATATGTTATTTTATTTCAGACAATCCTCAAAAACAAGTTACTTACTACTTTTGTGCCATTGTGACTAATTGTCACTCTTTATATATTTTTATTGTGTACATAATATTTGTTGATTATGTTCTGTGATGAGATTGTGTTACGTAAATACATCTCTTTACTTGTCTAATGCAGTTGTTACATTTATTTGAAAGCTGGACTATTTAGATCAGGGAGTAGTCCTTAAACTTTTTTTGTTTGATTTATTTACTACCTCATAGGAAAACATATAAATATACTTATCTTCTTTATTGTTATTATATTTGTTTCACATCAGCTTCTCCCACATAAAAATACGGAACTATTAAATTTGTTGTTATAAATGTTACAGATTTATTCATTTAAAAGTTAGTTTCATTCCATAGTTCCTCCTTAATAGCTTCATTATTTTCAGAAGTCTTATTTTTGAATTATTTAAAGCAATCAAATTTATATATGTATACAAAATTAAAAGAATATTCTTAGTATGTATTTTAAGATTTTAATCTCAGTGGTTTTCTTAACAGAATAGCACTTTCTCAATATTACTTGTGTTTGTCACAAACATTCATGACGTTTGAAAATTTGATTATTATGTTGACCTCGGAGAATTTTAAGACTTTGTAATATACAGCTATGCAAAATATTTTAAATTATACATATTTTCAATAAAAAGATTTATCCATATTGCACGACTAGACATGTATGACATGAACTTTTTTATTTTAGCATTCGTTGATATGCAAAATGATTTTTTATTCACAAGAAATGTCACTCTATTTACAATTTCTTATATATAGTTGATAAGGATCTGTTTGAGATAATTGATAACTAAAATATATGTACTGTGGTGGCAAAAATGCTTTGCTCAGAGCCTTTGACTAATACACACCAATTTCAACAAAACTATTTCAGGCAATATTACACATTCATAATCATGTAACATGAAAATTAGCTGAATTCTTTTTTAAAGCCCTTGGGATTAATCCTAAACTATTGTGTTGCCCCAGTATGATGTAAAAGTCAACTACTTACCTACCTCATGCTTTCACAACAGTTAAAAAGTAAACCCATTTGATAATTATAACCCTTGGTGAAATTTTATTCATCCCGCCTCAAATGACCAAGGAATGCACTTTAGAATTGTTGATGTTGAATAACACCATCCTTTAAAAACATTTTGTGACAAAACATTTTATGCATTATGTGATAACGTAAATTAAATGCTTGGCTTTAAAAATAGGATTCGTTTTTACGCATCAGATTTTTCACAATTTTGTATTTGACCTGATGTTCAATGTGCCATCAATTCAAAGTGCTGCATGCAGCACTCCTAGTGTGATATATTTGTGAAAACTAAAATATAAGATTTTTCGGTTCCTAAGTAGGATGTAAAACAAGCTAGTTGAATTTTCTATTTCCATCTTAACCATTTCCTAGAAAATTTTGGAACTATAAGCAAAAGACGGAATACTCCACGAAGATGGCTGACTTCAGTAGGTGTTTAAGAGGACCACAAACACAAGTCAACTCAGCCCTTGTTTGCAATAAAGCTGGGAAGAAAATATGCTCTAATTCATCAGTGTTTCAAACATTTTACAGTAATATTGATTGATTAAAGGCACTGTTAAAAGTATTAATGTTAATTAAATTGTGAAATGTTTCATTTCTACATTGTAAAAAACTGGAGCTAAATGGTCAGCATATCAAAATTGGGTTTGGTCACCTGTTTAAATTTGTTCCACAAAAAGTGTTTTATTTTGCAAGCCTGTGTAACTGCTTTCACATTCAAAAACATTTGGCTTAAGTTTTTATACTAGCTCGTAGAAAATCGAATAATCAGTTAATATTTCCGTAAGGTTTTAAAGTTACCGTTTGTTAGCACTCTGGCTGACCTTCGGCTCGATTCCGTCTTAACATAGATGTTCCTAGCTGTGTCCTGGTCTAATTAGCTCTTGTGTAGCACAAGCTGACCTTAGACCACAAATCGAAACCTTAGTTTTAAACTTGTATCATGTGCACTAGGCTGGTTTTCATCACGGTTTCACTGTTTTTGTGCAATATTTTTCTATACCAATATCATTTTTTAAATATCACAATTTAAGTGTTCTGTATTTCGATGTTAGGAAAGATGACACTCCAGTTCATACAATGCTTTCAAATCATTGTAGAACCCAGAAAGAACAAATATCTATTTAATTGTTTAAGAGTAATAGTGTTCTTCATTTATACTTATGGGCACTCACTTGAATTAAAGCAAAATATTTCTTTTGCTTTTTTACGTGCTCATAAGTAACCATAAAGAAATCTTTTTCATGGGTATCAAAACACATGAATAAATATTTTCCAATACTCAAAACTTCA
The DNA here is from genome assembly GCA_933210815.1 of Meta bourneti. NCBI lineage: Eukaryota > Metazoa > Arthropoda > Arachnida > Araneae > Tetragnathidae > Meta > Meta bourneti. Next base: position 87,846,093 of record OW119934.1, read on the forward strand.
TTCATTTCAATCTTGCAATCAGCTGCAGATAATTACAGCCTACATATTGGCTGCAGGACCAATCCAATTAATGTTTCCAATCTTTATACTTGATTTTCTTATGAATAAAAATATACTGTAGAAAAAACTTCAGGTTTTATCCCAATTACTCAAGAATGTAGCTTTTTGTTAATGATGAGAAAAAATTAGGTAAAATGTGATGCTAGACAATTGATGAATGTTGGCAGGTAATGAAACTTTAATATTTTAAATAGTCGATAGTCATTTAATCTTGATTACTGGAAATTTTTAATGGAAAAACTTGTCTTTTACAATGGTAGATATTTTTTACCTACATTATATTAGGTACTTAATCATAATTTAATAAAAACATTCCCTTCAAGAGGCAATTTTGGTTTAAAAAATTAATTTTCAACTTCATAATTTGCACATTGCTACTCAAAACTGGAAATTTCGATAAAAATTAACTTTCTTACTATGTATTTTTCTAATGGCCCCATGATTGCTTCTATATCCACACTTCAGTCAATTTCTTAATCTTACCATCAAATTATCTACAATCCAATTCCAAATGTCAAGCATTGGAAATTGGTAGTTTAACTTCTTAAAATATTGATCAACAAATACAGACTTCATAAGATTATTTTCAACAGTATCCATTCACTCAATAGAATGATTAATGCAAAGTATAATTATCAGCATTTTAATTTTTAACTTCAGTCCAGTAAGGATGAATATTTCATCAGTATTCTAGATATTACTCCCCAGAACTGCGCATAAACATAAATGATGTAATTTTCAAAACGACTCCTTTCAATTACAAGTTTAAAATAGTTTTATAAAATCTGTTGTAATTTGAATTAAAACTAATTTCGATAAACTGCCAACTGTCCATAGACACTGTCAGTTGTAATTTCTAAGCTAATGAAAATTGGAATCTGAATTATATAGCACTTTAATAAACATTCCACAAGATATTAAAATGTAGAAAGTTATCAAGATATGAATGAAATACAGGGTGATATACGAATAATGAACAGACAAAAAGGAAACGTCTAATTTGAATGAATGAGCCAGACAAAAGAATTGATAAAAAGAAAAATGAATTTATTTCAAGCTGTTCAATACAAACTTTTTCACATTTTTTTATCAAACAATCAAGCAAATTTTTCACTCCCTAATTACAAAAAGTATTTATAAAATTTCAGTAAATCTTACTGCAAGCAACTTCAGGAAGGAGGCATGTAGGCAGGAGTCAACAATTTACTTTCATGATCACAGATGTTTTTAGAAATAATATTCCAAACCACCAAAGCCTTTGAGAAGTCTAGTAAATTAACCCTTTTTGCTTTGAATAAAGTTGAGCAAATATTAACAAGGTGCTTGCAATATACTACAAAAGGCAAACCGGTATAAATCATGAGTACAAACTAAAATGCCTTTTATTTAAAAAACTCCTATAGTTTTTAATAAATTTAAATAACATTTAAAAAATAGGGCACTAATACTTATACATAAAGAAATTCAAAGCTCTTTCAAGTAACAGTAAAAAATACTAATATCTCTTCAACTACATGTACCAGATGACTCACTATTTTACTGTCTTACAATAAGCTAAAATACACTGACATTAATGTTTGAGAAGTGAGATAGCAAACCTCAGTTAAATATAAAATTAAAATCCCAATTGAATGTTTTTTGTAAACATCGTTCAAATTCAAGATGTGCAATGTTTTCAAATACTGCTTGAGAAACTTGTAAAGCACGCCATATTCCAATGCCAGGAATAATTTATTTAAAAAAGTTTAACCTAAACTTCAATGTCAAAAATAAAAACTAATAACTAAGTTTCATGTTATGTATTTGAAATAACTTAACAAATAACTACTAAAAATAAGAATGGAATGCAATTCTGCTTTACTGTACAAATGTTTAAGCTTTTCGGCATAAAAAGTAAAGGAAATACTGGCTGGAAATACTTTTCACACGTCTTTGATTTGTAATATAATTTATTTTTTATAGTATAAGTGGAATGCTTGAAATTACTTTTAATACTTGCAATCAAACATTTAATACAAAAGTTGCTAAAATGAAATGTTATCGTTTTAGATTAAGGATTAGCACAATACATGACAAGAATTTCAAATAAACTCAGTATTTCAATGCATTATTTATATGAAAAACCTTAATGCTCAAAAGATGCATTTTCAAAAATAAACGTAATGAATCTAAATATGAATTAAATCCTATTGTTACTTTCAATTTTAGAGGATATGTTCATAATACAGTTTATCAGAGATCTCAAAATACGATATCCTTAGAAGGCAATATTTTATGCAACACTACAATAAGAGATACTAATTACAAGACATGGAATGTAAGAATAGATATATAAAAAGAAATATTGACAGCAAAATCTTGCAAAACATTTATAAAATATAATAACATTTATATAATATACAAAATAAAATAGATATATCTGGATATTAAAATACAGCACTTAAAAGGTCTAAATGATTACATAAAGTATGTAAATGGAAAAGACATATGTATAGAAAATGGCATAGAAATTTTGCATGAGATTAAAATATATATTACATGCAGGAAGCAAGACAAAAAGTCATTCAGTTACTGCATTTGAATTAATACACTATTACATTTATGCGGCTCTACTGCACATGGGATCTACTAATTCAAGCAATATAAAAACTTATATAAAACTTGCAATTCACATTTTTAGACAACTTCATAAATGAGTTTTAAAAAAGTATTTTACTACTAGGTAAAAGTTTAGAACTCTTTAGAACACTACAAACATTTGAATAGCATATAAATGTATACAAAAGATTTTAAATTGCTCAGTTATGGTAACATTTTACTATTCAGAATTAAAGATGTGTCAAAATATAAAAAGTTGGGCAGTATAACAACAAACATTATGACTTATATTAAAAAAGACCTAAAAAGCAATAAAATCAGTCATCAATATTATTGATCAGTGATACTTTTAGCACCCATGTTAGGAATATAGTCTCTGGCCATAAGGCATGCAAAAACAGTCATGACCATTTTCTGCTTAACTTCTGTTATATCTTCAGGTAAAGCATAAATTCTAGCACCAATTTTTCTTGCCATTGAAATTGCATATTTTGCATTTGCCATTTTATCCTAAAAAGAGACAGAAATTAAAATGTAAACTTCAGTGTACAAGATCCAAGTAAAAAATGAGTACCAATACACATCAAGTTAAAAGGCAAAATCCAAGCATCTTTCAAGCAGAAGCTTTTAAATCAAAACCATACTTATGCAACAGAAAGTGAAAAATATATTTAAGGAATTATATTTTCCAATTCAAAACATTTCTAAATTTTGCAGCAATTCAATTTCTTTGCAAGCTTTTAGAACAAACTGTAAATTAGACTTGTACTATTTTGTACCAATAACTTCGTTGAATGTAATAAAAAGAAATATAGTCGGATATTTTGTAACTTAAATTATTGCTTTTTGACATGAAAATATCTTTTAATATAATATGGGAAAAGATAAGTCTATTTTAAATTTAAGTATTGTCAGCATACATAAGACACCCATGCTTTAGCATTGGTCCTTAGATAGGGAAAGTAGCAACACAAAAAAACAGGATTTTGCTGTTATTCCATTTTTACCAAGTGGTTTCAGTGTCAATAAGACAGAGGGAAGAAAGTCAATTCGTTCTTTTATCTTTATTTACCTAGATGATTCAAATTTCCACTCAATAATAAAACAGTGGAAGAACGAAAATAGGGCTCGCTTTTTATTCACTGCACTCAATTTTATCACAAATCATAGATCATTTACATACCGTGTGCATAATAATTGATATAAAAACATTACATAATGCACTATTAAAAACACATAGAGCAATCTTGAGGAAAACACTGAAATTAAAGAATTAACGTAAAATAAAATTGACAATTTTAAGTAGTATATTGTATAGTAAATTTATTAGACTTAAATTGTCATAAATTTATTTTAGGTTTACTACCAGAAGAAATTTTTTTAGGAAAAACAAGAAAAGTGATGATTTAGAATTTAACATAAACAAACTTGTTACCTCTCTGGGGTTCTAAAAAATATCTATCAGTATTTAGAAAAATATTATCCATAATCAAATCCACAGAATAAATCGTATCAGCAGAGATCAAATCACTCAACCCTCCTAACATGCCAGAGTAGTTTGATGAGATTTCATTGTAATGGAGGGGCACACCAGAAATATTTTGAGGAGGGAGATGTGTCTGGGGGTCTGTATGACAAGTCAGAATATTTTGGGTCTGCTGTTTGGGAATTTTTTTGGGTTGTATTCGAACTGAATTTTCCAAGCAAGCTGCTTGGAGGGTTTATAAATAACTTAAAATTACCCTCAAGAATAATGATCTTCCCACGTTTTATAAAAAGTCGTTTCCATAATTTATTTACATTACCTCCCCTCCAGTTTTAACATCATACATATCCATGATATGATCCAAATTAAACAGGTGTTTAGACCTCTGTAAGAAAAACTAAACAAACCAAATTTAATATACAACTTTCCTGAGTATGTGGTTTTGATTTTTGAAGGGAAAAAAATAGTTCACATTTTGGCTGCTAGTGGTGAAATTTGGCACTTCAGTCCGGGTAATTGTGTGTGTGCACATATTACCGAACTCATCTAACAAGTTTTGTCAAGAAAAGAGACAACACGCAATAATTTTATTGTAATCACAAGTGGAAAATAAATTAACAAATATCAGCAAAAAAGAGCTGTGCAATAACTTTATTGCAATCACATAATGAATCACTAGCATCACAGATACTACTCTAATGTGTCCTTCATCACCTTGTTCTGTAAATTGCATTTGCTGCACAACACACTTGGCCGCAGAATGTAATTGATTCGCGTCACGTTACGAAATTATGTCTTTTAAGACAGCTAAGTTCTGAACATTAACTTGATAAATGAGGCTCTTTAACCCTTTCGCCCCGACTTTTGCATGATTAAAATTTAACTCTGAAAAGTAGTTTAATTTAGTAGTTTTTGCTCTTTTTGACGGACGACCGTACTTTCGCGTTTGCTTTCTCCCTTCCAACATTTATTAGTTGCTCAGCTTAAGGGGACCAAGAATGATAACAGTGGTTCTGTTTTATGTTCCACATCACACATCGTAATCCATGCATTCACAACAGAAATCATAACTAAGTTCCAAAACATCTTTTTCCACCACTTGTCTGATTTTCTGCCATGACCATAAAAAGTAGCCATTTCATCACAGCGGTCAACTATATTCATGTACATATTGTAGTGGGAAATGGCTTCTGGGCAACTAACGTCTAATTTTGTACCATCTTTTTGTTTCCGAACCACGGTCACTAATTCATCAGAATGAATGGGCGTGCTCAAAACCATAAGTCCGCCATTTGCAATCTGAAAGTATTGCCAGGTTTCTTTAGTCATATTTTTATTCCCTAATTCCTTAAGAACACTGAAAACGTAAAAAAACCATTCAAAAGTGGGATTTATTTACCCAATCTAATATCTGGGACGTATATGCCCATTAGGCCCGAAAGGGTTAAGCAGACTCAGTCAAAAATCGCAGGGGTTCAAATCTGGTGACCAGGGTGGCCATAACGTTGGAAAGGATTTGCTAATTACTGTGTCAATCGAAAAGTTTTGCCGTGGTAAGGCTTGCACAGGTAAAGAGATGAGAGGGGTGCACCTTCTTGCATGAAGATTATGGTGTCAAGATAATTCCTCTGTTGAAGTTCAAACAGGTGATTTAAGTTCAGGAGCATATCTGGAGCCCTTCACATAATGTGTCACTGGTCCCAAGATCGGGTTTTCTTCAAAGACCAATAATAAAGGATGCTGAGAAGCGACATGAAATCATTACTTTTGGTGCATGCAATGGAAGTTGTTGGTGAACATGAGGATTTGTGTTAAATCAGATACTATAGTTATGAGTGTTTACAGCACCAATGAAATGGAAACGAGCCTCATCACTCCACAGTATTTGCAAAAGTCATGCACCATCCATCATAAGTGCGATGAATATCAAAGCAAATGTTGATGCTCCATTAGAAAAATTATAACATTAAAGCAACATGATGCTATGTTTATATTCTTCTAGAAAGTAAACAAACTGTAAGTGTAAATGAGCAAAGTCAAATCGTGTTAAGACCTAGCAGCTTTCCAATACACTACTCCTAAAGTTTCTATAACTACTTTATGTGTTCCTTTCATTGCATGTGACACAAAACTGACATAGGTTATGAGACAGCTGATTTATCAATGAGGATTGAATGTCAGCAAATGGCACAGGAAAGGATGTTGCTACTTTCCCTATCCCGGGTTCTAACCCAAGCAGAGCTGACTAGAAATCACAAATCCCTCTTCCCTTCAGACATTTGAGTAAATATTTAAATGAAAAATGTGAAATAAAAAATTCAATAACATAGCATTAAGGCTTTGTTACTTAACAAATCCAGAGGAATAACATTATTTTCAAAGTAAAGTAAAATAATTTTACAAAATAAAAATAACTATAAAAAGTTAAGAACCATATTGTGTGTGTAAGTATTTGAAGCGCTGATTGTTATTTTAAAAAGTCAAAGGCTTTGGGAACAGTTTTATTTTCAATTATAAAGAGATAATTGGTTTTAAGACTTTTTCTCTCAATTTCGTTTCTTTTATCAAAAATATTTCTGTCCCTTTTCAGCCAATCATAATCAATTTCGCAAAAAGTAATGGCTCTTACCAATACCAACTATTGCGTACACTACGAAAAGCTACCAATTGAAAATTGCGACGCATTTTCAAATATAAAAACATCTTGAAGGTGCAACATTGTATGAAGTCATATATTTAGTCTCTCAATCAGTAGATGTATAGCCAGATGGCAAGCAAACACAAATGTTAATCAAATTTATATTCCAGGACTTCCAGAAAATCAGAATAACGAGCCATTTCTCTTTAGCAATGCATTAAAGATCAAGAATTGAAAGCTAACGAATAGACAGGTTATGTTTAAGATAAATAATATGTTAACAGGTTAGTCAGACTTTTAAACTCAAATGTGTAAACTTGATCAAAACTAAATGGCCACCTTGTATAACTTGTCTAAATCTGAACTGTATAATACTTTTTACAGATCAGTTATACTTGTCAACTGAATGATTTTTATATTATGAAACTAAATAAATGATTGTATAAGAAAAACGTTTCATCATAAGGGAAATGTGATTTATCAATGCTATATCTATGTCCAGATGATATATATATTTGAATAGGTGTCAAGCATAAATTCATGCTAATTTTTTTGTACCTTTGGTTGGGTTTCAAGGCACAAGGACCATATTTGGCAAACCTTAGCCAAACATTAAGTAAAGTTTGTACCCTTTGGACACTACAAATTACATATAAAACCAATTTGCCCCAAACATTTATCGATTTTATCAACTGCCTAGTTACTGTTGTAGAAAAAATCGATTAGTGTATCAATAGGCATATGAATATTGACACTTATTATGGAGAAGAGAACATGACATGCATACTCTTTTGATTTCCTCAAGAGTATTTATAAATGCACAAAAAGCCAAGCAATCACCCAGCTTTATAGTTGTTAGAATTAGACATGCAGTGCATTTTTAAAAATCAACGTTCAGAAAATGGAATTTGCATGAACCTGTCTGGCTGGAATAGTGAGTCATGACTAATATAGTTCTAACTTCATACACTAGATGACTAATTCAATAGTTGTTCCGTGTTGTGGTTTAGGCAGCATATTTTCAGGATTTAATACTGAAATTTTAGAAGCTACAGAATGATTGATTGAATTTTTATGGTACAAGGGCCAGGTTTGGCCAAGCTGCGCCAAACTATCGGTAATTTCAAATAAATTTTTATTGTCATTTATTCATAAATTCAATACTAATATAATCAAAATTCAAGATAAAATAGTAAAAAACACTTCAAATCATTTTTAGATAAAATTATAAAAACTTATGATATAAATAAAAACAGATTTGGATGAGGAGGATCACATAAGTCTTTAATACTAGGGTTAGTAGCACCAAAGTAGTTGAGTCTAATAGCATTAAAATCAGAACGTACACTTAAAATGTGTCCAACAAATAGGTTTGAATCACACGTTGGACACGTCAGAGCTGGTTCTGAGTGTAGCAAATGCATGAGTTAAATGTGTGTGACCTATACGAAGTCTTGTCAGTTTTACTTCCGAGTCTTCTACAAAAATTATTAGGATTAAAGCTCTTTACCATATGGTTGAATGGAATATATAATTTATTTTGAATTTGTATATTCCATTTACTCTACTCTGCCATGAATTTTTGATATGATCCACGTCTTGGAAGGGGACGGATGGTCTTAAGGTATCGGCCGTCTGGGCTGCTTTTTCAGCTGCTTCATTCCCTGGTATGAAGCAGCTGATATACCCTGGTATACCCACATAGCCTGGAATCCAGCACAGAAAAATATTGAAACCTCGGTCAGCCAATTCAAAATATAGTTTAATTGAACTCAGCACCAATGGGTGGCTGTCTTGAAACATTAGTAATTCCCTCAATTGAACTTCTGGAGTCTAAATAATCCAACTCTTTTCCTGTGAATCAGCAATTTTTTTAGTCATATAAATAGCATTAATTTCAGAAGTAAAAACTGTACAGTATTTGTGTAATTGCAGATACAGCCGATTCATTAAAAACTACAGCAGAACCAACATGTTCTCCATTTTTAGAACCATCCGTAAAAGCAGTATGAAAGTAAAGATAAAGTTGTCCATAGTAAAATAGCTGTAAATAGACCAGTGGAGATGTTATTTCTTTGAGATATCTGCTAAAATCATCTAAAATAGATATAGCTGTGTCCTTCCAAGGTGAAAGTTCATCTACTTTAGGTAATATTTCTATATTGTTGATATAGTAAAAATGGCGTATGGAATGAATCCTATGTCCAAATGAAGGAATGTATGATGGTTTAGATGAGTAAAAAGTGCCCAAAATGGGATTCACGACTGCCATGCATTGGATGATGGTTATTGCATTTGATTTTATAAAAATATTCAAGAGCTAGTCTCGTCTCATTTGTAGACAAGACTCGTTTGTAATTACTTCAACATTCCATAAAGACATCATTACATAGACTCTGGGTGGGAGATGTCCTGAATGCTCCAGATGATATGCAAAGGCCTTCATGATAGATGGGGTCCAGGGTCTATACCAGTGGTAGTCAACCTGGTCCCTACTGCCCACTAGTGGGCGATTCAAGCTTTCATGGTGGGCGGTAGGGGTTTGGTCCAATGCTGAAGCTACTTTCCATTATTACTGTGCATCTATGACTCAATGACAGAGCAGGTTGTAGTGCACTGTAGTGCGCATGACGAGGGAGGGGTGCACCAGCGGCCATCACTCAAGTTGACTTTGTTTCATGATAGGGGCCAGTACGTAGTTAGATTTGTGAAAGTAAGCACGTAAGCAAACTATTTACAGGAGTATCTGAAGATGGGTTTCATCGAATCTGTTGCAAATACACAACTCCCAATGTGTTTACTGTGTCATAAAACATTATCCAATGAAGCCAAGTTGATTGCGAGAAGATCTTGCTATAAAGTATCCAAAATATAAAGACAAGTCCATTGAATATTTTTAGGAAATATATAAAAAATTTCGAAATGGTCCAACAATCCTTGCATCATTTAAGAAACAACACACAATCAAATGAAGATGGATTAACTGCCACTTATCGCATTTCACAATTAATTGCAAAAAGTGGTTAAAGCTATAATATTGGAGAAACTTTAATACCCTCTATAAAAGAATTTATCTCAACAGTAATGCATCAGGATATACCTGAAGCTTTATAACGTTGCCCCTAAGCGATAGCACAGTAAACCGACGAATTGAAGAAATGGCAATGAACGTTGACAATAAACTTATAGGTATTCTCCAAAACTATTCATTTTCTATACAATTGGCCAAGTCTACCATTGCAGATAATGTTTTATTGATGACATATGTAAGTTATTTTGATGAAAACAATACATTAGGAGAAGAAATGCTATTCGCAATAAATCTCGTTACAGATACAAGAGGATTATCAATATTTAATGCTGTGAAATCATACTTTGCAAAAAATAATATACCTTTGAACAACATTGTTGCATGTGCTACTGATAGAGAACCATCAATGGTAGGTCGCTATCGGGGATTTGTTGCTTATTTGAAGGAAGAAGTGCCAAATGTTTTATGTATTCATTGTGTGGTGCACACACAATGAATACATAAAATGAATACAAATGTAGGAAAACATTTAAGTACAAGTCTCCATTCATCATTAACTCTAATAATTAGAGCTGTAAATAAGATCAAATCCAATGCCAAACATGATAGAATGCTTCGACAGCTGTGCCAGGACAATAATGAGGAATTTATTAGGTTACTTTTACATACAGAAGTTCTGTGGCAGTCAAAGGATACATGTTTGTCTCGTTTTGTAGCATTATGATAGTGTCAAACATTTTTTGAAAGTATTAATGAGACCAATCTCTGTCAACAATTAAAACAGTAAAGAATGATGACTTTTATTTGGCAGATATTTTCAAGAGATTTAATGAAATCAATTTGCACCTTCAAAAAGCTACAACTCTTATGAATTGCCAAAATATTGTGTCATTTATCGACAAAGTTGATCTTCGTTATAATCTATTGAAGAGAGAATTTCTTCAGTTTCCTGAATTATCATCTATAAAAGATGATGTAACTCCAGGAGATTAAAAGATTCAGTAGCCACCTTAACGAACTTAAATTGAATATGGAAAAACGATTTGAAGATATTTTGAACTTGAAGGTGTATGACTGGATGAAAAATCCTTTTACTGCAAATATTGAGGAAGCTGGTACAACTTGCCAAGAACTGTTAGAACTTAGATATGATGAAGAGAGTAAATATAATTTCGATAGTGGTGGATATGAAAACCTATGGCTAAATAAAGTGTCTGCGTTATATCCAAATATGTGGAAAATGATATTCCATTTATTGATACTTTACCTACCTCACCTTGTAAAATCAGGCCTAGTCCTGTTCTTCATATTATCATCAAACAGTGAAACCGTCTGAATATTTCCAAAAGAGGAGACCTTCGTTTGTTCCTTACGTAAATTGAACCAGATATCAAATATTTAGTTTCGCAGCATCAGCCTCAAGGATCTCATTAATAATTAAAGGTCATTTAATAGACTTTATACTTTTATAGTTTTTATATTTAATTTTCTTTTTCTTCAATTTAGGCAGCTTCCGCACTAGCAGGCGCTGTATCAATGGAGACACAGAAATGCAGCATCAAATTAAATTTGCTGTGTATTATAAACATATGCAAAGTATAAATAAAAAGATAAATTTAACTACATATTTTTACTAAACCTCCACTCAAAACTTACGAGTACTTTGCAGTTGTGCTAAATTAAGTCACTGCGGAACCGGTGGGCAGTAAGAAAATTTTATTACCAACAAAGATACAAAAGTGGACGGTAGGTATTAAAAGGTTGACTACCCGACTACCCCAGGTCTATACGGTCAATCGAGCTGCAGATAAATACATCATGCAACCGCAGTCCAACTTAGACAGAACTACAGCTTTATACAGTTTTATGAGTGAAAAGCAATCAGCTCCCCCAGTTGTGCTTGATAAAACTTTCAAAAGATTCAACGTTTTGTTGCATTTTAGTTTCAATTTTAGGATATGAGGTCAAAAAGTCAGTTTAGAATCAAGCAAATTCCCAATAATTTGGTCGCTGGTACTAGAGGTATTGTGGTTCCATTCATTAAAATTTCTGGGTCTGGATGAAGACCACTGTGTCTGCAAAAATGAACAGTTTGTTTCTTGAGGAGAAAAGACGAAAACATTCTTGTCTGTCCATTCTGTGAGTTTTAATAGCAATTTGCACCCTCGTGTTGAAAGAAATCATCTGATAAAACATCACCAATGCGAACTTGAAATGTTCTGGTCGAAAGTTCTGGATAAAAATTGGTAAGTTGCCACGAAAGTCCATGTTGTATAAGTCTTTTAAAATTCCATATCGCCATGTCCTGTCATATACTTTTATATGACAGGACATGGCGATAAGCTTCTCAAGGGGAGTCCTCACCTCCTAAGAGGCAACCACAATGAGGGAGGAAGAAAAAGCAGAAGGGGGAAAGATGAAAGGGAGAACAGATCACTCAGGTACCCTGGGGTTGTGAAGCCCCTACAAACCTATAGAAGGTATGCCCCTGAGGGCTAGAAGCTACAAAAAATTTACTTGAAAAGAGAAAACAAAGAAAATTTAACTCATGACAAACATTAGCAAAAGAAATTAATATTTTTTATTTGTTTCTTAAGTTTAAGAGCTTGAAAGACTTAATTGAAATAAGAACAATTAGAAAAGGCTTCACAATTAGTATTTGAAATTCTATTTACAATTAATTATTTAATTGAAATTGAGATAAAAAGTAAATCATGAAAAGAGAAGACAAATTAAAATATAATTAAGCAGGAAAAGAAAAATTTAAATTTTAACAAATTAAATCATAGATTCAAAAGAACTTTCTTTTACAAATCACTCGACAAAACAAAATAATGATAAAAGTTATCAATTAACTCAATTTGTTGTTCCATGAGACTTAATTTGACTAATCTTTTAGTCATGAATAACTTTTTCACACTGGTAACATTAGTTCCTAATTTTAAATTAAATTAAAAAGAGCGGTAAAGTAAAATTTATATTTTTTACCTCTAAATTGTCAGCATTTAAGACTTGGCTGTAGTTGATGGACCCAGGTTGAATAGCATCAATCAAATCAATGATAGGCAATGCTGTAGAAACAGATGAATCTTGAAAACTTCTTATATTTGTGTCTTTACCTGCATCTTTCAGCTTTAAAAAAAAAATGTTAAAATAAAAAGCATACGATTGAAAATTAACTTAAATTGAATTATAAACATGTAATTCTTCTATTTTACTTTCATTTTCAGACAAGAATTATACCAAACTTAAAAGACAATTTTTGGAGTCAACAGACTGCTCTTTTTTCACTGCAAAAATTAATTAAAAATTATAACAAAGGTAAGGTAGAACTTATGATAATTCAAGAAACTTATAATTAAGGTATGGAAATAAGAAATTTTAAAAGTGGGATTAGAAATGTTTTAATTCACATTTACTGCAAACCCAGTAGAAACATCTTAAATAGCTGCAAATGAAACAATTGGAATTTACAATGAATAGAGAATAGTACAAATCATAGTTAGGTGTAAGATGAAACATGGCTTAAATAAAACTTTTAATCAAGTCAGTTTCAAAATTGTTTTTTTTAATTGCTTGATTTGTTTTCAGAAAAGTTATCCTCCAGAATGTAACCGTTTGATGCAAATTTGGAAAACCCGAGTCAGCAGGAAAACTATTAAAAAATTTGGAAATGCAAAAGCAATATTAATTTTATCGTCTATAAAACAAATTTGGTTTTTTATCTTCAAGAAACGCAAAATGCACACAAATGAAATAATCAAGAATTTTGACAAATTTTAGTTTATAGGTGACCTAATTAACGAAATAATAAAGTAACTTACTTTAGTATTCACCCATTCAACAATTTGTTTTTCAACAACAGGATGACCAGTATTTGCCAACTGTGTTAGAATAGTTAAAGTATATGCTCTCATCAACTGCCACACCAAAGCTAAATGAAATAATTAAAAATAAAGCATTTTACTATACTTATTTAAAATAACATAATCAATAACCTTAAATATAAAGTACTAATTAATGTTAGAGTAAACCATTTTTTCTTCGAAGAAATAGATTAGTCATCAATAGTAACTCTTTGCTACACTAGTGTTAATTGAACCAGGTTGGTTGATTTGGGTTTATGGTACAAGGGCCCTATTTGGCTAAGCTGTGCCGAACAAAATCAAATAGACATGCACACAAGAAAAGCTTTACTGACACAGATGAGAAACAAACACTCAGGGATAATCAAACATGTGCCATCTACAACTCACAGGTTGCTAACAATCTACTCATAACAGTAACGAGGCAAACTCATTGATCCACAGCAACCCTGCTAATTGAACTAGGACTTATAGATTAAAGGGATTTTGAACCATTACAAACACCCATGCAGACTAAGATTCTAATCCAGGACCTGTTGAATTGAAGGCCTGAACAATAACCATGTAAAACATACAGCCCTTTTTGGGGAATGCACATAAAATAAACTTGTGTATTTTAGATTGAATTAACTGTAATGTTTTACTTTAATTTCAGTTGTCACAGCAGTGTTTACATTTTTATAAATGATACCGATACAAAATTTCATTCATTTACTACAAAATCTGGAAAATAAGCCTTATGAAAATAACAGTATTTAGTAAAATTAAAAATTCTGAAGGTTTAGAAAATGGGGTTGTCAATATTTTTCAAACAGTTGGAAATTTCTCTGAAAATAATGAATTAATTGGTGGATTTAAGAATCGAATCATCGATAATTGGCACCAAGAGGACTTTAACTACATGACTATGAAGTGCCTGCAATTAAAAAATACCTTAAAGTGTATGTTTTCCAAAATGAGAAAATTATTAAATAAATTACTCATAAAAAAATAACCTTTCTTATAATTCTTCTATTATTACTTTGGTAGAGCATGTGATTATAGATTGTGTGCAGTATGCACCCATATGTAATTTAATTTTCCATTCATCCTATTTATGAATTAAAATAAACCTAGGTGAATTTTAATGTAATGCAGGCTAAAAGTATTAACAATTAACTGTCTAAATCTAACAACTGTCTAACAATCTAAATTAAATCTTTCAATAGCTCTTTTGAACTATGACAAAACATAAAATTCAACAAAGGAATACCTAATGAAGTGGATTTTCCTGAAACCTTTTTAGTCACTGACAAAAACAAGTGAAAATATTCAATCAGTGTAATGATATTCGATAATTAAAAAATGCTTTGTCAATATAGAAGGGATAAAATTTTATAAATACAAATTCTGATTGTTCATACCAAGAGTAAGGGTTGGATTCCCCTCGGATATATCATTTCCAGCTATTCCAACTAATGAAAATTTCAATTCTTTGCCAAGCAGGACAGCATAATTGCAATTCTCCAATTTTTCCATGAATCCTTTTAGTTTACTAAACATCTTATGAACCCGATTCCAATCTACTATACCAGGTTTGATAGTATCATACAACTAGAAGAAACAATGAAACCATATAACTTAGAAAACTATATATACCAATAAAAAATAAGTCATTACATTTACTGATAACTTAATATAACTCTATCATTTCTATTCATGTATAAAATAAAGAACACTTGAATAAAAATATATCTGAATTGTTCAACTGTTACACATGAATTTTGACAAAAAATCATGCTAATTAAAGCAATGCATAAAGTAACAATATACAGAATCCATGTTTCAACTTATGCATGAATATGAAAATAAACTCATTTTAAATCCTTATCACTGCATTACAGTTACTAATACAGAATCTACAATTTTGGGAAGAATTTGCCTACTTTTTGATTAGAATAGCTTCTCATGTACATAAGTAATACTTAATTTTCTTAAGCTATCAATGATATTTATCTGAAATGTTAAATTCATAAATTTAAGGGAACCCATAAGTTTTAACTAGAGCGTTTGAGAAATTAGTTAATACTCAGCCTGTTGGTAAGAACTAAAAGTACAATTGCCAAAAGTTATAATACAATAAAAAGGATTATGCTGCTAAATGTATGCAATCTAATTTTTGAATCAACTAGAGTATAACCATGTGCACATAATTATCTAGTCACCATAAAGATATTGTACTGCACTTTTGAAACTAGGTATGTGGTGTATTGCACATACACCTTTAATGGAGATGTTACTTATAACTGTACAAAAGGGACACTTTTGATGGTTTCTAAGAAAATTTAAGTTTTTAAATGTTTTGCAAATTCTAAAGCTAAAAAGTATATCCAGTTGAGTTTGTTAACTCAATATGTCTGCTTGTAATTTATTGTACAATGAGAATTACAATTTTAATTTAACCATGCATTTGGAGTGTCAAATTGTGTTATGAAAATGATTGAGTTGATCACCAAGAAATTTTTTTTAATATTGCCCAGTTTGAACATCATGAGTAAGTCATACTATGCAAAAAAAGCTGTACATGAATTATCCGGCTTCTAACTGGTATTGTGTAAACTGTTATCCATGATTTATTGATTAATGAAACTAAGGCCATCTCTGATAAAAAAGAACACTAACTTTTGAAAAACCTCTTAAAGACGGTAAAGTAAGATATTTTTCAAATGTCACAGAAAAACTTCTATTATCTAAGTATATAACTACAAAAAGATAAAGCAATACTTGAACTAAGCATGAAAATTTACATGTTCCACATTTTGGAATCACTGTTTTCAAGCTCGCCAAAAAGGGAATATTATATATTTCAGCTAATGTGAATGTTAATCTTTTCCTTTGTTAATTATACCACAAAATAATCAATACATCTAGAGAATTAATTTGATAACAAGCACACATTTTATTACATTAGAAGTCTTGTGATTTTTATTCATAGCAAATGGGAGCAATTTGGTGAGCAAGACAGATGCTCTATACATTGCAGAGCTGTAGAAGTTAAAACTCTAAAGTCTATTGATTTCCCAAAATTATAAAATGGAATTTATGCAATTATAAAAGGACCACAGAAACCTCTTAACTTTAGTACTGAAGCACTGCTCTTTCAGTTAGATTCTACAATTTCGTACTTAATCTGAATCAAATTCAATCATTTTACCAGAACACAAACAAAACTGCTAAAAGGAAGATTTTGCTGCTGATGCTTAGTTTAAGATTATAATTGTGTGTCGACAGCCAAACTCTAGTACCTTTGGTGAAAAGGGCAATAGTTTTCACATAACGTTGCAGAAGATTAACGTTTACCTTTGCTCTTTCTTATCCCAATGTAAAAAACCAAACAAATTACACTAAGTCATTGAGTCTGCAAGAAAAGTTTTGGGGCAATGGCAGATGGGTCCTTAAAAATGTCTTCATGTATGGCTCCAATGCAATTCAGGATGTGTGAGGGAGAGGCTAGTAAATAACTGCACTTTGTGCAGGTCGGAAAGGATTTCTGGCCATCAATGAAAATCATCTTTTTCAAATGGCCAGATCGGAGCCTGGCAACCATAGAGAAAGTTTTCAGAGGCAAATTTAAGGCAAGCAGCTCTCCTGGTGTTCTACTGATTTTGCATCGTTTATATCAATAGCATGGTTTGGATTAGACGTTTGGATTTTATGGTGAAAGGTCCAAACACGAACAAGCTGCACGAAGTGCAAGATAAAAGAATAAAAAATATCAGTAGCATGACATTTACAACTGGGAATGCCACGATTTAATTTGCTATTCTATCAATAATGGTTAAATAAAAGGGGAGTTTGATTTCTCCTGTAGCTAAAGATCTAATCCACCAAGGAACCACTCACACCATATGATAGGAATGTCAGTGAGCGGTTTAGTGCCTGTAACTTTTAAGGACTGTCAGGTGAGCCTTTTGGTTTTAAATAAGCTTAACTGTCTGTAGAGATAAGTGGTGTACAAAAATCATCATAAAAATCTAATACATTTTCTTCTGGTATCAAAATATCTCTCATTACAAAACTAGAACAATAAAACATTCAATAAATAGGGCAAGGAATAAAACATGTTTGCAACACAACAAAATGTGCATTTCTTTACAACACGCATAGTAGACAAGGAATAAAGTTCCAAGTGCAGAAACAGAGCTGAAGCTTGATGGATCATACTCAAGGACCAACTGCATATATTAGCTAGACTGATGCTAGAATCTATGTGAGGCAGGGGTTAGGAGTACATACTGTACATAGCAAACACCACTAACCAGATACACAAATTTTCACACAGCAAGGTTAAGAAGCATCAGCCATATGATTCGATGACAAGGAGCCCACATAGTCATAATGATAAAGGACCGGTAAAACTGCACATTAAAAATCGAAACTGGTGTCCACTAAGATAAGTAAACTTACTTTAAGACTTTCTTGATTCAGTCAATGACTTGCAATTTCTTTCAACAGGGTATTCCAGGCTTACATGGATGCTACACTACTGGTTTATATCAATATTTAATACATCAAAAGAATTTATTAAAAAACTGAATTCAATGAAAAAGAGTTACAAAAGTTTACTGACTAATCCAAATAAAGTTGGAGCTCTACTGTAAATCTCAATCACATACAATTTACACCTTACTATTCTTAATATCACTACATTCATAAACTGCTTCAAAATCGTTTAACTATGAACTCTTTACCTGGAATATTATCAATCCATCAGCAAGGTCACTATACAACCAGTTGACATAGGGAGAAACGCCCATACTGTTCATCCAATTTCGATAAGCTGGAAATTGAAACAAAACATTTAACATAAGTGAGGGTAATGCAATAAGTAGAGTGCACAACATTTAAAAATTGGCACTAAAGTAAATGAATCAGGTCTTTTAACTAATTTAAGTTAATTGTATAAATGATCTTGTGGATACATAAGCATATTCCCCCATTTTTAGTGAGCTTGAAGTAATACATAAATTTTAAATAAAATGTGGCCAAAAGTTGTAGGTAAAACAGATAACATATACATTATATAATATTTGATATACTTGTGAATATAAACTACATTCTTATCCAGGGTTACCACTTACATAAAACAAATCCAATTTCCAAATAATTTTGAAGGACATAATCTTGTTTACAAGTATTCATTCTTGAGACTTAATATTGAAATGAATACAAAAGTATTTCAGATGTGTTTTAATTTTTTAGAGAATGATAATTTGATACGAAATCGCTTTGTAACAGAAAGGAACAAACTAAAACACCAATGATGGGTAATTTTTTAAAAATAAGTCAAGTAAAATTTTTACTTTATAGTAGACTTTTGAAAAAATGAAATTTTCATTTTCAAAGGACTTTGGAAATAAAAATTTGAGTACTTTTCAGGAATTGTAGGAATCATGTTATAAAAGATACATGAAGTCATTTTGCAAAAGGAAATTAGTATAAGAATATAAAAATGTCAAATACACTTGAGCCAATATTTAGCCCATGTACATATTCAATTAACAAGACCTGAATTAATTTTATTTTCACTATTGCATAATTTGAATTAAATATTTTCTTAGTTCTGAAATGCATGTATAGTGTGTATCATGAAAAAATCAAAAACTTTACTTTTTTCCTCTCTTGTTTCTTCCAAATTTATAATCTCAAGAGGTTCATCAGGTTGGTCCAAAGCTGGGTGATTGTTAAAAAGATTTGCAACAAATGCAACATTTAATTTATAAACACCGTCGGCAACATCATTAGGTGTCAGGAAACTTCTACATCCAATTTTGTCAGCTTGCTTCAACATGACTTCTGCACGCTCTAACAAATCAGATTTCTAGAAAATAAAATATGTTATGAAAATTCAAACTGCATAACACATTATAGTTTTATACATTTATTTCAAAAGTTTACTATCAAAATCTTTAGTCAGATGTAATATTAAACTATTATTGGTTCCTACCTAGTCACTTCAAGAGAATTGCACACAAGATAAATGTATATGTATATACAATAAATCGATAGTTCAGAATAGAAGGATTCTAGATGTAAGAATAATTATAACGATTAAAGTGGTTAACAAATCCATCTTTGATATAGCAGAGTTGATAAAACTTTGTTCAACCAAAGTTCATTTAGCAGTTGACATTTCCAATTTAAGATTCGTGTAACTAAAATCAATTTCTATAAGCATACTCTTGTCCTAGAGCCTATTGCCACTCTAGCATTTATGTATAGACTAATCACAATGGTATCAAAACGTAAGTCAAATGGTCACGACCACAAAATCAAATTAAACAGCATGTGGCCATTTGTACAATTCTAGAAATGCTCATAGAACAAAAGATAAAGGAGATAAAGTCAGAGGCAAGCACCAAATTATGTTTGAAGGAAAATCTTATTTGAAAGAATAAAGTCACAAATGTTTTGAAAGCAAGAAAAGAAATCGAAGACATTGCCATGTTTGAAATTGTGCAAGATGTGATATTGAGGTTTTAGTAGCATTTCAAACCACTGAAATGTGCTTAAGATGCAGGCTAGGTTTTCTGTTCCACTATGGAGTGAGACTAGCTTTTAATTAATGCATGTGATTGATTCTTAAATTGAAATTTTGAATAGAGAAAGAAGCAATAAAAATAGTATGATACACTAGGTTTGTTTGTTGTGTTTTTTGGCACAAGGGCCATATTTGGCCAAACTGCCAGACACAAGACATACAATATCAAGCAATAGACAGACACACAATGAAAGTTTTACTGACACAGAGAGAAATACAAGCAGGGAGGAATGCATCCGACAGGAATTGAACCCGCGCAGACTACAACTCGAAAGTTGCTAGCGCAGTGGGCATACCTATGACAGTCCCATGATACACTATGCTCTTTATTTGGAAATCAGTATGTTGCATACACAAAAAGGATGAAAAGGTAGCCTTTAAAACAGCAATTTTTTGCTACTTTACAACTCAAATTGCATACATGCTGCTTTCAGAAGTGATTAAGTAGAAACTTTTTAGAGATTAAAAGGTAGACTAATCTTAATTGAAGGAACCTGAAAAGCTCAAAACTTTTAGATAAACTTGAATTGATAATCAACAGCATATCTGTTTTTGTAATGTTGATAGCATTACTTCTACTATAGCATTACTTGTAATAACTCCTTCATCCTAATTAACAATTGGTTAATAATACAGAAAAATGGTGTAGTTAGCATTATTTGAAACAAAATATTTCATTGTAATTTCTACATTCTACAGCAATTGGCAAGCTGATTTTGATAAATATGTTGTCAAACAAGTACAATTCTAATACTTAAATAGCTGATATTAGCTGCTTCTTGTATTTGGCCACCTAATTTAAGTTTAATGTAGTCAAAACTTCCAACTGATAATCAGTAGTCATTTCTTGCTTTGATATTCTTTTAATATACCAATCATTGTTTTTCGTAAATGTCAAACACCTGCTAAATTGAAAATCATATCAATCAAATTCACCAGTAAAAAGATCTATTATGTAAATGGAAGTGTTGATAGAATGATGTCATTGAGCTCTAAAACAAAATTCAAATATAAAAACTAATTAGAAAGGAGGAATACACTGAGCTCTTAAAGTAACTATTTTCAAGGACCTTGGGAACTGATACAATCAAGTTGGAAGAGGTTCTATACAACTAATTCTATTGCCAAGTCAGTTACTGATAGAAGTACATAAATAATAGAATGAATTTACCATTAATGCCTCAAGAGTAACCCCAGAATCTGCTGGTGCAATTTGCTTCAAAAGATGGGTGTAGATTTCAGAATCCTGTGAAAAATAAATATTAAAATTCATTCAGCCCTCATTTTTCAAGCTTACAAGCCTGAATCACATAAAATCCACCATTAAAAAATTAATATAATTTATTATAAAATTTTTATGAAAATTATTAAGAGATTTTTCCAAAAATTAGAACTATTAAATTTATGAATTAAAAACAATGAAAATTATGCACAAACTGCTCTTATTGAGTTAGCACAATTATAGCTCTTCAAATATAAAACACAATATAATTTTAAACATTTTTAGAAAATAAACATTTAAAATGTTTTAATATTCTAAAATAATATATAATTACATAATAAATGATTTTGAAATATTAAGATTTACGAATAAAATTTCTATGTGCACAATTAAGTTGGAGTTATTAAATGCAAAACTGAAACATAATTCATTTCTACTTCATCAATTAAATCAATGGTTTTCAAACTTTATGTACCTTTGCCATCTTTCTACCAAAATGATGTGGTCTTCAATATCCCATGTTGAATTGATACTCAAAAAACTCCACAAAATAAAATAAGGTAGTTTCAAATTAAACATCATGGAAGGCTTAATTTGCAATAACCAATTAATGAGGCATAGAATTCTTTCAATTTTCTGAATATGAGAGAACTTCAATATTTGATGTTATACTTTTGTAAGCAATACCATTAGTATATTTAAATTTATTTAAGTTGTATTAATCTGCAAATATTTAATGCTGCAAATTAACTGTAGCAATAAAACATAACATTTGAGAACCAGAGTCAACTTCCAAAAACTTTTATCGACAGCATATAACTTCCCAGATAGTCACTCTAGACAAAGTTTAAATGTTATGCTTAGTGTAATGGTGAATTAAATATTAAAATAATGCACAAAACATGGGATTTATCCACATTTAGTACCTTATACTATTTGAACAATATAAAGAGAATATATAGGTTGAATTAATGAAACTAACACTCTTCAAAGGTTCTAAAACTTTTTAAATCTTGAATGCTATACAGTTGGAAAACATAATGTGATGTTTTAGCTTCATAAAAATAAAATAGTGAGAAATGTTAAAATCTTTCACCCTGATACATTTGAAAATGGAATGTCAGTTTCATTTCCCCGTTAAATTAAGATAAGATTAGTTTGTTTTTCATAAGTATTAATAATAAAAATGTACCTTAATATCTGATGTAAAATTCGAGATGCGCCTATTTGTTCCAGCTTTTTCAAGATGGTAATTGACCCATCTCAAAAGAATACTTTCAGGTGATAACTTCATGAGATCTGACATTTCTTCACCTCTGTTCACAAGTTGTACAAGGCCAGGACAGTGTTCTAAAGATATTTGGTTAAACAATCCAATCTACAAAGAAATCATAATTTTATATTCAACTTTAAAAATTAAACAATGTTTTTAAAGATAAAGAAAATAATTCTTACCCTAATTATTTGCCACAAAAGCCCCAGTACCAAATGCGGCTTACCCTTTGCTAAATCATGGGCATCAATATTAATAACATTACAGCCAATTGCTTGAGAAGAATTCAATGCTAAAGTCAAGTTCTCATGTTTTGTATACAATGTCAAATTCTTTTTATTGATAGCACGTTCATCAATTGTATCCGGGCAAGAATGATTGATGATTTTGCTGGAAAATGAAAGTAATAACTTAAGTATGTCAAAATATTACTTTTATCTTATAAATCAAAATTCCCAAAATTGAAAACAATAAATTGGCTTATGCTTAGAATCAGTCCTAATCCTAAATCTAAAAACATTTAGATTTTTAAATAATTAAAATTTAATTTCAGCATCAATAGGGGAGTAGTCAAGTTAATTCTTAAAAAACACAATATAACAGACTTAAGAAATTACCAGACTTAAAAAATTACCAGACTTAAATTTAAGAAAGAGAGCAACAGAGTCCTAAAGCAACCATCTATTTTGCAAATAGGAAGAATTATACAAAACTCCTTCATGTGATATATTTGAACAAAATAGATCTAATTCAAGATAAATGTTGGAGAAAGTATAGTTTAAAACTTTAATGTGTTTCTACATGTTCATTATCATTGTATCTACGCATAACACAAGGACCTAAAACCATTGACAGTCATACACAAGACACATTCAGAGATGCCAATCTTTGGTTGAAAGTCAGGAATAAGACTCGATTTTTTGTAATAATTGCATGAAACATAGTTAATGTTATTGAGCCTTAATAGACAGTGTGATAGATAAATGGATTACAAAAATATTGTACTATGCATTAAAAAAAATCGGCAATCAGTCTTTATGACTTATTTTTGCAGAACAAAATATCCAGTATTTTGTTAATTAACATTGATACATAAACACTCAATAGTTTCAATCATCCATGCTTATGTAAGCTACCTTGCACAATGCAGAGATGTCAACCTGATTTGATATTTAGGAATCCATATGATTTTTAGGAATGTTATTAGCAGGGTATGCTGATTTAAATCAAGTGATTTTTATTAAAAAATCATTGATTTAAGTAAAAAAAATTTAAATTTCGTTTTTCTTTGTTATGTTTAATATTAAGAATGAAATTCTGAATAAGATGCATGTTATTTTATTCAAATAAGTTAAGAACTTTGCTCGTATGAAAAATCCTCCTCCCTTTGAAGACACTAAATAGCAGTATTTGCTGATTGGGATCATAATTACCAGACGAGTATTTTCATCTGGGGCCATTGACCAATAGGTGTCACTCACAAGCCTGCTCATCAATGTTGGTTTTGTTTTAAACATTCTGTGAGGCTATAAATCGCACATGGCCAATTTTAAACCATTCACCATGTTGAGTGAAGATGCTTGAAATATATTCACTCAGATTATTAAAATTGTAGTAACTTGCTTTCTTTTCAAGATGTTCTAGTTTTTTATTTAGTATTAGTCTGTTCATAAAAAATAGACTCACAATGAAAGATTTTCTTCAGTATCACAAAGCATTCGAATTTTGCACATAAATCTTTATAATTGGCAATTTTAATAGTTTCATTTTTTGTGTAATATATTGGTTAATTTTTATTTCAATTTATTGGGAAATTTTATGCATTGATCCCATAGAATTATTTACCCTGCTAGAATAACTATTTAATATTTATGGAATTGAAATTTGGAATGTAAAAGTTAATTCACTCATCTGATAATTGAGTGGGTATGTTAAGAAAAGATTATGGGTTGAAGTAGAAAGCTATTGGAATTGATAAATTTTTTATTGCAAGCTCAAAATTCCACTGAATTGGCATTATCTGGGTTATGCTATTACACTTGTTTTATGCTATTCATAGAGAAAAGTTTCATTTTTATTTTATATATAAACCCTTTTTGTATGCTTCGAATATACCTATAAAATACTTGTCAATGCTCAAAGAATTTGATTTCAAATTTATGTATTTTCATGTCTCATTTTTTATTAACTTACAAAAAACAAGAATGTTTTCACCAATAAGTTATTTTTGCAAGCAAAAAATTAATGAGAAGTAGGAATTTTTTCAAGGTGGAAGTTCCTTTTATTTTATTTTTTATTGGTGACAATTTTTTTCTTAAAAGTAACTCTTGAACCAAATTTTATATAAAAATAATTGAAGTAATTCAAAACATTTTATTCATATATGATAAATATATAATGCATAAAAAAAATTCTGAAATTTGTATGATTGAAAAAATGCATAATATGGTGTCCATGGGATTCGGCAACCTTATTTATCTGGGTTCAAAAGATTCACATCACTGGTTTCGAGTTCAACTCAAAGTAATCTAAACCACTTGAGAACCAGATGGAAAAACATTGCTCATCTTGGCATTTGGGGCACTGTCTATTTACTCTATCATGTGATTTACTTTGCTAATACCTACATCGTGTTGTTTTAATCTCAAAAATTTACCTGGCTATATTTCTCAATACATTTATGTTTCACACAAAATATTAATGTTTAAGTAAATTAAAACTATCTAGAAACTACACTGCAATTTGCATGTCTCATGTCAAACAAATTTAAACTTTTTCGGGCAAGAAATTAATTAAAATCATAAAAATCCAATTTAAATAAAAAAAATCTAATTTAAATCAAATAAATCCGATGTTTTTAATTTAAAAAATATGATTTTTTCATATCCTGGTTATCAGTGAAGTTGTAATTTAAACACTTTTATAAATGACATTTTAATCAAGATTAAGGGTACAAGGTACTAATAAATACATATAATTATATTTCTAGTTTTCTTGGCTGCATTAATTATCCTTTGAACCCTTAACGAAAGACAGCCATAATCTAATAAATTTCAATATTCTTTCACTTTTTAAAGCATTTTTCAATGCAGGTTTTTCCTGGAACAGATCTTGCAAGTAAACACAAACTAAAACATCAATACCATATCTATTTAAATATATATTTATTAAGACATGTATTTCATTATAAAGCTTCAAATAATTTTACAATAGAAAAAAATTAAAAATTGCCTAGACTGGTTGCTTTAACTGCAAAAACTTGAGTCACCCCACAATATGGTAAGGTAAAAACAATTGTAAAGTTTTTAAATTCAAAAATATTAAAAAACCATTCAGCTTATTGGCTCCAGTAATAAAACACAGAAACTGAAAAAATATACAGAAATGCATAAGGATTGCGAATGAAAATTTTTCATGCTAAAATTGTAGCAGCTTTTCAGTATGAATTTTCCATTTGAACACTAAAGTCAGTTCTAGCCATCAGTTCTAGTGTCTTCTATTTTTAGTTTTACTTAATCCTGGCTTGCCGAAGTTTTACCCTGAGGTAAAATTTTTGTCCTTGTAATGGACTTGGCAGCAAACCACTGCCAAATAATAAGAAAAGAATGCTACATTTAATGCCGATAAGATAGATTGCTATAAGGCAGACCTGGTGATATTCTGTCAAGGGGCAGTAGGTCACCAACTTGGCAACCAGTCCACTTTATCAAGTGAGATTTTTCATAATCTCACTTTTCTGTAATGAAAGGTGAAAATCTGTAATAAAAAATTCATAATGATTGGCATCTCAGCATTCACCTTTGGCAAGTTTCCTTCCATTCTTTAAAGTCAGCTGATCTTTGATCTGATCAAATGCATGCGATAGTTGTTGATTAGCCTTTCACACATTTGAAAAAAATGTCATTACATCATTTAACAATTGGAATTATCGGAAGCTATTCAAAACTATCAATTATGTGGGTATTGTACAGAATTCTGCATACAATTATTCCAATGTAAAATTATTTAGATTCTTCCATATTTCACAAAAATAAATGCTTACTTTAGGGACATCTTGCATTGTAAAACATTCAGTTACACTCAAGATAACTAAAATTGAAAACTATTAATTAGCACTTGCAAACACATTAGACATTTCCATTCCAAAAATCAATTCCATTCAAATTAACAAATAAAAATCCATGCTTTTGAAATACTGACATTAAAATGCATAGTGTGACGAAATGTAGTGAAGACAAAAAAAATTCTAGTAGGGAACTGCTTATTTCAACTTTTAACTCAGCAAAGTGTGACCAATTATCAAGTTTGGAGACTTCAGCGATTTCCATATCTTTTTGATTGACATTTTCACTTAGTGATAGCATTTTGTCATGCAGATAAATATTAACCATAAAGGCTTCTCTAAAGTACAAAAATTTTGATGACTACTTTAACAGTAAGTTTCAAGCTCCCAAAGAGCAATTATTTGAAATTTTATTGATTGCTGGGCATTTGCTAAGTTAAAAATTAAAACTGAAGATTTCCAAAAATATTTTTGGGACATCTTGAATACTTGGACTAGTTAATGAAAGGCTGCCATAAACTGAAACATTCCTTGCAGAGTTACTACTTTGAAAGTATATAACTGATTGAATTCTAACAAAATTTTAGTATCAAAAAGAGAACTTAGTGTAGATAAATATTAAAGCTTCTTACCATAAAAGAATACCATCTTTTAATTTGTCATAGAGTGTTTTACCATCACTATCAATTG
Organism: Meta bourneti; assembly: GCA_933210815.1. Classification (NCBI taxonomy): domain Eukaryota; kingdom Metazoa; phylum Arthropoda; class Arachnida; order Araneae; family Tetragnathidae; genus Meta; species Meta bourneti. The sequence continues at coordinate 87,873,600 of OW119934.1, forward strand.
GTAACAGATGTTTCAAATCAGGATCTCTACCTAAATTTCTAAGAATCAAGTTTTAAATTAGAAAAAAAATCAAACTACATGCAGACAGCGTTAATTTATGTGAAAGTTTGTCTTAATTTAATGATTAAGATATATCTTTATTAACATTTTTGGCTTAATACAAAATATTTAATTTACAAATAAAATGAGGCAACATCAAGAATTTTGTACTGTTTTTCCAATTGACATAAGAACAAAAAGTTTTTTAATTTGCTTAGAAATTGAAATATTAAACATGTTTTGAAAACACATGAGGCACAATCACTTCTATGAACTTTTATATTATTTTAAGTAACAAGTTACTGCATTTAAAGTGGTTTCACTTATTAATGTTAATTTATTTGATACATTTTCAGGGTATAAACAGTTATTTTAAATTGACAAAAACACTTAGGAAAATTTAGTCAACAAAATGCTTACGAATTGATCCAGTCTGAAAATGCCACTTGTTCTTCATGACGAACAGAATGAGTAGTGCCTTCACTAGAAGCTTCTGACATCCCACCTAAAGTTTGCAAATTTTCTCTCTTGGAAACTGCAGTTTTAAAGACATTTGTAACTTCTCTGGACTTTAAATCACTGTAGATCTATTGAAGAAAATGTTACTCATTAAACAATATTCAGATAGCCAAAACAGCAGTGAAAAGCAAAACTTATAAAAAAGTGGTTGGTCTGAATATTGCAGGTTCAATTCTCACTGCTTTTGGCAGATGAATTACTTGGCCATTTTGCTGATTTAGTCCTGTGATACACAAATGTGTCCCAACTCACTTTTAAAATAAATAGCAATTGATGGACACTCTGGAATAGGTCAAGCCTGATAAAGGACAAGTAGCAAAGCTAGAGCACATACACAACAAAAGAACTTAAGGTCATAAAAATCATAGTAACAGAAAATAGATACGAAGTTAGATTAGTACTAAAGCACAATAGGATAATAGATGCCAACAGCTGATACTTAAGAATTCAGCAATTTTCTAAATTTAAAAACTTTGTACATCTAAATACATAACAAAAATGATAGAATGTAAAAACGGGGGAGATTTATTTTTAAATGTATTTAACAAAATGACACATCAAGACTAAAAAAGCAATTGGTATTTCCAACTGAAGATGAAAATATATGTTGATTCAACACAAGGACATACATGTACAAGTGTCCATAAAATAACACACAGCATACAGTGCGACATGATCTATAATATATCTACAACACATGATCTAGGGATCAAATTTCAATAAAATTTGCAAGAAAATCATACAGAAGAAAAAATGAATTCAAATTTTCATCACCAAGTGGCAATTTTACTAGTAATAATCTACAGAGAACTGTAAAGCAAATCAGTTATGAACACTTTTTGTCACTAGATAATTTGAGCATTATAAATAATATAGTTGAAGAAAAAATTCAGTTCATGAGTTTACAGTTAACTCACTATCCAGCTCCTAATTCTATGAGAACGAAAGTTCCCAAATGCATTCAGATTATTACATATTATGATGTGGTTTTACAGAGAAATTCAAAATTGAGTCTCTTGTTTTCGGAGAAACATTCGAGAATCCTCTTCGAACTTCAATAACTGGAGCATGTTATACAACATGGTGGCAGTTTGAACTTCGAGTAACTGATTTGGAAATATTTTAATACAAAATGGCACCAAGTACATTTCTTTGTTTTTTGTATTATTAATGCCAAAAAAGGTTTTTATAAGAATCTAGCAACCATTGATTCTGATGTTTTTCTTTCTCATGGTTGCCACAAGTAGGCACCACTTGAAAATTTTACTTGAGAAGAAAAATACAGAAAATATTTTGTCCGGATGACAGGAAAAACAAGTGCTTTTCTGGAAGGCGAATGGAAAAGTTGGCAGGTAGGTATAAAGAACAGCGTTTTCAATTTCAAAGTAGAATTTAGCAATGACATGTTTTAAAAAAGTGGTGTTTTTTGCATTATATATACATTGCATTATTCAAGAACAAGCTGCACGTGTTTTTACTTAATATTTAAATCTATACTTTTAGTTGAGAGGCTATTTTTATATTCACTTTTCCTCATGGTATGGGGTAAAGTGGGCAATTCATAGGAGTAAGTTATAAAATCATTGAATGGTAAAAAATTATTAACACAGTATGTAGTATTAAAAGAACAATTTTTGTTGAATGAGCTACTATTAAATCAACTATTTTTGTTGTTCAATAAACTACAACTACTACTTGTTGTCTTTTAAATGTCAAACTTATAATATGTAACAATATTTTTGAACTCTGTAGCTCAACATGTACTTGAACAATATTTGTTCCTTTCACTGAAAAACAGTCAAATATTCTATACAATACAAAACACTTATGTTAACATGAATTTTGAGAAAGATTTAGGTTTCATATATATATATCAAAACTGTGTCCACGATTATCAAATGTAGTTATGAATAGTAACTACTTTATCTATTATGCCAACGTCCTCTTTATCTAGAAAAGTATACACACTATCGACTAACTCTAGATTTTTAAAGGTTACTTAGAATGAATCTTTACCAACTTCTGTTCATTGCTCAACGAATTATTGAACTGATTTTTTTGTCTGCATATTTCCCAAGTTGGTTGGTTGGTTTTGGGCATGTTTGGTTTTTTATGGCGCAAGGGCCATATTTGTCCATGCTGTGCTAGACACAAGATATACAACATCAATATACACACAAATAATGAAAGTTTTATTGACACAGAAGAGAGAAATACATCCAGGGAGGAATGTACCATTCCCACTTTTTCTTTTTACTAGACCTATTTTATCTTTCTTGAAATAAATGCTCTAGGATACCAAAGCCTGTTAATACCTCACCTATTTTTCTGAGCCCTTTTCCTTTTCTCAATTAATTCTGTGCAGCATTTCTAAAATCAGTTGACAGGAGTTGTGAGGGTAATTAATATTGTCGATTTCAGGTCCTCTAACAGTGAAACTTTATCTGATGGGTAAGTTGCTTGAAAATTAGATATTACTTCCTGTGAAACCTGATTTCTTTCATTTTATGACAAGCTTACAAAACACATTGAATTTCATTCTCGGAAATTATGCCTTTTCTATCCTCACGATTATGCATTCCATAGCCTGTTGGTTTACAGGATATAATGCTTTTCTAAAATCCTTTTACAACACGGTCGATTTTAATGATTCACATAACCATTGCAATATACATGGGAATGTGACCTTAGAAACATTTTGCAAGTCGTTTTTCCCTGAACCATAATTTTGAAATTCCTTTCCATGTTATTTTCAGTGGCGCAAAACCCCCAACATACCTACTATAGCTATACCTACTTTACCCCCCACTCATTTAAAAACGTCTAGCATTAAAAATAATGTTGTAATTCTTTGCCTATTTATTGGAATCTCTCAACAAGTCTTTTACCTAGCTAAGGAGAACAAAAAATATCATCTAATAGCTTCAGAAAGGCCTACATAAATGGGAAGTTTCCCAGATATATACAGCCCACATGACTGGATCAAAACAAACAAGAGGCTACTAGGATCTTCTAGATGTTATCACTAAAATTTTTTAGATTGAAAAACTTTTTAAAGAACTTAAATGTTGCGAGTTCTACTTCCCATCTTAACAGGGTTTGTAATTAATGAGGTAGCTTTTGCATGGACTACCCACTTTACCCCACCAGACCCTATGCTATACAAATATTTGAGGAGAATTGCTTTTATTGCGTAAATCTTCGCTCCATTCCTGAAGTAAAATGCAAAATAGAGCAGTTTATCTCCGATGTTCAACCTAGGTACAGCATGTGAAAAAATGAGATATTTCCCCCAAAATTAATATTATATTTGATTATTATTCACTTGATATGAAAATTGTCCAACATTTAAAACTAGGAATGGAAAACTTAAGTACAAGTACAGATGCAAGAGTTGGAGCACAATAGCAGATAGAAAATTTCACATTGAATATTTGTTGAAGATTGGAGTTGCTTATTGGTTCGAAAAGTGGAAAGCAAAAGTACAACTATAAACAATGGAGTCGGAATGAAGAATTACACCAAGTGAGAGTACGAGTAGTAAAATGATAAAGATAGCTACTTGAAGAATTATAGAATTCTCTTGTAGGCAAACTTATTGACATAAAAAGATAGCAACGGTCTGACAAATTCCTGAAGGACTGAGGTAATAAAAAATAACTGCACCAGCACATTAATAGGAAATATCACTTTATTAAAGATGACAAAAACTAGGGACATGATTTGTAATTATATTCTATCATTTGATGACAAAACCTGTTATTCGAAACTCATTCATTGCTTTCACAGTACTCTTGTAGCCTATATACCAGTAAAATCACCTGGTAGTGAAGATGTTAATTTTTCTGTCACAAATTTTTTGTATAGGCTGATCATATATGTACCGTTTTGAATGGGACTACTGTTTTCTACAGACTACTGTTATTTCTACATCATTTTAATGGAAATTTCAATTTTATCCCATTTTTAATAAAAACGAAATATACTTCAACATTGGTTGGTCATTTATTTGACTTGAACAAACTTGAAGCCTATATACCAGTAAAATCACTGGCCACAGCATCATTTTGTTAAAAATGTCAATTTTGTCCTGTTTTAAATAAAAAGTAAATATATTTTAATATTGGTCAACTATAAATTATCTACTTATGCAATGTCAAAGAGGCAAAACTGCACTTATAATGACAATCTCTAGAAAGAATTTATCATCTTACTTTTTCATGAATACAGAATACTAATACATAACCCCCATTCAGTTCTTGTCTTAAGGAAATATGGTCAGCCTATTTACATACATTACAAGTTTCACAGAAATTTGACCATTAGAATGTATTGGGTAATCCAGAAAGTTCTGCGGTTTTTCAAATCAAAGCGTGCTTTCTTATTACTATTTTGCTACCGCTGATAAGGAGTGACCTCAATTGAAGCAGATGTGTAAAATCAGTCTTTTCTGCTTTCACTGCATAATTCTCGCTTGTAGTGTGGCACAGTTTTTGTTTCACTACAGTGCTAAGAATGGAGAACCAAAAAGTTCATTTTCGTCATATTATGCTCTTTTATTTAAAGAAAGGAAAAAATGCTAGTCAGACTGCTCGTAAAATTTGTGCAGTATATGGATAAAGTGCTGTTTCTGATGACACAGTTCGAAGGTGGTTTGATAAATTTCAGCCTCGAAGATGATGCCTGCTCTGGATGACTATCCTCTGTAAATGAGGACTTATTAAAAGATGCCATCGCTGAAAATTCACATTACACAGTTCAGGAACTATCACAGACTAAATATTCCAAAAAGTACAGTTCATGATCATCTGAAGAAGATTGGGTATGTAAGCCGCTATGATGTATGGGTACCCTATACTTTAATACAACAGAATATACTTGCTCGAATTTCGGCATGTGATTCTTTCTGAAACGAAATGAAGAAGCTCCTTTTTTGAAACGGCTCATTACTGGAGATGAGAAGTGGATACTATACAATAATGTTACAAGAAAAAGATGGGGTAAGCCAAATGAACCTCCCAACTAACATCGAGGGGGGCTGCATCCCAAAAAAGTAATGCTTTGTGTATGGTGGGACTACAAAGGAATTGTTCATTATGAATTGTTGCCACGAAATCAGACAATAAATTCGGAAAAATACTGTTCTTAAATGGCAGTATTAAAAGCAGTAATCAAAGTAAAGCGGCCACAACTGACCAATTGTCGAGGTGTTGTCTTCCAGCATGACAATGAATGTCGGACAAAGACTTATCGAGTATGGCTGAGATGTTCTCTGAACGGCCTGGAGTTCAATTCTTTGGAGACTATCAAACAGCACCTCATTAACTTCTTTACAAATAAGCCTAAGGACTTTTTTAAAAAAGGAATTTTCCAGCTGCTGGAAAGATGGCAAAAAGTAAAAAAAATGGTGCTTATGTGATTCAATAACATTTTCTTAAGTCTTTGTACTGCTTCGTTGATATTTATCATAAAAAAAACGCAGAACTTTCCGGATGACCCAATATTATGACGCTTCAAGTAATGTCAATTGTTATAAACAATTGACAATAATAATAAACAATCAATCAAAATATGTAGAATGTTCATATAATGAACATTCTACATATTTTGATTGATTAAAAGTTCAACTTGACATAAAACCATTAAAAAATTACCTTTTGAAATTCCTCAAAGGTGAGTTTTCCTTTTTTATTCCCAGCACACACTTTTTCCATGTCATCAATTATTTGACGGACTTGCCATTGTGGAATTTTGAATCCTACAATATCCAGAGCTTCCTTCAGCTTGCCTACATCTAGGTATCCTTTCCCATCTCTATCCAACTAAATAAACAAATTTTATATCAATGATAGAACACCAAACATAAAAAAATCTAGAAAAAGAAATGAAACAGCACACAAACATGACACATATTACACTTCCATACCGATAACGAAAGAAACATTTTTCATGGAAAAAAATTGAAGCAATACAATAAATTCTTTAGTGAATTGCTACCACAAAGAATCTGCTATTACAAAATTAAGCCAAATCCCTCTTCCAGATGATATAACACAATGTATTAAAATTTCTGATTTAATGAAGTTTATTTGATGAAAATATTTTTGAGCTAAGTTTTATTTTGAATTACATAAAAAGAAAACACCTAAAAATTTTAAAGCAAGCATGGAATACTTGAAGCAATTAGGGCTACTGGCAATTGTTGATTACAATGAAGTAGGTATTGCATAACAGGATTGAGAAGTTTCGGAAACCTAACAGAACCACCTACTGGCACCGGGCAACCGTAGTGCTAATATTTTTCTGGAGAAAGTCATCTAATGCTAAGAATGCCGACAAGAAAATCTCCAAATTTTAATGACTTGCTGAAAGGGAATATTCCTTCATCTATGGTTGTCTGGAGGATATAATACATTGACAATATAAGTTCATGAGATGTTGTAAGGCCAATTTTAATAGTTTCAAGCTCATTTGGTGAGAAATTCTGACTAATTTTTCTGAACCAAGTATAATATAGAAAACAGAAGTGTTCACATGCTTATGAGCAGAACCCAAATTTTGTTGAAGCATCATTTTTTAGTTGGCACTTCATAGACAATGCCTGTATTGATAGAAATTCTGTCTGAATTCATCTGATTCTAGATATGTAGTTTCTTTCAATCATCTTTTGGTATTTTTGGTTTTTAAGGCATTGTTTACTAATTTTTTTAGCATTTAGCATAAGTTTTAGTTTGATCCTAGGTTTGCCATATTCCATCTGTGATTTTGTTTATACTACAATTTTACACAAAACATTACAAATGACTCGCTTCTAGCAGCTAAAAAGTCAATGTCCTACACTTTACCACAAAACATGTGCACTACTTTTTAAGATAAATAAGAAATCGTTGCAATATTACACTGGCCTTGACCAACTAAACATTAAGTTGGTTAGCAATTTTACAAATTTGTTTAAAAACATTTCTTAAATGCATTTCATAAGTTTGTATACACTTGAATTTGTGACCTGTGTTAGGTACAATGTTTGTGCTAGAGTTGGTTACAATGTTTATAAAATAAGCATGTTGTACATCACTTTTTTAAGGTAAATAAGATATTGTTGCAATACTGCACTCAAGCTTATCAGCAACCAAAACTTTTTTGTGTTAGCAACCACTTTACAGCTTTGATTTTTAAGAATGTTTAAACTGTGTTTTCACTTTGTGTCCTCTCAAATATGATTTGCACAGGGCACGATATATAAACATTGGGCAAATTTTTGTAAAATGCATACATTTGATGATTCACAAATTGACGATATAAAATATTACAATGAATTTAAAATGTAGGATATAAAGAAATTCATACAAAGCCTCTTTTACATTAAATTATCGTAACAGAAGCCGGTAGGTGAAGTGAATCATAAGCACTGAAAAGAGGTAGGCTGTTTTTAGGTTTTATGGCATAAGGGCATATTTGGCCAAACTGCACCAAACCGAAAAGAGAACTAGTGTATAGGGCCTCTAGTCTTGACAAAGGTGCAGCTTGGCCAGATCTGACTCTGGCACCATAAAGAAAAGAAAGCCAATCAACTACTGACATAAAAGGAAAGGTCATATTTTACTGTTGGTTAGAGTTGGTTTGGTCCACATTGTTAATCAAAACATTTAGTAATAATGCAAAAATTGATCCTGACTGATAGCAGCTGTATGCACTGGAAATGTACCATATTTATTCTAAGCATTTACCTTTTTATACCATAAACTCTGGTCAGAAGGCGATTTCATAATTAAACTCTTGAAACACTGCTTTGAAACAGTGTGAGGTTCTCAAATTTTTACTTGGTCTATCTAAACTTATGAAAGTATCTAAATTATGAGAAACTTTGAATTTTAATGCCTTTAAAAATGAATTTTATAACATGTGTGCAAGTGCAAAAGTAGTTCTTTTATTTGCAAACTATTTGTCGAATACAGGATATTGTGCTATAGGAAAAAAGTTTTTAGATAATTTCATAGGGGTCTCAATGGGTTTGTCTACTGATTTAGCAGGCTGCACAGGTTAGATTCCTGCAACTACCCTAGGTATACTTTCTCCCTACTTCAGTAAAAATTTACCTAGTGTGTGTATCTATATATTTGAAGAAAAATATTTATTTGAGCAGCTTTGCCAGATATGGCCCTTTCACCATAAAAACCAACCAAACCATTTTATAGGTCATTTTTAACCCAACAAAATCCAGACTCAGCATGAGGAAAGGCAAATAAAGCAGAAACAAAATAATACAATTTTATATATTTAACGAAATCCCGAAACAATTATCTTTTTATCATCCCATATATGGTATTCATTTCTCAATCAAGTTCCCAGGAACACTGAAGTCCATGCCATTGCATTCCTCTCAGAAGCCTGTGAAACAACTAAATTTGCTAATTATGCACCTTTCACAAGCTCTGCTTGATGTTTTAAGCATACTTATCTCTCATTTGGTTTTAACCTCCATGAAGCTCGGATGTTTCACTACTGGGTCTGCTATTTGGAATAATGTCCTGTCACATAACATACTTGCCAACCTCCGAGGAAAAAAATCTGGAAGACTTTTACGATGTAAAAAGCAATGGCAATTGCCAGAAAGGACAAAAGTGCACCTGCATGTTTTTCTCGAGGAGATATATACCCAATATAAATAGATATAAATTTGATCTTGGAAAACCAGAATATTTGAATATCCCCTCTTTCTCCCTTTGGCACACCTGTTTACCGAGTTCTCAGGTAAAATACTTGGATTTGCCCTTGATCCGAAATTAACCTGGACCAAGTACATTAAACATGCTCTATGCGTAGGTGCTATGGCCCGCCAAAAATTGATCAGCTCATTGCTCGCAAGAGCAGGCTCTCTTGATAATAAAATCCGTCTCTAAAGTCATTATTAGGCCGACCTTCACATACGGTTCTCAAGTCTGGGGATCAACTTGTGCAAATAATCTGACAAAAAAACTGCAGATTTTCCAAAATCGTATATTACAAACGATCGCTAATATTCCCTATTATGTTCAGAATGAAATCATCCACTCGAACCTCAAAATCCAACCCATAGCTGAATTCCTACAGCATCTTTCGGCCAAGTTCTTTGAAAAACTACCTCAGGTTCCAAATGAAGCACTTAGGTCACTACCACCTAATGACCCTACTGTTAAAAGCTTGCAGAAAAGACCTAAAGCTATTCTGCATCAACAGTTTCATTCTCCCACAGTGGCCCAAATGGCATTCTGGCCTGTTGTTAGCATCCTGATGTTTACGACTTCAATTTCTCTAATTTACCCCTTCAACCTAGCATTTGCAAGTCTTCTAATTCCAATTAATAAGGGTCTAAGTCCAATTAATAGGATCACGTTCTGCCACTAGTAATTTGGAATCGGACTCGACTGGACCACTAATTGTATCACAGATAACCTCTGTTAAATTAAAATTTTACCTAACTTCTTTTCTGTTACCCTACCCTTAATGTTCTAATTTTAACTTGCTCTAAGCAAGAGTTTCAAAGGCGCTGCAGATCACCCGCCCATTCGACCACCAAAGTTACCCCCTTGATAGTGACCAGTACTTAGGAGGGTGACCACTTGAATGCTGTCTCAACTTGCAGATGCGTCAAAAGTTTTCGCTCCACTGAATAATTAATTATGCCAATCCAGCCCCTTCCACCATATTTTTATTAAAATTTTTTCATTTAAGTACTTTATTTTTCCCTATTTATCACGAGGAGGTGAGTTGCTTCGTGGCGGGTGCTCTTAATTGATATGTCCAGTCAAGAGCAGAAAAGAAAATTATGTAAAATAAATTTAAAGCACCAAATTAGCCACAATTGCAATAAATTGGACTTTATGAAAGCAATTCATAATAGAAAAAGTAACCATTCTCCAAGGGCACACCTAGGATATCAATCTGGAGAGAGCTACATTTTTATCATAAATTCTTTATTTAAGGGGTGATTTTAAAATTTAAAAAATACCTTGAAGTATGGAATAGTTTTGGAGTGTGTTTCCAAGAAACTAGTTTAAAATCACTAATCTGTATTGAAGTTGAAAAGTGCCAAAGTTTTAACCCTCTTAGTGGTTACCTATACAAGGTTGTCCCATTATCAAACTGATCAGATCTCGACGGATGAGATCTCATTAATACCACTTGGGTTAATGGGAATTCCCTTCAATTAGGTAATTGTAGGGTTAATGAACAATATAGCAATATATAATCCCAGTAAATAAGAAATGGAGAAGTAATCAACAAACTAAATAAGGATATTTTTTGCTTTTTATATTGTCTAGGAGGGGTTTAAGGTGTGTAGAATATAGGTGTGTCCCTGCTGCTCTCTATGATAGTTATGCAGTTGACAGCAGTTTGAAATTGGTATAAATGATTTGGCTACATTTCATACAAAATTGCAAATGTATGGAAAAAGAGCAATTAAACTTTTCGTGAGTGTTCTAAAAGTAAAAATTGTAGATTTTCTTGAAAATTAGTACCAAAGAAGGCTTTCATGACAATCTAGCATTCACTGATTGCAATATTTTTCTTCCATGGTTGCCTTAGTTTGGCATCAAACATTTCAAATTGCCGTTACTTGACAATTTGCTCTCTAAAGAAGTGTTTTAGTGAACCTAGTGTTTCAGGAAGACTTCTGGAAAAGTTGGATTTAGGAAAGCTGATTTTGTCGATAAAACAGCTTTTCTAAATTCCTACCACAAGGGTCCCCAAACAAAAATAAATGGAAAGGTATGGGTAGTAAAAATTTAAATTGTGAAATGAAAAAGGTACACATGTTTAACATTGAAAACTTTCGGCGTTATCTCTTGAACATCGACATGTTGCATCCCTAGCAGCACATCTCCTTTAGGTGTGTACAGGCTTCACGGACCCAAGGACTCTAGTGATCTTTTCTTTTTCCATGGGGTTTACTGCCTTTAGTAAACACGGGTGTCACGTTCTCTGGATACTCAAACAATCCTTTTCTGCTCTCATTCTATTATTCTATTTCCTAAATCCCTCATTTTTCTCTTTCACAGCATTTTTAATTGAAGTTGCCTTATGTTTGGCACAGCTTGGCCAAATATGGCAATTGAACCATAAAACAACCAACTAACCTTACCACAAAAGTAAAATTAATAAAAAATCAGTATCCTATTTAAAAGGTTATATAACTGAAGTGAACTTAAATTTTTACTTGAAAAATCAGAGTTTAACTGAAGTTGATATTTATTTCATTTATATATTTAATTGTTGTTTCCCTTCAGAAAAATATCTGATTAGAGAACAAAACATATGATTTTTAAAAAATGCAAGATAAAAGGCAAACACAAATACAGTTGCATAAAAAATTACTTCAGTGAAGCAGAAAACTTATTAAATTGAAATCATTTAATATATCAACCTCCTAGGAAGAATTAGAGTTTAAAAACCTATTTGTAGTAAAATTGTTACACACTACATTCTTTTTAAAGGCTTAACAAAAAATAATTTAGTTTCTGGTGATATACCTGATGACATTAAATTCAATACAAGAAACTAAATGGGTGAATGAATTTTGTTATGGGGAGGTTGTAGAATTTTTTGTTAAATGCGTCTACAGAGCTTCGAAGCAATGAGATGATTTTTTGCAATTCGGAAGAATGTACACTTGAAGATTTATCATTCTTAACATAAATATTTCTTTTAAATTTATTCTGTATTCTTCCAATATATGTTATGGTAGTCATAAGGATTCCAAATTACAGATACATATTCCAATCCCAATCAAACATAAAGATTAAATAACAAAATTATCCTGTTAGATATCCCAAGTCAAGAAACTACTTTTGCAAAAAATTAGACAAAAAACCCAGAAATGTGTCCCTATAGGTATGAATTGTGATAACTAAATAATCAAAACACTGAGCTAAATAAATTAATATGAAATCATGGTCAAGTCTTTGGAATTGATATCGAGGATGTTCTGCATCAAAGTTGTATTTTTAGACAATGGACACACACAGGGTAATTCCTGAGGTATATGGAAACCCCAACAAGACACACCTTCTCTCGTTAAAAACCATTTGATGTTCAAAATAAATTAAAATTGATAAATACTTATCAACAATTTTATTGAAAATTAAGAACAAAAATCAGATTCACAGGTATTGATTATCAAGTTTAAAGATACTTCAATGTTGCCAGCCCATATATCCATTTATTTATAGGTAAGTAATGTAGTAATAGTTCAGTTTATTTCTAAAAATTAAGCCATTATGCTTATTATTGAAGATTTTTATAGTAAGTTGGTTGCCAGTACTTTTCCTGACAAGTGCAAGTGAGTAAAATTTATAACCTGTGTATTCAACTAAATGTTAAATTAAATTCGCCTGACTCAATAGACTGGGTGGCGACTCAACAGATTGATTGAGTAATACAACATATCGAGAATATGAATCAACAAAATATGTCCTCAGACAGGCATTCACCCTACAGTCAATGCTCACAAGGTTCTTGATTGGAGAAATCTGGGGACGACCAGGGCTATTCTTAAGAGGAGTGATGTGCAGGGTTCAGAAATAGCTGCTCTTGGGTGTATTTTACACCTATAAATTTCATTCCGATAAATAAACATCTTTTTCTCTGCTTAATTTTTCACTTGTGTGACGCAAATTCTGGATGATCTAACACTTATTCTTCTTTCCAACAATCTACTCCTTGACTTTTATATATATATATAAATAGATGCAACAAGGTCATGTGCTCCTCCACCTTACCCTCCTCTATGATCATGGTAACTAGGATGATCAACTCTCCCCTATTTCCCAGGAATTCCTGTGAAAGGTGTGAAAAAATCGTGACTTTTTAATTTAAAAAAAAATCAGATTTTTATGATTTTCATTAATTTGTTACCCCTATAAATTTAAACCTGCTGGATATGAAACATGCAAATCGTAGTTTCTAGAGTGTTGATTAATGTTAAACATCAATATGTATGATGGTTCAGGAAATACAGCTGGACAAATTTTTGAGATTAAAACAATTAAAATGATTCCTAGGCCACGTTGCTTTTAATCTTACATTTGAATTCTATTTTATGATTCGAATCCATAATAGTTAATATTTTAATAAGTTAAGAGATGATTTAATTTTCCCAAGTGTAAAAACTGTTTAAAATAATCTATTAGCCATAGCTACATCAGCAAAAGCAGATGTAGCTATGGCAGTAAGATGTCTTTATGAACAGCTGTCTTCTAAACACTAAAATTCTATTCCCACCAAAAACATTCTGCCATTATTATCCAGTCTAGATTTATAGGTACACATCCATAAATATTAAAAAATTACCTTTAATAATCTATCAAAATATTTGTGTATACTAATCGGGAACGGAATATTTGTTTCCAGATTTAAACAGGAAGTATAGAACAAAGTTGGTTCAATATTTTCAGCAATTTAAGAAACAAATTGTGTCAAACCTAAATAAGATCCTAGGCTTTATTTTAAACATCCCAGGCTCAAATGTCCACACTGAAAGTTTTTCCCTGGTGAGCAATAAATGTCAGGAGGTATATTAATTAATGTTGCACTGGAGCAACACAATGGGCTATTGGCGATAGGCCAGGATCAAATCCGAAGGGAAAGATCCAAGAACACCACGTAATTTTGAATCATGGTCAGACGATGAGGTCACACCCGAGTTGGCACCCCACTTCTCAAACTTCTACACTACTCCAGCATGAGGACATTTGAGGCCACAACAGATTTAACGTGCACCAGCCCCTTTTGTACCGTGCGAAACCCTCCGGTTCCTAATCCGTTACTCTTCAAACCAGGCTACCGTGGCTTTAAGCCATTTTACTTTAGAACTCTATTGGGCTGCTCGTTGATTGATGACTGATAGGCCAGACACAGGCATAGGATAAAAAATATTATACAATGTAAATGAATTGTTCTGTATTTAATATTATCCAAATTCCATGGACATTTGTTGGAATGACCCTAGCACCACTAAAATTGCACATCTGTCGAGACTAATCTCCCTTAAATTCATGGACAAAGTTGGTCACCTAAAACACTATTGAAATTCTAACATCTACCATGAGATAAAGATTTAATTCTTTTCCCAATTTGCTGCTTTTAAAAATTCCTATTTTTTTAAACTTAGAAGAATACTAAGAGTCCTTAAAATTTAAGAACCAAGTATTAATAAAAGTTGAAAGAAACATTTGCGAGATTCTCGACATTTTACCACCCAGAACCGCCCTATGAAAATCCTTCCCTGAAATGGCAAATGCACTGATACCATGCATACCAAATTAAAGTATTATGAAATGAATGCTTTTAAATTTGTCTTTTAAAGATTGTTGTAGAATGATAAATAGGATTTTCGCAACTATCAGTTTCTTAAATTTTGCAATGCTTTTTAGGCGAGCACATTTTGGTCATTATTAAGTTATTCTTTACAGTTGTAATACAAGCAATACTTATGTATTAACCCGTAATTTTCAAAAGCAAGAGGAAAGGTGACTCATACATGTGTGGCATAAGGCAAATGCACTGATTGAGTTAAAATAACAGGCATGAGTTAAGGACAGGAATTTTTATTTGATCTTACAATAACATACAATTTCATTCATGTTTAATGTCACAACTACAAGTCAAGTAAAAGTTGTTTGACATTTGAAGCATGTTTTTTTCGTAAAGGCTAAGTCAAAATATTGGTAGGGACCTTTCCTCGAAAGAAACAGTTCAGATTAAAATCAACATGAAATATAAAATAAAAAACAAGCAGATTTCTGTTTTTATTTCTTTAATTTCATTTTTTTTCTTTCTCAAAATCATAAAAAAGGTGTGAACAAACCTAAGCATTTCAAAACATTAAAAAATTTTATAACTCTTTCCACAAATAATCTAATTTAATGCTA
This sequence comes from Meta bourneti, assembly GCA_933210815.1. Lineage (NCBI taxonomy): Eukaryota > Metazoa > Arthropoda > Arachnida > Araneae > Tetragnathidae > Meta > Meta bourneti. The sequence continues at coordinate 87,889,067 of OW119934.1, forward strand.
AGTTTTCTTGCATTTCCTGGACCAAAAGGAAGTACAATTTTAAAACTAAATTTGTAATCAAATACAGAATTTTATTATCATGACAACATATCAGTGAAAAATATATAACATGGCTGATCATTGTGAAGCATTTTGTTGATATATCCCCATTTCTGAACAATTTTAATCTCAAGTTCCTCTTTTACCATAATATTTTAAACATTGGTTAGAGGTTTTTACACTTGTTACCTGTAAGCATCGCGTCAATCACTACTTTTCCAACTTTAAGCACACTGAATAATAAACTTATAGCTGCAGAAAACTGGAAGTTAACGTGGATAGCAGTAAAAAGCTTTGCACAATTTGATTCGAAGCCCATCCATAACGAACAACAAAGTTGAGACACCTGTCATATGATTAACTTCCCCTGTCTAATCCCGAGCCGAATCAAGAATATTAATCAAGCATGCTGTTTTATTCCACAAAATAACAACATTTAAAATAAATGTATGAAACTAACAAGGGATAAGACCAGTGTTTGTTAACATTTAAGGCTACTGCGCTGCAGTAGTAACAAACATGAAACAGGCAACAAAAAATATTTGATATTAATCACACATTAGCATAAGACAACCAAAACTACTTACTGTATTAAAATTTGCGCACAGATCTTCTAAATTTTCATTAGATAAAATAAAACTGCGACGATTGTGACTCGCCATGTTAGAGATGACAATTTTGAAGAAGCACTTGAGAATTCTTGATCGTTGAATACAGAATAACGGAACCTAACAGGATTCGGAATCTTCCGCTACTACTCCCTTCTGAGATATTGCAGGGTTGTAATAGTTGGCTCTTTTTTGCCGTTTCCGTAAGAAACTATCAGTCATATCATTAAACACAGGGATGATTCATGAGTGAACAGTTGCAGCTAAGATGAGTAACTCGATCATTCAGTTTGATAAGAAGCACGAGAATTTATACAACACGCGGTTATTTAAATATTTGTAAAAAGTAATGTATCTGGCGTAGATTTAATTCGCTACCAAATATATATATAAAAACAGCGAAATAAAATTAAGATTGCAATATAACTAAGATTATCTCATACTTTGAAGTAGGAGTCTCAGCGGCTCAATAGCATTGCCCACTAAACGCGCATTCTGCACCCTTCGAGGTTACCCAGTTGGACACACAATATCAAGTAGGTAGGTATTTAATCAACGTCCCACTGGAGCAAACAACGGGCAATTGTCGATGATCCGGATCAAACCCGAAGGGAAAGATCCAAGGACATCAAGTAATTTTGAACCACGATCAGATGACGAGGTACATCTGAGCTGGCATCCCACTCTCCAAACTTCCACACCACGCCAACGTGACGAAAGACCAACGGAATAGCAACCTGGGGATTGCGAGTTCGAAACTCGGTCTAGTCATAGACCGTCGTGAACACGGGATTGATGCATGTTAAATCTGTCATGTCCTCACATTAGCCTGGTGTGGAAGTTTGGAATGTGGTGGGTGCAAGCTCAGGTGTTGACCTCGTCATCTGATCGTTATTCAAAATTACGAGAGGTTGTCCTTGGATCTTTACGTTAGGGATTGATCCCGCTCCGTCGCCAATAGCCCGTGTGTTGCTCCAGTGCGACGTTAATTAACTGCCTACCTGCACCATTCGAGATGAAAGTTATAACCATGCAACACTGTTTCTGTCTCAAGCATCAGCAGAAACTTTGATCCTTCATATCAAGCACACAAGTTTAAATGTATGTGTAATCAATCAGTAATTTAGATCTCTAAACATCGAGTATTGTGTGGTAGTTTATTGTTTGACAGAAAAGGTAGGTAGTTAATTAACGTCACACTGGTTTGATTGAATAGGGGGTATTTCAATTAACGTCACACTGGAGCAACACAATGGGCTATTGGTGACGGTCCGGGATCAATCCCAAAGGGAAAGAACCGAGGACAACACCACGTAATTTTGAACCACGGTCAGATGACGAGGCAACACCTGAGCTGGCACCCCACTCTCCAAACTTCCACACCACGCCAACGTGAGGACATCTGAGGCCACGACAGATTTAACGTGCACCAGCCCCCTTTGTACACGGTGTTTGGCTGGATTCGAACTCGCAACCCTTCGGTTGCTAGTCCGTTACTCTTCCAACCGGGCTCTTGATCGAATAGGAAGAGTTGGTATTTGAATTAATATCACATCGGGCTATCGGGAACGGTCGGAGTAAGGGGAGGGGTTATTAAAACGCAAAATTGAAACTTCTGATTCAAAACAATATACGTACTTTAACATGTTTATTTAATATTAACTATCTACACATGACCTATTATAAGGCGGTCTGCCTACAAAATAGATTATGGCTATTGCTAGGGGCCAGACCCTTCCAAAAGGAGAACTAGATCGTTCTCAACCGATTACAAAGAACGCATTAGATCGAACGCCTGCCACGCATTAAAAAGCATATAGTTAACCAGAATCCTTTGCGTGGAGGATTACACAACAGCGCCATCTGGTGTGGCCACTCACTTTTCAACACTCCCCACCTGTGAACTTATACAATAGTTCACACAAACATTAGTACATATTCAAAGACAACATTTAATTACGGAAATTACATAATATAATGAAATTAAACAATAGCAAATACAATAAAAAAATTTAAAAATCGCAAGTTAACACTGTTTAACTAATAAATTAAAAAAAAAAGAACATTTTCAAATACAGTTCACATATACAAAATATATCCAGTAATAAGTAAAGTAAATAACAGTTCAATTAATTATCATGCACTTCCAGATTGTATAGAAGCTGGACAGGTCTTCTCAGCTGACCTGTGGCCGTCTGAATGAGACAGGAACGAATTTTTCCATCTCTCCATGGAAATATGTTCACAATCTTTCCCAGTCTCCACATGTTGCGAGGGTATTTGTCCTCGTGAATCAATACCACATCATTCACCTGGAAATTACCTGAAACTTTGATAGAACATAAATTAAATTATCTTAATGCCAGTAGGTAATTTTTCTTCCATCGCCTCCAAAAATGAGTTAACAAAGTTTGCTGATGTTTATACCTTTTGACAATGGAACTTTTAGAACCTGTCAGGTCCGTGTTAGATATTTTAGAGACAGGAAGAGAAGACAAACGCTTTCCCAGCAGAAAATGTGCAGGAGTAAGTGGTGAGGGATCATCATATATGTACGTTATAGGCCTCGAATTAATCATAGCCTCAATTTTTACAAAGACTGTTTCTAATTCATTTAAAGTTAATTAAGATTTTCCCACAATTTTCCTTAAACAAGTTTTGATTGTACGAAAGTGCCTCTCCCAAAACCCTCCCCACCAATGCTCCCTTCTCAACAATATATTTCCATTGTATTCCATTGGAGGAAAACAAATCATGGACAGCTTTGTCCTTGATGCAATTCCATATTTTTCTTAATTCCAGTTCGGCTCTTTTAAAACTTTTAGCATTGTCCGAGTATATCGTTCCACAAAGTCCTCCCCGTGAGATAAATCTGAGGAAAGCAAGTAGAAAGTTTTCTGTGCTTAAGGAGGGGACAAGTTCAAGATGCAATGCTCTTGTTGCACAAGTGAACAGGAGCAAATAGCGTTTCTCAGTACTTCCTTTAGTGTAAAAAGGTCCTGTAAAGTCCAAAGCGGTCACAGAGAACGGAGCAGTCTCTATCACCCTGTCCGGAGGCAAAGGAACAATTTCCTGTGTCCCTGGTCGCACTTTGTACCGTTTACACACATTGCATTTGGCTAATACGGATTTAACCAATTGTCGACCTTTAATGATCCAAAAGCACTCTCTCGTTTGGGCAAGAGTAGAATCTACTCCCGCATGGAGAACTGTCATGAGAGTCCCAAATCACAAGTTCAGAAAACAGTTCCTTGTAGGGCAACAACAAAGGATGTTTTTCACCAAAGTTCAATTCAGAAAAATGAAGACGAACCTTCAATCTTAATAAGCCGTGCTCATCAAGTTTTGGGTTTAATTGATTGATTTTCGAATTTTTATCTAAATTTCTGTTAGAAAGGGCCAAAATTTCAGTTCCAAAATGTTTTTTTCTGAACAAATTTAATCCAATGTGTTTTTGCAGAAGATATTTCATTAGCGGACAAAGGGCCGTTAAGTTTTTCCGCATTGGATTTGGTGTTTTTAATGAATCTCAAAACATATGCAGTGATGCGATATACTTTGTTCAACTTGCTAAATTTTGTCATGTCCAATAAAGGAGCACAAGAATGATCGACAGAGAGAAGAGAACTAACCGATTTTTGTTTTCTCTCTACCATTAGATTCTCCTCATCAATTGGTTTCTCACTATTTATAAGCCAAGAATCCTCGGGCTCAATAAGCCAACTTGGACCGTGTAGCCAAAGAGAATTAGTAACAACTTTGTGGGCACTCTCCCCTCGAGTTAAAAGGTCTGCAGGATTTTGCATTCCACTGCAATGACGAAAATTCTCAGGATCAGCCAGAGATTGAATGTCTGACACCCTGTTAGCCACGAATGGCTTCCAATCTCTAGCGGAACCCTTGATCCACCAAAGAGTTATTTCACTGTCACTCCATAAATACAGACGTTGACATAGTTCAGGAAACAAATTTGTCAAATACTTTGCAAGTCTAGCTGCCAATAAAGCAGCAGTCAACTCCAAACGCGGTAAGGTTAACAACTTCAGTGGGGCCACGCGACTTTTCGCAGTGACAAAACTGGTTTGATATTTTCCATGGGCATTCTTGTACCGGAAAAAACTGACTGTACCGAAACCTTTCGGACTTGCGTCTGCGAACACATGAAGACTAATTTCAGTTTTTTCGCAAGTTTCAAAATATTTTCGAGGGATTTCAAAGTCTCGAAGTGAATTTAGTTCAGCACACCACTGAGTGAATTCTTTAGCAATTTCTTGACTGAGAGGTGTATCCCAATCGATTCCAAGAGCCCATATAGACTGCAATAATATATTCATTTTCATTTCCATTAAGATAGGTTGGACAATTCCCGTGGGGTCATACACCGAAGCAACAGCTTTCAAAATCATTCTCTTTGTAATTTCAGTATCACCAATTTTTAACAAGTCGAAATCGGGAATGTTGATTTTCATCATGTCCATATTGGGGACCAGATCAGACCCAAACATTTAGTCTCGTCCGAAGATCCCACATTATGAATAAAACCCCTTTCATTCCATAAAGAATGAAGTTCACACGAATTTGACTTTAATTTTCTCAAATGAAAACCACCCTCATTGAATATATTAATTGCACTGGTGGATAACCGGTATGCATCTTCAATCGTGTCTGAGCCATAATACAGGTCATCCACATACAATGAAGTATTTAACATCTCGAAACTGCCTGGATCACTCGTTTCATACTTTTCAAGTGATATTTTATTACTAGTGCTAGAATCGCAGGTGAACATCTTAACCCAAACGGAAGACGTTTAAAATTAAAAACTTTAAAATCCCTTTTATCGCCAAACCAAAGAAATTTCAAGTATTCCCTATCCTTTTCCAAAATTCCCACATTTAAGAATGCTTTGGCTAAATCGCCACTGAAACATATTTCGTATTTTCGAAATTTCAAAATTACATCCAAAACAACTGGATTTATATTTGATGGTCCAATATCAAGATGATCGTTAAGAGATTTCACGCCTTTGCCACGAGAACTAGAAAAATCATAAACAATCCGAATTTACTTGTATCACTACATTTAATTATTTCTCTATAAGGCGAAAAGTACCCGGTATTCATAATTTCCTTTCCCGAAATTTCAATTATATCGTTGTTAATTTGTTCTTCAATGGTATTTTTATACTGTTCTAATATCTCGGGAGATCTGATTAATCGACGTTTTAAGCTCTCAAAGCTTCCTCAAAGTTAGTTTTTAACAAACGCGGTTCACATTTCCATAAAAGGCTAACAGAATATCTTTCCCGTCGAAGTTAATTTCGTTTTCAAAACTTTCTATCACCTGCCGTTCTGGTTCGGAAATTGTTATTTTGTAAACCCATCCAGTCAAGAGACCATAAACTTCTCAAAGATTGACAAGATTCGTCATTAATGCAGCACGCAAAGCTAATTAATTCCGATTTGTTGGGTTCACTCAGACATACTCCTTCCCACATAAAATGTATCCAAAGATCGTCTTAATAGCAAACAAATGTGGCTCGATCCGCAACATTTCCCCTTCAACGAATGAGTAATAAAAATCAATACCTACTAATACTTGACAAGACAAATTGCTGTTTATATCAGCGATTTCTAAATTAAGACTACTCAACCTTTTCAGCGATGTTATATCGGGAGATGAAATCCTAGCATTGCTAATGAGATCCGAAACTAAAGCGGTGATTTTTATTTTTTTTTCTTTGCCTTTTTTATCCAAAAGGAATAATTCGACTACTGGGAATGATTTTGAAATAGGTTTTTCCGTTCCAAACGAAAAGACAGTTTTTCATATTTGAGAGGTTTTAAATCTAATTTTTTGACTAAATTTGCATGAACAAAAGTTCGCGTACTACCAGTGTCCAAACATATATTTATTAATTCACTTTTATCTCCCGCAGAAGCTACAACAGTACATGTTTGTAACAAAGTATTTTCTTCACATAAATTATTTCCTTTCGGAGAAATAACTAAGGCTTGCTCATTAGTTTCCGAATTTAAATTCTCACTAATAGAATTTTCCTGAAACGAAACCGTTATTTAAAGGGGATTTTGGCTTTGAGATTGATTCGAAACAAACCGTGGTTTGTTTTTACTAGGATCATATACACAAACAGATGTGTGATGCCAAGATCTTTTACATTTCTTACACGTATTATTCTTATTCTTACAAAATTTAGAATTATTTGTATGAAACTTAAAGAAACAAACAAAACATCTTTTTCTTTCTTCAGTTCAAATTTTTCCTGAGCACTTTTATCACAAAGAAATGAATCGTGCAATTTATTACAAAAGATGCATGATCGGCCATCCACAGTGGAAAAGCTTGAAGCAGTGGGTATACTTTTTAAAGCCCTTTTATCAAATTTTGAATGTTCAAAATGAGGATGCAAAGTTGATTTATTTTCTTGAATTGGAAAATTGGATGCTTCGCGACATTCAATTTCAGTTTGAATGAAAGCCAATAAATTTGAAACACTTGTTTCCTCATTTACTTTTTTCGTTCGATTGAAATTAAAGACAAATTCATCCGGAATAGCCTTTAATAGAATTGGAATTAAAAGCTGACCAAATGAACCTTTCTCTATACCCTGAGTCTCCAGATTCCTTATACACACGGTAATGTCGTCAATAAACGTCTCAATGCTCTAACATTCGTGGCATTTTTAACGGGTTCTAATGTCAATAATTTATTCATGAACTGACTCACAATTAATTGTTTATTTCCAAATCAAGATTTAAGAGTTTCCAAAGATTGGTCGTAATTCGGCTCATTCAATTCTAACGAAGCCACGACGCTACTAGCAGTGCCTGTCAACAATATTTTTAAGTATGCAAATTTTTCTACTTTGGAAAGGGATGCATTCAGATCAATTGTACTAATAAAAGTATTCATAAATTCAGTGTACTTTTTAGGGTTACCATCCCATTTTTCCAAAAGTAATTTTGGAAGGCGAACTGAATTTTGTGTACTTTGCGGGGTGACATCAAACTGTCCTCTATTATCATTAAGATTAACTTTGTCTTCGACTAAAATCCGATTCATTTTTTGTATTGATCTAGCGCATTTTTCCTGATATTCTTCCGATAATACTACATCAGCTTCTAAGAACTCGACATCAATTAAATTGTGTATTTCATCATCCAACTTTTAAACTATTTCTTTTCTCAACTATTAATTCATACGAATCACCTAAATCATCTTTGTCCTCTGCAATGAGGCTTTCATCAATTTTTTTTAAAAGTTTCGAAACAACCGTTCTCAACGCGGTTCTTTTCTTTTTTGCTCTATCCAGTTTCTTTATATCTTCCGACATTATTTCTAGTTCATATAAACAGAAATAAACAATAAGAAAACATATATTCAAATTTACACAATAAGGAAAACAGTATAGTATACCCAGAGCTTCAAGGCAAACTAAAACATTTGGAAAATTTAAGTTCTTACCTCAAATTCCCCGGAATTACGCGTTGCGATCTGTCCCCCAATGTTATTGGAAACTACGTTCTCTTTCCAGTACAAAACCAGAGTTTAGAAAATCATCGCAGCATTCAAATCAAAAGTTCCAAGTGCGGCCGACTTACAATCCAAAAACAAACCTTTCCCGGCCGATGCACCAGATATTAAAACGCAAAATTGAAACTTCTGATTCAAAACAATATACGTACTTTAACATGTTTATTTAATATTAACTATCTACACATGACCTATTACAAGGCGGTATGCCTACAAAATAGATTATGGCTATTGTTAGGGGCCAGATCGTTCTCAACCGATTACAAAGAACGCATTAGATCGAACGCCTGCCACTCATTAAAAAGCACATAGTTAACCAGAATCCTTTGCGTGGAGGATTACACAACAGCGCCATCTGGCGTGGCCACTCACTTTTCAACAGGCGTAATAAATAAAAGTCGGTCTAGAGCAACACACTGGCTATTGACGATGGTCCGGGATCAATCCCGAGGGGAAAGGTCCGAGGACAACACCACGTAATTTTGAAAAAGCGTCAGATGACGAGGCAACACCTGAACTGGCACCCGACTATCCAAAATTCCACACCATTTGAGGCCACAACAGATTTAACGTGCACCAGCCCCCTTCGTGCAGCCCCTTTTGGTTGGATTCGAACTTGTCCGTTACTCTCTTCCAACCGGGCCACTGCGGTTCTGGAACTGTCGGGGATCAATCCTGAGATAGAATAGGATTGGTATTGGTATTGGTATTTTCAATTAACGTCACACTGGAGCATCACAACGGGATATTGGTGACGGTCCGGGATCAATCCCAAAGGGAGATAGGGCCGCGGTGGCCCGGTTGGAAGAGTAACGGACTTGCAACCGAAGGGTTGCGAGTTCGAATCCAGCCAAACACCGTCGTGTACAAAGGGGGCTGGTGCACGTTAAATCTGTCGTGGCCTCAAATGTCCTCACGTTGGCGTGGTGTGGAAGTTTGGAGAGTGGGGTGCCAGCTCAGGTGTTGCCTCGTCATCTGACCGTGGTTCAAAATTACGTGGTGTTGTCCTCGGATCTTTCCCTTTGGGATTGATCCCGGACCGTCACCAATAGCCCATTGTGTTGCTCCAGTGTGACGTTAATTGAAATACCCCCCCCCCCAAAGGGAGATAGAATAGGAAGAAAAGTGGTGGTCACAAGTGCGGTTTATTCCACCAATATTCACTGTGAAGACGCAGTCCTTTGCAGGACCTAAATCATCGAAAATTTCACTCAACAACTTGTAAATTTCCAAAGCACGATTAACCTAATGTTTAATAGTCAATTCCAAAGGGAAAGATCCGAGGATAACACCACGTAATTTTGAACCACGGTCAGAGGACGAGGCAACACCTGAGCTGGCACCCCACTCTCCAAACTTCCACACCACGCCAACGTGAGGACATTTGAGGCCACGACAGATTTAACGTGCACCAGCCCCCTTTGTACACGACGGTGTTTGGCTGGATTCGAACTCGCAACCCTTCGGTTGAGTAACGGAGTAAGAGTAACGGACTCGGAACCCTTCGGTTGCGAGTCCATTACTCTTTCAACCGGGCCACCGCGGCCCCTTAAATTAGGAGGATCTTTCTCTTCGGGATTGATTCCGGACCGTCGTCAATAGTTCTACGTGTTCCTCCAGTGCGACATTCATTCAACTACCTACTTAGCTGAGTGTGGTGAACACCTTCGATGATAGAACAGCGAATTTTATTCTGATTATAGAGTATTGGAATTGAACCTAAGTGTTCTACAGCATGCAGGCTGCTAAAGCACCATTCCATTTCAGTGACTCACGGGAGTCCTAGTTCGTTCACTGCATGGTGGGGTTCACTGTTTACGTCTGCTTTTGAAAATGTAAACAAAAGCATTTAATCACGCGAGGGGACAGATATGTGAGTGTGTCAGTAAAGCTTTCACTGTGTGTCAATTACTTGTTATTGTATTGTGTCGTTTATTGGATATTGTAATTAGGAAGAATGGAGACAAAAGCCTGATTCTGCAGCTATAAGTCTCAAGGAAATCAACCAACCAAACCAAAACAGATATGTGAAATTGAGCGCATGTATTTGTTTTTTGAATTTGAGTTTATGAATTTGATTTCGCGATTTTAGTTAATTGTTAACATTGACATTCGTGTTGCTCTAGCAATAGTGAAGAATAAATATGTAGGACGTCTCCATGGGCTCTCTTTATTTGCTGTCGGACTTAGTAGCGTAGTACGAACTACAAATTTTATACTTAAAGCAACGAAAGACTCGTTCATTTCTTTTTTGAAGGTTCTTCAAAACCTCTGATCTCCTTCAATATAAAACTTTTTTGCTCACTTTCCTGAAGAGAAGGTAAGTGACCTTACATTATCTAACTTGGAAAAAAAAAAGACTGGATCCGAATTTAAACCTTTAGCAGACGTAGCAAGATGACGTCTTCAATATTTAGGGTTACTGAAGAAACGAGTAACCTTATAGAGGAACCTAACTTAGATCCGGAAAAACTTTCAACCCTAAATTCCTCAAAACAAACGACATAATAGAAAACTCGATAAATTATGCCTTCCAAAAAGGAGCCACCTCCTGCAAATTATTTCTTAGCCCGTCAAACAACCAAAGCATTCCAAGAAAACCTAAAAAAGATTAAAGAAGAAATAATATATAAAACCCCAAACTACAAAAAAATAACGGATTTAAATTTTACAAGAACAGGAAAACTATATATATCTACAAACGATCCCACTGTCGCTAGTAACCTCGTAAATATAACTGAAATTCAAGGAGTACCTGTAGTCCCAAATTATTTGGGAAAGTCTAGCAACAAAGTTTCTAATATTTGACATGCACACTTTAAATGAAATTGCTGAAGAACTTACCGCTGAAAACGACATCGACATATTGGAACTTAGAAGATTCCAAAAGGGTACCAAAGAAGGTGTTTACCCAATTTTAATAATTTGCTTGGGAACAAACATTCCCAACGTGGTTAAGTTATTTCTAACAAACCTAAAAATAAACATTTTAATCGACAAGCCAAGACAATGTACAACCTGCTATAAATTCTCCCATAATCCTAAACCACTGTAAAGCTGAAAGTATCTGTGTAACTTGTGAAGCAAAACACCTAAATTTATGTCAAAATCCAATTAAACGTAAACTGCGGCCAAAACCACAGAGCAGATTACAACAACTGCATATATAAACTGAGAGAAGCGGAATTTTTAGAATATAAAGCAATAAACAGATTAACCTACAGTGAAGCGAGAAGACAATTTTTGCAAAAAAGAATACTTATTCAACAAAAACAACCGCATCAACTCAAAATTATGAAATAAATAATATTGAAAAATCCATCAATCAGATGTCTAAAAAATTATATGAAGTTTTTTAGATAAAATAGACCAATTGCTAGAAAAAATGACTTTAATGTTCATATCAATGACAGAAATGAACGTAAATAATACAAAATCACCAACCAACAACAAAACAGATACAAGTCCACCAAGAGAGAAAACAAAAGAAAACGGAGAACGGAAACAAAAATAAAATAGAAACAAATAAGAATAAATCAATAACTCCCCCAGCGATATTCAACAACGAAAGTTCCTCGAGCTATGGATCCAAGATGGAGATCCAAATAGATAAAACAAAAAAAAAACCTAAAAAAAGCATGCATATCTTATAATGGAATGCAAGGGGATTCAAAATAAAAAATGGGTCCTAGACACAAGAATCTTTCAAACAGCTCAAATATTAGTAATCCAAGAAACCTTTTTAAAGCCACACCATAAATTTTATATACCACAAAAAGTAATTTACAGAAGAGATTGACCTCACAAAACTGGAGGGGGCTTACTGATCGCAATTTCTAAAAACATACAATCAAAAATTATCAATATTAATGATTCAACTAGTAACAATGAAAATGAAATTTTAGGTATTCAATTCATACACAAAAATAAACCTATCACAATAATAAACTTCTCTAATGGTAAAATTTATTATAAAATATTAAAGAACATCTCAAATAACCATAAAAATACTAGTTTCCTCCTCGGCGATTTCAACATTAAACATGATTTCTGGGGAGGCAATTCCCACTCCACAGCAGGCCAGACTTTATTCAATTGGGCATTAGAAAAACCTATGCCTCATTAATGATAATAAACCGACCCACGTTGCCCCAAATGGAACTTTCACACTAATCGGTCTTTCCTTTTGTTCATCCGAAATTCTAACTTATTGGAACTACTAGGTTGAAGGACAACTACGAAAGTGACCACTTTCCTATCATACTATCGTAATTAATATTGAGAATGGAACTTACTCTCCAATTAGCAAAATTTATTATAGATGGAACAAAATTATAGAACAACTAAATATAAACATCAGTGAAAACTGCAACAACTATGATCAATTACAAAATCTAATAAAAGAGGCCAAATCAGAAAATAACTTTACGAAACAAATTAACGAAAAGATAAAAACACCATGGTGGATTACCAAATGCAACCAATTACTGTTCTTAAAAAACATTATCTAAAAAATGCTAGAATTTCTCTCAAAGATGACCAGTGGATAAAATATTCTCTGCAAAACTCAAACAAGCTATTCGAGACAGTAAGAAGAATTATTAGGATGAGGTCTGCAGAATGCAGCAAAACCCTTACTCTCTCTTTCGCATCTTTAACACACTGAATTGAAGAAAGAATGAAAATCAGAAATCTAACATCATTCTACAACTCAATGGTAAAGAAATCATGTCAATAAAAGATCAAAGCCAAATACTTTTCTACAAACGATAATCATAATCCAATTCCTATAGACTACAATAACACAGAAAACTTTGAATTAAACAAACCAATAACAACTGAACTAAAAAACGCAATCAAAAATACTCGCATTTCAACCCCTGGAGAAGATGGCATCTCAGCAAAACTTTTCAAAGGCCTTAACCAAGAAACAACTAAAATAATAAAATCCATTTTTAATGATATCTGGCTAAACTTCAAAATTCCGAACAGCTGGAAATCCACATTAATAATACCCATTCATAAAACCCAGAAACCAAAGGATAACTTCAACTCTTACTGTCCCATATCTCTTACATCAGTACCAGCAAAAATTTTTGAAGGAATTTTATCCCAAAGAATTTCCAATTTCTTAATCACACACACAAAAAATTGACACTACTCATCTTGGATTTCTACCATTCAGAGACAGCCAAACAGCAATTGAAACGCTATTTTCAGAAATAAAAAAAAGCTCATTCTCAAAAGAAATTTTTAATAGGAATATATCTTGATATAAAATCAGCATACGACTCAATATATATAGATGGTCTCATAATGAAATGCCTCAAAATAGGAATCTCGGGAAATATCACCAAATGGATCCACAACTTTCTACAAGATTGCACAATAAAAGTCAAATGGGAAAACACAAAATCAATGGAAACGAAAAGAGTCCCACAAAGAAGTGTCCTTTCTCCAATTCTCTTCATGATTTTTATGGCTGATTTTCAGGAAACAATACCAATAGGAATAGAATATATTATTTATGCGGACAATATCTTCATCTACTGTTCTCATGACAACCCAGAATATATAAAAAAGAAACTACAAAATACAATAGAAAATATCAGCCAATGGTGCAATTACTGGAAACTCAAAATCTCACACAGCAAAAGCTCAATAATAAACCTATCAAAGAAAATAAATATTTTTGACTGGATCTCAATGGAGGGAAATCTGATTGAATGGAAAGATGAATTTAAATTCCTCGGCATCACAATATCCAAATCTGGAAATCTTAATTTGTCAAACAACTAAAAATAAAAGCATATAGACACATAAACATTCTAAAAGCCCTAGCAAATAAAAATTACGGTGCCCACACACACCACTTAATACACCTCGCAAATCCTCAATTTGTAATATCTTCCATTATTGCAGTACAATCTTAGACTCATGCAAAAAAACAAACATCAATCATTTAGAAATATGTCAAAACATGGCATTGAGAATAGTATGTGGACTTCCCAACTGGACATCAAACATTATTCTCCACAAAATCAGACACGATCCAAATTAAAACCCTGATAAAAAAATAAGCAACAAATTCTGGATCAAGCATATCTCTTTGGGAACCTTCTTGCATTCCATTATTCAAGATAATTTTGATTTATTCCAACAAAATAGTTCGTCAATTATTTCATGTTTTGATTTACTTAAAGAAGACTTCAAGACATATAATCTAATCACGTTTATTTTTCCAGTGGACTCATTCCCATCTAACATCTCGATTTTTATTGACAATTTGGATTTCCAAACAAAATCCCTACCAAATAATTGCATCCAGGGTCTTTTTAAAAATGCTATTGACAACCTATTCTACAACAATCACCTAATAGCAACAGATGCATCTAAAACAATATCACAACAATCGTAGGATATTCAAAGAAATTAAAAATCAAATATAGAATCAGTAACATCAACTCTATCTTTACTGCGGAAGCCTCAACCCTATGCCAAGCAATAGACGAACTTATTGACTTCAATACAGATAACTGTATGTTTACCGATAGTAAATCTGTCCTAGTGGCTCTACAAAACTGTTCCATCAAATCATCGAAAGTAATCCTATGACTTAGAAACAAACTAATCAACACCGCAAAATGCTGTACAAACTTAAAATTAATCTGGGTCCCAGCGCATAGAGACATCGAAATAAACGAAAAGGCAGATCAACTCGCCAAATCAGTGGGAGAGAAAGATCCTTCTTGAATGGTTATTGCCGGAAGATACAACAAAATACGTAGGAAACAAATTGGATCTCTGATCGATCAATTTTCAGCCATAGCAAATACTACCAAATCTCAGGCAACCTTCCAAACATATACAATGTAAAAAATACTCTGATGTCGAGAAAAGAAGATGTTTATTTTTCAAGATTTATATCCCGAATGTTAATCACACCAGATCTCCTCTTCAGATTCCAACTAGCAGACACAAATCTCTGTGACAGCTGTAAAGTCACTGACTCATTTCAACACATATTCAATTGCAAAAAGTATTCATGCCCTAGAAAAAACACATCGAAAAAAAATTCCAATCTCGAAACTTCACCTTGAAAAATCTCATAAAAAGCATTATAAATAAACTACAACAGGCTAGAGACATAACTAGATTTCTCATATCAATTGAAAAATTTTGATTTCTTTATTTCATTTGTCTAAAATCTAGATCAATTAGGAAGATTGGAGACAAGCCTGATTCTGCAGCTAAAAGTCTCAAGAAAACCAACCAACCATTTAATCACGCTACTAGTAATGTTCAACTTTCAAAATTTTCTCCAAGATTTTTGAAACTTTGACAGTATCATTTTCTCATTCTGAAGTGGAATGATGGACGCTCAAAAGGTAAATTATTCACTGTTGATAAAATTCCAATTATTTTGCATTTCAATTCTTGTTCACCTCTGAACACGTGTTCGTAAGTCAAAGGCTACTTAATTGTTATTTTTTTAAAGTTAATTTATTCACATTCTGACATTTCTGTTAGCTAATTTCTAACTTTGTTGATTAAGCATTCGTTCAACTTTTGTAGGAAAGGTTCAAGCTGTATTTTATTTATTAAAATTTAATTTAGTTTCATGACGTTAACATTCCTTGTGGTTGTCCCGATCAGGTATCTCAACATTAGCAAAACTGACCAGATCTTGATGGACGAGATATCTCGTCATTAGAAAACTGACCAGATATTGATCTCGTCATCACAAAAAAAATTGGCAGTTCCTTGATGACGAAATACCTCATCAAAACCACTTGGAGGGTTAATTTGCTAATCGTTACAGCAAGCCATTGATAAGTATAAATGCAGGGAAGACATTGTCACTGGGTATCAAATCAAGTATTTCACAGTAAGAATCATGACTAATCTGTGATAGTGCTTAGCCTAAAAATAGAAACAAAGCTTGACTTCTCATGGGGGTTTACTTTCTCTAAGTAAACAGGGGCATTACAACCTTGAGGTACTTTGGTGGTTTGACCTTCCTTTGTTTTACTCTCATTTTTCATCTGCTTTCTTATTTTTCCTCCGTCATTGTATTTAAATTTTTAAAAACCGTTTACTTCATCCTGTGTTTGTCGCAGCTTGGCCATGCTTGGTCCTTGTGCCATTAAAACCCAATCTCCCAACTGAACAATTTGAAGGGTGCTTTGCTAAAAAAGTGTTTTTTTTTAATAAAATTTTTTATGGCTGATGACCTTTTCCTTTTTATGATTGTATTTTGCTCAGTCATAACTAACATTTATTCTTTGGTTTTTAAGGATAAGCCCACTTGAATGTTACCGCCCATCTAAAGTATTTCTAGACATCAGAACATTCATATCCTTGCAGCCTTAATATTTAGGCTGATCTCATGTACTGTTTTGAATGGAACAGTCATTGGTTTTTTCATATTTCCAAGCTGTCCCATCGTTTTAATAAAAATTAAAATTTGGTCCAATTTTTAATAAAAACTAAATGTACTTTAATATTGGTGTGAATCATAAATTCATAACCTATTATGGTTAATCAAAACCATGAATACTAGCAATTTGTATACCCCTCAAATGACATTATTTGATACTATATATTGATATCCGAAGTGATTTATTAGAGGAAATTTAAAAGTTAGTCTTATTTTTTGAAACTTTATGTCTATTCTTGCAACGTCAAAGATGTGAAACTGCCATTTTAATGATGATCTTAAGAAATAATTTATTGTCTTGTTTTTCATTATTACATACCCCATCCGTTTTTACCATCCCAATATCTCATTTTTGACTAAAAATATGTGGTCAGCCTATTAATATACATATGCTTAACCATTTCAAGAAATTAGAATGCCAAATGTCTCACCATCCCTGATACACATTTATCTGAGTGAAGATGGGTTTGATATGACAAATAGCGCTAGTTATAACTTAGCATTTATAGGATCATACTTAACTATCAAGAACATGTATTATAGTGCAAATACCAAAAATAAAAATGGATTCTAAATTGGCATACACAAATATTTATTCTTCAAACATTTCTTAAGAATTTTGTATAATGCATATATGTAGTTAAACTAAAAACTGATTATTTTGTGTTAATGAAAAGTGAAGTCTCATGACTATGCTGCATGATATTCTGTAGCCATTTTCAAACTTCTATCTTAATTTGAATCATTATCACCCAGTTCATTCCTAATTTAGCAGTTTTTCTCAAACTCAATTAAGATATAATTATAAATTGATTTTAATATTCCATTAAATGCACTCTTTACAACAAAATAATTCAGCAGTCCAGTGAAATTTGTTACAACTGGAATCTGGTGTAGATATAGTTTTGTTTGCGCTTGTATTAAGTGATTCATTTGGCTTACTGATTTTATGCTTAGTTTCCTTTTTGCATGTAGAAAAAATAAAATGATGTAGATGCATATGTTCTGCTAAATTACTTTCTCATTTATGTGATTTAGCCCAACACTTCAGAAGACTTTCCATTTGAAGTTCAGCTTCATTGGTGTATCAGGTTTTTAGAAGAGAAACTTAATTCACAAACATTAAATCAAAAAGAAGGTAAGTAGATTATTTCTTATATGGTTCCATAATTTTATTTTTGAACAAAGACACTTTTGATGAGTGTTATAAATACCTATCTAGGTCAATCAATTTTGCAGTCATTGAAGATTTTACGAAATGAAAAATCCCTCTTTATTAAAAAGAGACAAGTAATGCGCCTATCTTGTGGGGATTACAGAAAGCTTATGAAAGAAGAGAATGAACTCCTTGCTCAGAGTAAGAATCTTTTCATTGTTTCAAAGTTATCTGTACATTTGTTCTTTTATCATTTCTTCATGTGATTGAAAACTAATTACTACAGGTGTATCAATTAGTTCTATGGTGTAGTCAGAGGAAACTTTGAGTTTCTGAGTCATCCTAAAAAATGTTGCTTTATTTTTCAAATAATACTTTACACAAAAAGAATAGTTCCTAGCTAGATTCTTGGCATTAAAAACAATGTCAGATTATTTCTGTACCTTTCCTCATATTCATTGAATTTTTACATAGAGTCAGGTGGGTTGGTTGGTTGATTTCCTTGAGACTTATAGCTACAGAATCAGGCTTTTGTCTCCATTCTTCCTAATTACAATATCCAATAAACGATACAATACAATAACAAGTAATTGAAACACACACAGTGAAAGCCCCACTGACACCGAGGAGAGAAAACATTTTTTTTTTTTTTTTTTGAGACTTTTAGCTGCAGAGTCAGGCTTTTGTCTTCAATCTTCCTAAATGATCTAAATTTAAGAGAAAAGTATGAAGAGATTAAAATTTTTCAATTGATATGAGAAATCTAGTTATTACTCTAGCTTGTTGTGGTTTATTTATGATGCTTTTTATGAGATTTTTAAAGGTGAAGTCTTGAGATTGGAATTTTATTTTTTCTATGGCGTGAATACTTTTTGCAGACGAAGATGATGTGTTGAAATGAGTCGATAACTTTGCAGCTGTCACAGAGATTTGTGTCTGCCAGATGGAATCTAAAGAGAAGATCTGGAGTGATTAACATTCGGGATAAGAATCTTGAAAAATAAACATCTTCTTTTCTTGACATTAGAGTGTTTTTTACATCATATATGTTTGGAAGGTTGCCTGAGATTTGGTAGTATTTGCTATGATTGAATATTGATCGATCAGTGAGGTCCAACTTGTTTCCTATGTATTTTGTTGTATCTTCCGGCGATAACCATTCAAGAAAGATGTCTTCTTCTCTCACTGATTTGGCGAGTTGATCTGCTTTTTCGTTTATTTCAATGTCTCTATGTGCTGGAACCCAGATTAATTTTAAATTTGTAACGAGTTTTGCGGTGTTGATTAGTTTGTTTTTAAGTCGTAGGATTACTTTCGATGATTTGATGGAACAGTTTTGTAGAGCTAGTAAGACAGATTTGCTATCGGTGAAGATACAGTTATTAGAGTTGAAGTCAATAAGTTCATCTAATGCTTGACATAGGGCTAAGGCTTCCGCAGTAAAGATGGAGTTGATGTTGCTGATTCTATATTTGATTATTAATTTGTTTGAATATCCTGCAATTGCTGTAATATTGTTTGTTTTAGATGCATCTGTTGCTGTTAGGTGATAGCTATAGAGTAGTTGATCAGTCACATTTTTAAAAAGAGCTTGGATGCAATTATTTGGTAGGGATTTTGTTTGGAAATCCAAATTTTCGATACAAAACGAGATGTTAGGTGGGAATGATTCCACTGGAAAGATGAACATGATGAGGTGATCTGTCTTGAAGTCTTCTTCAAGTAATTCAAAACAAGAGATAATCGACGAACTATTTTGTTCGAGTAAATTAATATTATCTTGAATAATGGAATGCAAGGGGGAGAAAGTTCCCAAAGAAATGTGCTTTATCCAGAATTTATTACTTATTTTTTTTTATTTGGGTTTTAATTTGGATTGTGTCTGTGATTTTGTGGAGAATAATATTTGGAGTCCAGTTGGGGAGTCCGCATGCAGTTCTCAATGCCATGTTTTGACATATTTCTAAATGATTTATGTTTGTTTTATTGCATGAGTTTAGAATTGTACTGCTATAATGGAAGAGATTACAAATTGATGTTTTTGCTAGGTGTATTAAGTGATGTGTGCGAGCACCGTAATTTTTATTTGCTAGGGCTTTAAGGATATTTATGCGTTTATATGCTTTTATTTTTAGTTGTTTGATGAAGTAGTTAAGATTACCATATTTGGAGATTGTGATGCCGAGGAATTTTAGTTCATCTGTCCAATCGATCACGTTACCATTCATAGAAAAGCACCAGTCAAAAGTAGTTCTTTTTTTTGATAGGTTTATAATTGAGCATTTATTATGGGATATTTTAAGATTCCAATAGTTGCACCATCTACTGATATTTTCTATTGTGTTTTGTAATTTTTTTTTTATGTAATCTGGATTGTCGTGGGTACAATAAAAAAGGATATCGTCTGCATAGATTATTTAGTTTATACCTATTGGTATTGTTTCATGAAAATCTGCCATGAATATTGTGAAAAGAATTGGGGAGAGAACACTACCCTGAGGAACTCCTCTTCTCATTTCAATTGAGTTTGATATGGTGTTTTCCCATTTTACCCTTATTGTCCGATCTTGAAGGAAGTTATGAAGCCATTTGGAGATATTTCCTGAGAGTCCTATATTGAGACATTTCATTATTAGGCCATCTATATAAATTGAGTCATATGCAGATTTTATGTCTAGAGATATTGCAATTAAGAATTTTTTTTGAGAATGGGCGTTTTTTATTGTCGAAAATAGTGTTTGGATTGTTGTTTGACTATCTCTGAAAGGTAAGAAGCCAAGATGAGTAGGTTCAATTTTATTATGTTTAATTAAGAAAGAGGAGATTCTTCGGGATAAAATTCTTTCGAATATTTTTGCAGGTACTGAAGTAAGAGATATGGGACGGTAAGAAGTGACATTATTTTTTGGTTTCTGTGGTTTATGAATAGGAATTATTAGTGCTGTTTTCCAGCTATTTGGTATTTTGAAGTTAAGCCAGATATCATTAAAAATAGATTTTATTATTATAGTTGATTCTTGGTTTAATCCTTTGAAAATTTGTGCTGAGATGCCATCTTCTCCAGGTGTTGAAATTCGAGTATTTTTTATTGCATTATTTAGTTCTGTTGATGTTATTGGTTTGTTTAAATCAAAATTTTCTATATTATTATAGTCGATAGGAATAGGGTTGTGATTTTCGTTTGTAGCAAAGAATTTGGCGAAGGTATTACTTTGTTCTTTTATTGACAAGATTTCTTTGCCGTTGAGTTGTAGAACGATGTTGGATTTTTGATTTTCATTCGTTCTTCGATTTAATATGTTGAAGATACGAAAGAGAAAGTAAGGGTTTTGCTGCATTCTGCAGACGTCATCCCAGTATTTTTTTTTGCTGTCTCGAATAGCTTGTTTGAGTTTTGCAGAGAACTTTTTGTATTTGATCCAATGGTCATCCTTGAGAGAGATTCTAGCCTTTTTTAGATAATGCTTTTTTAAGAAAAGTAATTGATTGCATTTAGTGTTCCACCATGGTGTTGTTATCTTTTCGCAATTTAGTTTCGTGAATCTATTTCTTGATTTGGCCTCTTCTATCAGATTTTGTAGTTGATCATAGTTGTTACAGTTTTCTTTGGTAATGCTAGTATTAAGTTGTTCTATGACTCTGTTCCATCTGTAGAAAATTTTTTTAAATGGTGAGTAAGTTTCATTTTCGATGTTTATTATGATTGGGAAGTGGTCACTTTCGTAATTGTCATCTTCGATATGTAAATTGCAGATAGGAAATATTTCAGAAGAACAAAAAGATAGATCGATAAGAGTAAAGGTTCCGTTTGGGGCGATGTGGGTTGGTTTATTGTGATTGATAAGGCAAAGGTTTTTTTCCAATGCCCAATTGAACAAGGTTTGGCCTGCAGTGGAGTGTGAATTGCCTCCCCAGAGGTCATGTTTTATGTCAAAGTCTCCGAGGAGGAAACTATTATTTTTTATGTTATTTGAAATATTGTTTAAAGTTTTATATTCAATTTTTCCATTAGAGGAGTAGAAATTAATGATCATAAAAGGTCTATTTTTTTGCATGTATTGGACAGCCATTATTTCATTTTCATTGTTATCAGTTGAATTGTCAATGTCAATTATTTTTGATTGAATGTTCTCAGATATTGCAATTATTAGACCTCCTCCAATTTTGTGTGGTCTATCTCTTCTGTAAGTTATTTTATGTGGAATATGGAAAATTTGATGAGGTTTTAGAAAGGTTTCCTGAATTACTATTATTTGAGCTGTCTTAAAGATTTCTGTGTCCAGGACCCATTTTTTATTTTGAATCCCCCTTGCATTCCATTGTATGATGTGCATGCTTTTTTTTTTAGCTTTTTCTTTTTGATTTATCTATTCGACCTTCCTTGTTGCTAAAGTTCAGGGAATTATCACTGTTGAGTATCGATGGGGGTGTAATTGTTTTATTTTTTGTTCCATTATCCGTTTTCTTTTTTTTCTCCTTTGGTGGGCTTGTATCTGTTTTATCTTTGGTTTGAGATTTCAAGTTGCTAATGTTCATTTCTGCCATTGACATGAATATATCAGACATTTTTTTTAGCATTTGGTCTAATTTATCTGAGAATGTTTCGTAAAGCTTTCTTGTCAGCTGATCAAGGGATTTTTCAATTTGGCTTATTTCATTGTTTTGATTTGATGATGTTATTTTTGTTGAGTATGTGGTTTTTTTGGTGAAATATTTTCTTCTGGCTTCGCTGTAAGTTAACCTGTTTGATGATTTATATTGAAGGAAATCTGCTTCTCTTATTTTGTAAGGGCAGTTGTTATAGTCAGCTCTGTGGTTTTGTCCACAGTTTATGCATTTTATCGGTTTTTGGCATGGATCGGTATGTTTTAATTCTCCACAGGTTACGCATATATTTTCAGTTTTACAATGGGTGGAGTTGTGAGAGAATTTAAAGCAGGAAGTGCATTGTCGTGGTTTGTCTATGAATTGATTTATTTTTTGATTTGTTAAAAATATTTTAATTGATTTGGGAATAGTTGTTCCCAAGCACGTTATTAGTATTGGATATATTCCTTCTTTGGAACCTTTTTGAAATCTTCTTAGTTCCAAAATGGAGATGTCATTTTCAATAGTGAGTTCTTCTGCAATTTCTTCTAATGTGGTTGAGGTGTGAATATCGAATATTAAGAATTTCGTAGTTAGGCTTTCCCATATAACTTGGGGGATTACCGGTACTCCTTGTATTTCTGTTATGTTAACAAGGTTACTTGCTACTGTGGGATCGTTTGTTGAAATGAATAATTTTCCGGATCTTGTGAAGTTTAAGTCTGTGATTTTTTTATAATCTGAAGTTTTGTAAATAATCTCTTCTTTGATTTTTTTTGGATTGTTTCTTGGGATAGTATTGGTGTTAGTTGGGTTGAGAAATAGTTTGCAGGAGGTGGCTCCTTTTTGAAATGCATAATTTATTGAGTTTTCAATTTTATCGTTGGTTTTTAGGAATGTAGGGTTGAACGAAATTGTCGGATCTACGTCGGGTTCCTCCATAAGATTACTCATTTCTTCGGTAACCCTAAATATTGAAGACGTCATCTTGCTACATCTTTTTAAAGTTGTATTCGGGTCCAGACCCCTTTTTTTCGAAATTAGGTAATATAAAGTCACTTACCTTCTCTTCAGGAAAGTGAGAAATGAGGAAAAGTTGTATATGAAAAATGAACGAGACTTTCGTTGCTTGAAGGAAAAAAAAAAATGTCGTCCGTACTATGCTGCTAAGTCCGACAGCAAAAATAAGGAAATTCGTGAAGATGTTCTATAAGTTCATTCTTCAATATTGTAATAGGATATCTTCTAGCGGTGTAATTCCAATTTCAAATATCTGGTTCGTAAAGTGTTTGCACTTCAAGAAAACTCGAGTTTCAGCATCCACTCCACAAAACTATCTCATGAAACACGACACACCACCAACTTTTTTTGGTTGGTTGGTTGGTGTTTTGTTTATCTTCAGGTGGGTAAAGTGGGTATAAAAACAATGTTTTCAATTTCAAAGTAGAATTTAGTAATAACAAGTTTTTAAAAAGTGGTGTTTCTTTGCATTATATATACATTGGATTATTCAAGAACATACTGAATATGTTTTTTTCTTCATATTTAAACCTATATTTGTAGTTAAGGGGCTATTTTTATACCCACTTTACCCCATGATATGGAGTAAAGTAGGTAGCAGGTGAGGTAAAGTGGGTAATTCATAGAAGTAAGTTATAAAATCACATTAAATGGTGAACAAAATTATTAACACAATATAACAATTGATAATTGTATTAAAAGAACAATTTTTGTTGAATGAGCTACTATTAAATTAATTTTTAATTCAATGAGCTACTATTTTATTGGCCTTCTAAATGCCAAACTTATAATACATAACAATATTTATGAATGCTGTAGCTCAAGATATACTTAAACTATGTTTGAGTGTTCATTTCACTGTAAATAACAGTCAAATTCTACGCAAAAATACAAAACATGAATTATTATTCAAAATTCATGAAAACATTAACATGAATTTTGAGAAAGATATAGAGGTTACATATCAAAACTGTCCATGATTATCAAATGTAGGTTTTGTGGCAATGTGTGTATAATAAATGCCTCGAATGTCTATTATGCCAACATCCTCCTTTTCTAGAAAATACACCATCAATTAACTCTAGATTTTTTAAGAATGAATTAATCTTTTCTGACTTCTGTTACTTGCTCAACGAATTGTTGAACTTATTTTTTGAATCTACATATTACCCAAGAACCTTGCTCAATATTGCTACTATCAATTTTGCTCTATGGTTCTTCAGTATTTTCTTCTGGTTCGATAACTTTATTTTCAGTAAGAGCCTGAGCTGATGTTCTCAAGTTTTTTCTTTTTTACTAGACTTATCTTATGTTTCTTGAAATAAATGCTTGAGGATGATAGAGCCTCTATTGATACCTCACCTATTTTTCTGAACCCTCTTCCTTCTCAATGAATTCTGAGCATCATTTCTAAGATCAGTAGACATTGTTGTGTGGTCACCGGTTCATTTTTCTATAAGTGGACTGTAACAATTCTTTTGAAGATGAAAACAGATACTATGAGGCAATTAATCTGAATAACCACAAGTTTACTAATATGTACATATATACAGTCTTATATCCATAATAACTGGCGCCATTGCCAGCATTAGTGAACCATATCACTGGTGACTGCAATACGAGTCAATTCCAAAGAGCGATTGCCTGAGGACAGGCGGTTACACAGCGAGGATGCCGTAGTACGCCAAATGGCGACGTTTTGAAGGATGCCAAGGGTTGAGCCACAACATACCGGCCCCCGTTGACATGTTTCAACATTCAACTATATGAATATTACATAATAAATGACAATAGTACATAACATGAAGTAAGCAGGTTCATACAATTAGAAATTACTTGTCACATGGACACTATTATAACTACAAATATAACAATACTGCAAATACTACAATTTTAACAAATAGAATTAATTACATAGGATAATGAAGTTAAGTAGTCTGTATTATAATTGTGATATACTAATAAGTTCCAATATATACATATCATTCATTATCTTCGATGGGAAGAATACAGATTTTGGAAATTCCTCTTCTAACAACACCTGTGGCGGTTTTAACATCTACTACTCTAACCTTATTATCAGAACCAGATATTAAGTTAATAACTCTGCCCAAAATCCATTTAGAAGGGGGTAAATTTTCGTCTTTAAGGACAACCATGCAACCTTCTTTAAGATTTTTCTTTTCAAAGAACCATTTATTACGCTGCTGGAGATGATTCAAGTAGTCGCGTTGCCACTTCTTCCATATGATTTGCGTCATTCTGGTGATTTTTTGCCAACTAGATAGTTTATTTTCGCTTATTGCGGTTATATCAGGTTCAAGTAGTGAAGTAATTGGGCGGCCAATTAGGAAATGAGCTGGAGTCAGGACCTCGAGGTCATTTGGATCCGACGATAAAGGTACCAAAGGTCGCGAATTGAGAACTCCCTCAATTTGTGTAATTATCGTTAAAAATTCTTCTAATGTTACTAAGGAATTACTTAAGGTTCTCTTAAAATGGTACTTAAACGCCTTCACCCCGGCTTCCCATAATCCACCAAAATTAGGCGACCGAGGAGGAATGAATTTCCAATTAATGGCCTCAGATGATAAGTAATTAACCAAGGCGTCATCTGGTTTACTTACAAGAGCATGTAATCTTTTCAACTCATTGTTGGCTCCAACAAATGTAGAACCATTATCGGTTATAATAATTGAACTCTTTCCTCTGCGGGCAAAGAATCTTTTAAGGGTGGCAATAAAGGATTCGGACTTTAGATCCGTTACGATTTCTAAGTGGGTTGCTTCAGTGACAAAACACACAAATAAAGATACATAAATTTTACTATAATTTCCTTTCCTTTGGTTTTTATATCTAATTAAGAAGGGTCCACAAAAATCGATACCACACTTTTGAAAAGGATGACTAGGATTGATTCTGTCTGCGGGTAGAATTCCCATAATTTGGTTGGATTCTACGGGTTTAGTTTTAAAACACACGACACATTTATGAACTATTTTACGGGCAAGCGATCTTCCATTAATAACCCAGTACCTCTGCCTGACGTGATGCAAAAGTGCCTGTGGCCCAACATGGAAGAACTTGTTATGGAAGTGCTCAAAAATGAGTTCACTTAATCGATGCTTATGTGGCAATACTATGGGATGTTTGCTTTCATAGGACAAACTGGAATTTTGCAATTGACCTCCAACCCTAATAATTCCATCAGAATCCAAAAAAGGGTTAAAATATTTCAATTTGCTATTACCTGAAATGGTCATCTGGTTTTGAAGATTTTTTATTTCTTCCGCGAAATATCTATACTGTACCTGTTTGATAAGGTAAGTCTCGGCTTTTTTCAGTTCTAACGTCGATAAAGGTCCCAATTCTCTCTTGGATGAGTTTCTACAATTTGCAATAAATCTAAAAATAAAACTACAAATTCGAATTAATTTAAAGAAATTATTAGTCAAGGCCAAAATGTCATTAAAAAAGTCACTGGGAAATAAGTCTATAGTTAAGCTTGAAATTCCACAAATGTTCATAGTCTCTTTGAATTTGTCATTAACAGGATCGAGTTTCATCTCTTTCGAGATAAGTTCATGATCCTCTGGAGATACAGGAGCGTCTTCAAGTTTGGGAAAACCCATTTCTTGAGTAAGAAAGTCTGGTCCATGTAACCACACTTGATTTTCAGCTAGCTCTATTGCATCTACACCTCGAGATATTAAATCAGCGGGATTGCTGTTCGACGAGACGTGGTTCCAATGAAAGTTCTGGGTCATTTCTTGGATCTTAACCACACGGTTTCCAACAAAAGTTTTTAACTGCCATGGCGGAGTGTGGATCCAAGCTAAGGCTATGGTTGAGTCGGTATACAGGTAGACATCGTGTATGACTAGTTTCAATGCCTTCAAAATTTTTACAACTAACTTGGATAGCAGGAGGCAAGCAGATAGTTCCAGTCTAGGAATGGTAACTGTTTTTAAAGGTGCTACTTGCGACTTGCTACTAATCAAATGGCATGAAATTTCCGAGTGATGGAAAGACTGGATGTATACAGCAGCTCCAAACGCCACTGAGGACGCGTCAGCAAATCCATGCAAAACTACTTGTTGCGCATTCGGAGCTAACATGTAACGATTGACATTAAAATTTTCCAAAGATTTTAAGGATTTTGTGAACTGAAACCAGGACTGAGCAAGAAAATCAGGAACAGTATCATTCCAGTCCAACTTTAGTTTCCAGAGCTCCTGCATAAAGATTTTAGCTTTCGTGATGACAGGCCCGATAAGACCCAGTGGATCAAAGATTCGTGCTATATCGGATAAAATGGACCTTTTCGTCAGTTTTTCGTGTAGGTTGATTTTTACCTTGAACGTAAAAGCATCTAAGCTAGGGTTCCATGTAACTCCTAAAGCTTTAGTCTCATTTTCAGTAAATGAATAACCTTCTAACTTTTCTTCATTAACATTGTTCAGTAATGTAGAATGATTTGCCTTCCATTTATGTAAGTGCATTCCAGCAGATTCCAGAAGTTTAACAAGCTGACATTGGAGCTCCTTAACACCGTCCAAACTTTCTTCCCCACTAATAACATCATCCATATAACAATCATTCAAAAGAACTTCAGACGCAGCAGGAAATTTTTCTGCCTCTTCCAAAGCGAGCTGTTTTAAAGTTCGGATGGCCAAAAACGGAGCACAGGATGTTCCGTACGTGACTGTATTTAACTCATAAACCTCTACTGGTGACTTAGCATCTGATTTCCATACGATTCTTAATAGCTTTCGTTTCTCCTCATTTATAACTATTTGGCGATACATTTTCTCTATATCGGCGAGAAATACGAACCTATGTTTTCTAAAACGAATCATGATTTCGTATAAATCTTCGTTTACGAGTCCTTTCAAAAGAATGTCATTTAATGATTTTCCGTTTGTTGTAGGACTTGAAGCGTTAAAAACAACACGGAGTTTTGTCGTAGAATTTTCCGGGCGATATACCCCATGGTGTGGTAGGTAATAACAACGTGACTCATCTATATCTTCAGTAACCTTCCTCATGTGATTGAGACTCTCGTACTCTTTCATAAAAGAACAGTAAAGTTCTCGCATTAAAGGAGTTTTTTCTAAACGATTCCACAATTGGTGTAGTCTTTTTTCTGCAATAGCCTTCGAATCTCCAAGGGTACTAGCGTCTTCCTTTAGAGGCATAGTTACTACAAATCTTCCTGATTTATCTCGACGATACGTTGTTTTAAAGTGATTCTCGCATTGTTGTTCTTCGAAACTGACCAAGCGTGATTCATCTTCCACCCCTTCCATTTTCCAAAATTTTTGAATATTTTCTTCTAAAGCATCTGTTGGTTGGATAAACCCACAAAATATCTGATGTGAAACATCTTCTATTGTTCCCGAAACAATGTAGCCGAAAACTGTTTTTTGAAATATTAATTGTGAAATTTCATGCTTATGAGCCTCTAAAATTTTATAGAAAAGTTCTACTCCAATTAGAATATCTATTTTAGCTGGTTTCCCAAAGTCTGGATCCGCCAATTCTATATCCAACGGCAATTTTACGTTATCTATATTTATATTATGAGAAGGAATGCAATCCGTTATTTTAGGTGTTACTAAAAAGTCAATTGATCTGCAAAAAGAACCATCTTTATTTGAAATGTTCGTACGTACTTGGGATCTGATATTTGTAACATTCCCATTAATCCCAGAAACATAAACATTCAATTTATTTTTCTTTAATCCTAATACGTCTACCATCTCTTTAGTCATTAGATTGGCTTGTGAACCGCAATCAAGAAGCGAGCGGGCTGGAATTCTCATTCCATCCGTATTTTCTACATGAATAATGCATGTAGTTAAAAGTACTCTACTTTTATTTTTTCCAGATGAACACATTTTATTGCAAAGAGATTTCGAAACATTCGCTTCCCCCACCTCTTTCGCGGCACCGTTCATATCACTGGATGGCGGGCTACTTTCTTTTTTGTTTACTTGCGTAGCGCCACATGTCTGTTCAGGTTCGTTTGGAGCCGAACGCTTTCTGTGAAGTAAAGAGTTATGTCTTTGGAAACAAATATTACAAACTCCTTTCGAATGACACTGCGCAATTTTGTGTTTAGAACTAAGACAATTGAGGCACAGGTTGAATTTTTTTGCTGTTGAATATCTCTCGTATTCACTCAGTTTTAAGAACATATCACACTTGAAAATAGAATGATTTGCTTGACATAAAACACATTTATAATCTTTATAGCTATTTTTCACTAATAAAGTTTTCAACTTTTGATTTTTATCAATGTGCGAATATTTAGGTTTTACATTTACATTACACTGTAAATTTTCTAAAACCAAACAACGTTTTTGCAAAAAGTCAATGAATCCTTGCCATTTAGGTACTTCTGTGGTGGTAAGCGATAGTTCAAATTGTTTTTTCGTTTCTTTATCAAGTTTCTTAAGAACTATATTTATTAACATAACTTCTGAAAACTGATTAAGCTCCAGTCCTAAGCTTTTAAGAGCTCGAATGTGTTTTTGACAGCCGTCAACTATTGCTCTTAGACTTTTAGCTGCATCCTGAGCTGCAGTTTCTATTGTTAATATTTCATTCATATGGCAATTTACAATTAAACGTTTGTTTTGGAAACGATCTTCTAATGCTTTAAAAAGCGAAGTGTATGTGTCATCCATAGTAACAACGTCTAAAGCACTACCGCTAAGGGTAGACTTCAGATAATATAATTTTTGAGTATCACTCAAATTATCATTTGAATCAATTAAGTTTACGAATTGATCCTTAAATGTGTACCAATCTTGATAATGTCCTGAAAACTTTGGTAAAGGTACCTCAGGTAATTTCACATTCATCGAAGAACTATCTAATTTAGAGTCTTTTAATCTAGGATTTTCCATATTGACATTAAGTAATAGGAGTTTTCTAAGCCTTACCTCCATTTGCTCGGCTTCGTCTTCTAATTCTAGGAAGGTTTGCAGGTGCGTTTCCAATTCTGCTTCATCGACGACCTTTTCGATGAACTGCACTTTTAAATCATCCAATTCATATGTTGTGTGGTCACCGGTTCATTTTTCTATAAGTGGACTGTAACAATTCTTTTGAAGATGAAAACAGATACTATGAGGCAATTAATCTGAATAACCACAAGTTTACTAATATGTACATATATACAGTCTTATATCCATAATAACTGGCGCCATTGCCAGCATTAGTGAACCATATCACTGGTGACTGCAATACGAGTCAATTCCAAAGAGCGATTGCCTGAGGACAGGCGGTTACACAGCGAGGATGCCGTAGTACGCCAAATGGCGACGTTTTGAAGGATGCCAAGGGTTGAGCCACAACAGACATAGGAGTTGAGAAGGTTGTTAATATGGCTAATTTCAGGTTTTTTTAAAAGTGAAAACTGTAATCTAAACATGTAAAATCTGGCATGTAAGTTGCTTGAAAATTATGTTATTATTTTCTGTGAAGCTTGATTCCCCCCCCCCCCCCTTCATTTTGTGACAAGCTTATAACACATATTGATCTTCATTCTGGAAAATTATTCTATCCTTAAAATTTTGTGTTCCACAGCCTTTGAATTTACAGTATGTAACCACTTTCCTCAAATTCTTTCACAACATGGTCAATTTTAATGATTCACATAACTGTTTCAATAGACAGAAATGTGACCTTAAAACATTTTGAATGTCATTTCCCCCTGTAGCAGGATATTGAAATTCCTTTCCATGTTATTTTCAGTGGCATGGAAACCACAACATCTAAGGGCTGTAAGGCATGATTTGTAATTGGGTAGCCATAATATTATACCTATACATATATATTATGGAATACTTATATACCTATTCATTTTTGCTGATCAAAAATTATCTTTAACATAAAAGAACCCCCAAAACACGTTTCTTCAATGATGCCGCTAAGCCTAAAGCTATACCCACTTTACCCCTCTTCATTTAAAAACATCTAGCATTAAAAATAATGTTGTAATTTCTTGCCTGTTTATTGAAATCTGTTAACAAGTCCTTTATCTAGCTCAGGAGAACAAAAAATATCATCTAATAGTTTTAGAAAGGCATACATAAATAGAAAGTTTCCCAGACAATTACAACCCACATGACTGGATCAAAACAAACAAGAGGCTATTAGGATCTTCTAGATGTTATCACTAAAATTTTTTCGATTGAATAACTTTTTAAAGAACTTAAATATAATGTTGCGAGTTCTATTTCCCATCTTAACAGGGTTTGTAATTAATGAGGTAGCTTTTGCATGGACTACTCACTTTACCTCACCAGACCCTAAGTTTGATTAAACAAAATGTTATGTATTGATTTCCTCTTAAAAATCTGAAAAATCTTTTACTGTGCAAAAAGAAAATATCTGATATTTTCATATGTATAATCTGTATTAAGCCTCCCACATACTTAGCTGGGTAATACTTGAGGACTTAACCACAACAAAAATCTTATTCTTTATTGTTTTTAATTAGCTATTGAATGGACACTCTTGTTTCAAATTACAAGACTAGTTTGTATGGTCATCTATTGATTTTGCTTATAAACTGATCCTAAGATGCTTCAAACAGACTTTTCAACTGATATAAATGGAATATTTTAAATTAGGAATAATGGTTTGAAATACCAAATAGTCTGGTATGAAATATTCCTGCCTGGTGACTGAGTGGATATACTCACAGAAGTATCAATGTAAAGCACTTTGAAAAATCATTTTGAATGCCTTTTTAAATACTATTGTTTGTCATCCCATGGTAGGTTTTTGCTATTACACTAGACCTAGTCTTACAGCTTAACTCTAAGTGTCACAAGATTTCTAAGTTGTGTAGTATTGTTTTTACCTATCACATTTAATGACTAAATTACACACACTCTGGTTGGAAGAATTCTAGAAAATATCCTATTAGTCAATAATTAGTATTAAGGTCAAAACTGGTTAGAAGTTACGCAGGGGACTGCAGGCTGTAGAATGGATATGTGCATATGAACCCCTTAGAGGATAAAAGTAGATTCCAAATCATAGTAATCATTCATGTAGACTGGGTTTCAATCCTAGGACCTTTTGAACTGATAGCCAGAGACAGTCTGGCTTCTTTTGCATGTGGTAGGTTTGTGAACCTCACACACAGTTTAGCATTTCAAAGTAGTGACGGAACAAAAACAGAAATGGGGATGTGCAATCCAAGGACTGGATATTTTTATCATAGGTATTATGAATAATGTGTGTATAGATATGCACATTGTTACTGTAGGGTATTACTGTGTATGATGTTTTAAGATAAAAGAATAAAATTGGAATTTTGTGTTTCAGAAATGCGGAATAACAAAATTGTTCATGTGAAAACCTCTACAAACAGCCACAAGTTTAGAGCAAAGAGTGCTTCTGCAAGCAAAGATAAACTTCAAGAGAAATTGGTCAAAACACCATTTCAGTTTAATTTTCCTGTCCCGGAAAAAGAGTCGTGAATATTTATTTCTAAGAAATTTCCAACATTGTACATTAGTATTCATGATATTAAATTTTGTTTTATAGTTTTTTCATTATTTCTTTAACAGGCTATTGAAATATTTATTTATGGAGTGCTCTTGTGTAAGTGAAAGGCTAAACAGTTAAAATTTGGTAAAACGCAAGCACACATTCAGAAAACAATTTCATGAAGGCCCAGTCTTCTCTCCTCTGGTTCCTTAGTCCAATTAAAATTGTGATAATTTTAAATGAGCATTATGTTTAAAGATTGCTTTGACTGCTTTCAGACATGCTTGCATATTTTGCCAGTGTAATTCATGAAACTTCGATTTTTGCTGTTGAACTAACTTCATGTTGGATCGATTTTTAACTCCAAGAATATTTAGGGGATTACTCGAACCCAGTGGGCCCTCCTCTTGAATAAGCTCCTGGTAAAATGGTAATATGCAAATTAGGGAAGTCAATCAACTTTTAACGTATCATGGTGCACTAGTTAATGATGCTAATGCTTCTCCACCTTTTTACATGTGACCTGAAAAGCAAACAAGAGTAGGTACTGGCAAGTGATTGGAAAAAGTTTTCCACCGATTTCATTTAGGTCCTTATCGATGATAGTGTTTAGTCATTGAAATGATCATAGACCATCTTTTGGGACCTGGATCTCCTGATATTTATTAGGCATTTTGATGTTTTTACCAATTAACTTTAATTATAGTTTGTATTTTTTATTGACAGTTTGACTGCAAGTATTTGAATTATTTAATCTCAAAGAGTAATTAGTTTTCTGATTGAAAGACATCAAGAATAAAAAAATTAATATTCAAAATGTAAAACACATTCATTGTTGAAACATTTAATGCAGTCAGGGTCACAAAGGCATATTATAAGCAGTAATTTCAAAATGTATAGTTGATCAAGTAGATGCACATTGCTTACATGAAAATTTCCAAGTTTTAACTTAATTCAAGTATAAAAATTTAATTATTACATTGTGTGTGTGTGGTATTTGAAAATTTTTAATCCCAATTAATGTTTGTGTCAGCCCTTAAAGATTGTAAATCCAAATGACTCACTCAAATTGTATTTTAGTATTTGTCACTTCACCCCATATTGAGAATTCTTTTATCAAAATGTTTTGTCTTTTATGGCAGCTTATTTTATTCATATTTTTCAAAATTCTTTAAGAAAATATTTAAAAATAAATTTAATACACCTTTTAAGCTAAGACTCAACAGAAAAGGAGAATATATAAAAATGAATTTAAATCGTATTCTTTTCAGCATTTATTTGAATATCTGAACGGTATTTTACATTTTTTTCAACAATGCTCTCACTAAAAATAATTTTACTTGCATTTACTTCTGAGAGGAGCCAGTTTTGACTTAAATTTTTGTTTTAGCATTCTTATGGAGATTTTACTCTTAAATTGAAAATGCCCCAGTTTGGAAAAAATGAATTTGAAATATTTGGCCACATTAAGGCAAGGTCTTTTATTTTTAAGCTTTCATAATTTTGTTATCTATGTAGGATTGAGAAAAAGTAAAATTTCACATTCATGGAACATACATGTGTATGTGATACCATTTACATTACTAACATTAATGTTAGTTATGTAAATGGTATCACATACACATGTGTGTTCCATGAATGTGAAATTTTACTTTTTCTCAATTTGAACGAAAAGAATGAGAATTGAACTATTTTGTTAGTTTACAGTTGACAATAGTTTCTATGCTTATAAAAATACTTCAGCAACTTGTGAGTTTCGTGAATTATTCGTGAAGCATAAAATGGATGGAAGAAAAAAGAATGCAAGTACTGTGATTGGTAGAATTAAAAATATTTTATAAGTTATGTACTTAGCTCATTAAAATCTCTAAAAATGGCTCCAAAGATATTTGAAGGTAATTATTGAACTGTGTGATAATACCTTTAGGTTTAAGAAATTCAGCAATTTGCAATCAACATATATATGCCATAACATTAACAGGTATTTGAGATAATTTGCTTAGGATCATTCTAAAGAATAATTTGTATTTTAATATTAAAAATAATAAAATAAATAATTTCTTATTTTTGTATTTTTCTTATAAGCTTGAACTATCATTACACACTTTGTATATTTTTTGTGGTTTTATATCTGAAGATTTTGTGTTGTGTTTATTTGCATCATTTATAAGATTGAATGAATTAGGGAACTGAAATATCTGCCTAAATGTTGAGTTGTATTGCATTATCTGTTTGAGTTAGGGAAAAAGAAGTGGAATAACATTTTAAAAACAAATTTAATTATGTGAAAATTTACATGGAATAGATAATTTTCAAAAACTTGGTTTCATAAAAATCAACTTCAAAACTCGCATTGGAATGACTAGGAATTCAAAAGATAGTATGGCAGTTTGCCATTCAAAGTAAACTGTATATGCACTAGAGTGCAATGAGAAGGTTTTCTTGACTCTGGCATAAATACGACACTTTGAATAGTATCACATGGTCAATAGACCTGTCACATGGAAGAACACGAAGAAACTGCCTTGTAAACATGTTATTACTAAGAAACCAAAACCACAGACTATAAGCTGCTTTCAGTTGGCGGTTCCTTGTAATCATTTCGTGTACAAGGTAGTGATGTCAAGTCTACATCAATAACAACGTTTCTTTGTTGTGGTTTCCTTGGTGAAGATGCTACTATAGGTTCTTCATGAACAGATGCCATTTCTTGTGCTTGAGAAGCATTTTTATCCTTGCGAGATTTGTGCACACTTGGTTGTTCAGATATTTTGAATAGCTGCACATCTGATATTGAGTGCTCCATTGTTGGGGATGATATGGGACTGAAACTTGTGTAACCACATGGAGTATACATGTAGCCATGGCTGCCATATTCCTGTTGGTTACTATACTCTGGATATGTTGGAACAAAAGATTCACCGGAATTATACATGCTGTCTTCGGACACCTCTCTTGCCATCTTTTGAGTCTCATACAAATCAAAAGTAACCCGCTTTGGTTCATGAGGTGTAAACAGTCGCTCTATTGTTTGTTCAGTGCTGGTGCTTGCATAGGTACTATCTGCTCCACATGGGTTCCGGCCATTGTTAGTGTAGTGTGTTTCTTCTATACCTTCAATATTTAAACAAAGTCTGGAAGGGTCCATCAAATGAGGTGAACGTACATCTTCTCTCATTGTATTCACTTCAACTGTTGCCTCTGTTACCACTTTGAAGCACATCGGGTAATGTAAGTTATCTTTAAAGCCAATTCCGGAATCGGCTTTCATTCCTTGTAAGCATCCTTTATTCATATCTGTAGTCATGGAATCAGAGTTTGGTCTTTGTACTGCTGGAGACTGCGCTATTGGTTCCATTGTTGGCACACCTCCCCAAGAGAGCCGATTTCCATTATTAACCTTTTGGTTACTTCCCTTTGAAGAAATACTGGAGACATCTGATAATGTTTCAGGGGATGCCAAAGGAGCCATTCTCATCCAGTCTTTCTTTTCTATGCCAGATTCTTTTGAGTCATGAAGTACTTCTGTTCCTGTATTGTTATAATCCCAATTGGCATTTGATTTATAATGCTCACTTTGTCCAACTAATGTTTCTTCACTTTCTGGCTGAAGATCTGTGAAGCTTGTCTCCAAAACCAAACGATGTGGAGGTGTGCGTGATCCTAATTCGGTCGCTTCTATGTTGTTGTACTGACGTCTATCAGCTTCTGATAACTGTCTTTGGGGTTTGGCAGGTCCAGTGTTTACTAGAAGCTGTAAAGAAAAATCTTTTATTTCATGTTAAATATTTCCAAAAATTAGATGTGAATGTATACTTAGATGTGAATGTCAAAGTCAAGCTATCACCTAAATTTTCAAAAACATGCCAAAAATGAGCTTTTATTTGCCATTTTATTTGTGTAAAGGACGATCTGATAGGAAATTTATGCAAATAGGAATATGTAAATAGGGTTGAAATGAGTCATATATTAAAAAATGCTTTATTGCAGTATTTTAATGGAAAAGAATTTATCTCATTAATTTACTTTCTGTTTAGCATTTTTGTTATCTAGATCATAACTGAAATAGATTTCATAGTTGAGATACTTTTATTCAAGGCTGGATTATCAAAGTTATGCAGTAATTGAATTATAATATCCAATTCATACAATTTTTATGTAAGCAACATATAAGCAAGCAAAATGTTAACCTGACTGAGTACACTGAAAGTTACCAATGGAATTATTTGTTCATTAATATTGTATAACTTTTCTTCACAATTTTTTATAATTTTAGTGCTTATAGATGTAAATAAATTGGAAAAAGTACAAACATACCTTTTCCAAAGCATCAAGCACTTTATCAGGCATATGGTCTTGTACCATTACTGGTGATATGAGGACTTCATCAAAATCAACATTGTCTGCCCAGAGTGCTTGATATACTGGATCATGCTTTTTTACTATTTTCCTATTTTGTAAATAAAAGACATGTTTTAATATTTTCAGTTATGGAAACTAAGGATCAATGATATAGTACTGTAAATCATTTAATCAAATAAATTGTAAACTCAACCACTGTTATTTTAAGCTGGTGATTCTCAACAATGTGTAGTTAATTAAATTTATTATTTTTATTATATCTGAATTGCGTTTATTTCCAATGAAACATTGTCATAAACATTTAAGCTATAAAGTAATACTTACCCCAATTGCTAAGAAATGCCCATTGTTTCTACGGATACTGGTATCAAACCCAGTATTGTTAAACTATGCATTACAAGTTTATATTTCAGCATTGAAAAAATCTTTTAATACTATTTCTCACAATTGGGGCATCATGATAAATAATGATTATAATTTACTCTATGACAACCTTGCTACAGAGTTGTAAATCAGAATGCATTTTGGAAATATTTCAAAAATGCTTAAATTATTAAAATAATTCTGAATTCTATTTTTGTTTCAACATTGATATCCAGTCAATGTTGAAACAAAAATATGGTTGAGAAATTCAAAATAATTTTGACTCATACTATAGTATTAACGTTTTTGGCAACTGTCCATAAAGATTTTTTTACACTATTATAAAATTATTTCAAGAAATTTCTATATGCTGTAAATTTAAAAAATCAGACTTACCTCCATTTAGTTTCATATTTTTGGCTAGCATTAAAAAGAAGAGCTTTTATGTAGTAATTGCGTAATGAGTACATATGCATAAATCATGTATATGTATATATGTATGTTGCAGCTACAATATAATCCAAGAAATCGTCATTAAAAACATCTATTAACATAGGTAATAGCCCGCTGTGTTGTTCCAGTGCGATGTTAACTAAATACCTTCCTATCTGTTAACATAGGAAATGTTTTTATTGGGTTGTGAAAAACTAATTTAAAAATTTTAAAACTAATATTTCTAATTTTATGACAATAGTTTTCCACACAACTCATAATTGTTTTGGTTCTCAAAGAAATATTGTCTGGCAACAATTTTTTTTATTTAACAAGAGCTTTGAAAAATGAAGACTAATTTCTACTTAATTTGGAATATGAATTTAGTTTCTAATTTGTACAGCTTTCTGTATTTTATCTATTAAAATAAGCTTTTTGGCTTCCGCCATCAGTTCCATCAACAAAATCAAATGTACTTCATTTTTAGGTAAGACATGTTCATTCACAGTAATAAACCTGTAATGTTGGTCACATTGAACCAAATAGCGTCATAAACATGATTTAATTCCTCCCTGGGTGTATTTCTCTCTTCTGTGTCTTGTGATTAGCGCAGCTTGGCCAAATATGGCCCTTGTGCCATAAAAACCCAAAACCAATAATAAACATACGATGTGCGGATAGATGTGGAAACATGCATCTCATATCACTTGTCTTAATTTGTGGTTCAAGTTACATTGATCTCTGGTATTTGTACTATTCTGGTAGTCAGCAAAATTAATTAGCACAGATATTTATACATGCATGCAATGCTAATGTTTAATTTTGTAAAACAGAGTCCACGTACTCATTGAAATTAAATAATCAATCAGACCAAAGGCGCCAACTGGTCAAACATGACCCTTGCGACCAAACTAAACAACCAACCAGGGCGCCAACTCCTAGGTCCCTAACCCTCAATACTTTCATGGTTGGAGTCTAGCCCCAATCATGAGGAATGAATGTTACAAATATACAGATAATGTGTTGTAACTCAATAATGTCGCATAAAATCATTATACAAGTATTATGAGACAAGGGGGCTAACTCCTAGGGGTTTGTTTAACATCTTGACTCCCTATCCAATATTTTTATCATAGAGCCGCGGTAGCCAGGTTGGAAGAGACCAGATTAACAACTGGAGGGTTGCGAGTTCGAAACTCGATCCAACCAAAGACCGTCTTGCACGTGGGGGGTACACGTTTTGAGACCACGACACATTAAATCTCGTTGCTTCAAACGTCCTCATGTTGGTGTGGTGTGGAAGTTTGGAGAGTGGGGTGCCAGCTCAGGTGTTGACCTCGTCATCTGACAGTGGTTGAAAATTACGAGATTTATATCATTAGATAAGGGCGCCAACTCCTAGGGGCTCAACCTCCTTAGGCATCCTATGTTTTTAAGGTTTCAAAAACATTGGGGCCCCAAGGAGGTTGGGCCCCTTAATATTTTTAAGGTTATGACCCGGTCCTCCTAACATGAAGTGTAGGTATTTCATGCATACAGATAATATGGTTAGCAAATTATACAGGGTATATATCGAATTAACAAAATCGTTCTTATTGTCTATCATTAGGCAAGCGCACTAACACCAAGGGGCTCGACCTCCTTAGGCCTCCTATGTTTCTAAGGTTGGGACCCAGTCTCCCAAACATAAAATGCAAATATTACATGTATACAGATAATGTGGTTAGCAAATTATACCAGGTATACCGATATGATTTAATCGGTCTTACTGTCGCTTTATCATTAGACAAGGGCTCGACCTCCTTAGGCCTCCTATGTTTTTCGCCCGGTCCCTCAAACATGAAGTGTAAATACTACATGCATACGGATAATATGGTTAGCAAATTACTCAGGGTATACGACCTGACAATCGATCGTATTGTCACTATATCTTTAGAGAAGGGCGCCAACTCTTAAGGGCTCTACCTCCTTAGGCCTCCTATATTTTTAGTTGTAAGGTGTTAAAAACATTAGGGGTCCAAAGAAGATCGGACTCTTTAATGTTTTTAAAGTTGGGTCCCAATCCCCAAACATAAGGGATAAATATTTCATGTATGCAAGTAATGATCTGTATAATATATCTTCGGCTTACAAGTGAAATACACCGAGTTTCAAAATTTTCAAGATATGAGTTTTTTAGCTTTTCTAGATTAGAATGAGGTGATCTTTAGATTAGTGAAGTGTGTGTCCACTAAATCATTTTTTTCTTTGCACGACGTTTAGATTTCTTGAGGAGCAGTGAGTAGAAATTTCCTCCTTCGTTTTCTCCGAACTGTTT
Organism: Meta bourneti; assembly: GCA_933210815.1. NCBI lineage: Eukaryota > Metazoa > Arthropoda > Arachnida > Araneae > Tetragnathidae > Meta > Meta bourneti. The sequence continues at coordinate 87,929,458 of OW119934.1, forward strand.
TTTATGAGGTGTGCTTCACATGTAAGCCGATATGTTGGAAATGATTTGTATAAACCAAATAAGAATTGCAAAAACACATGCATATATAAAGGAACTGGGATCTTAACCTTAGAATAATTTCCCCAAGTTGGTGCCGCTGAACAGTCAATTTTAAGGTGTTAAAATGCATACTTACTCCTCTTTCTTTGGGTGATTCCGAACTATGTGGATGATTCTCCCGGGAGGATACAAAGGTTGGTGCACTGTAAGAGCTATAGATGAATCACTGGGGTGAGTTGTCACATCTCGGAAGTTAGATTTATCAGCAAATCCATCTGAAGTATCGAAGTTTAAATCTTCTGGACAACAGCAAAACACGCCGCCCATTATTATCTTCCACTGCAAAAATTGAATATAAAAATTAAGATAAAATGTGAATTTTTTATGCATTGATTTATTAAATTTTTATAAAATGCTTTCGACTAGATTAAATTATTTTGTTTGCTATATCATTATAAATGCATCATTTATAATGAATAAGCGTTAACATGAAACGAAACTATAAAGAACTTCTAAAATATAATCTTTTCACCACACTTAAGTCCCGTAACGTCTCAGAATAACTCTCCCATTTCTTTTCACCCGCTAGTCTTTCACTGCTACAGCCAAATGGTCTCCAATATATCTTTTCAGTTTTTGAACTATCCCACCTCGGGACTAACGCTTCAAACTACTCTGCTTAATCAAGTTGTTTCTTCCCTTTCCGATGCATATCATAACAATTGAGATGCACGTGCGACCTTAATTTATCCGCCCCCTTTTCTGTCAATAAACTTTCTGAACCATCAAATGGTTTCGATGAGATATTTCGTCCATCAAGATCTGACAAATTTTGCACTTGACGAGATACCTTGTCTCAAGATATTGCCGATTTTTGATGATGACAAGACCAAGATCTGGTCAGTTTTTTTCTATGGCGCGTTCATCAAGATCTGACCAGTTTTACTAATAACGAGATACCTCATCGAGTATTCGCAGCACCAGGAAGTAACCAGAGGGTAACCACCAAGAGGGTTAATAGGTATACATTATACATTACAAGTTTTCCAATATATACCATTAGCACTCCTGGATGCCCCATTGATGTCCACAACAAAGTTTTGAGAGTATTTTTAGTAAAATTATGCATATGGTTATAATTAAAAGTCATCAAAAAGGCAGGCGAAGATTTTAATATCTTTGAGAGGCTTTTTCTATCAAGCTAAATGGTAGGTAGCTGTAGAGTTTCTGCGACAGAACGTGTTTCCTGTACGTATTCCGAACGTGACGTCACATGGCTTGTTTTGCGAATACTATTTCAGCACTTCGCCAATAAAAAATCTAAACAATGAATTTTGAAGTGATTCTGATAGTTGATTGGGCAACGCCACTTGTATACATTTAACTCCAAATGTCTCCGAAACGGTGATAAACTACATTTTAAGGTAATCTTTAGATATATATGTATCATGCGAGAGCGTTTGGGTTGCGGAAACTCCTCTGTGTCTTGTGTCAACGATTTAATAAGGCGTCACTTGAATCAAATCTGCTGATGGATAATAAACTAACTTTTTGATCGAATTTGAAGCGAAACATTGCATTTCATATCTGTATTTCAAAGATGAATTAATTTGTGTTCTCAAGTATTGTAAGCATAAAAATACAAATTCGAAGAATCATTTCATATCTATTTCAAAGATGAATTAATTTGTGTTCCCAAGTATTATAAGTATAAAGAACAAATGCGAGGAGTCATTTCATATCTGTATTTTAAAGATGAATTAATTTGTGTTGTCAAGTATTGTAAGCATAAAAATACAAATTCGAAGAATCATTTCATATCTATTTCAAAGATGAATTAATTTGTGTTCCCAAGTATTATAAGTATAAAGAACAAACGCGAGGAGTTATTTCATACCTGTGTTTCAAAGATTAATTGATTTGTGTTGTCAAGTATTATAAGTATAAGGAACAGTGGGCATATGTATCATTATAGGAAAGCTGCGAAAAGAAAAATAACAGAACGAAGTTAAATTAAAAGGCTAAAAGGGAGTGTTATACAATAGCGTAACTAGGGGAATCGACAGAGGTGGCATTCACACTTATTCAGATATAAACTGACCCAAGGTCGACTGTCTTCTGGCGTGAGCCGCATTATATATTTTGTTTAGAACTATGAACTAAAAGCCATAACAGCATTATACTCCATACCATTTTCTGATAATTTTTAATAAACTAAATGGATTAAAACAAGACCAACATAACCCACATTCCACGTGTAGGGTATATGATATACTATTTCCCACTTGTTGATGGTTTGAATGGGATCTTTAAGAGACTAGAGGTCTTTTTCGTTGTTTGAAGTTTCTATTTTTATTACTAATATGACTAAGGTTTTCATCTGTTTATCAATCAAACTGCTTTACAAACATTTACGAAATTACCGTTTATATAAAAACAAAGTTATAAAAGTTGCTAAACTCTAAACATGCTACTAAAATAACTGTTTCAACGTGAACAGTCGTAGTATTGAAGTCGAAGTAATCGTTTTATGCATTTTCTTCAAACTGAAACGATCTCTTGACAATCATTAAAACATATAAGATACATAACTAAATATTTACAATTAAATCCAAGAACCAACTTCCGACCCTTGTATTTTTCGAAATATTCACCAAATAAAATACTTTATGAAACAACTGTTATTTAAAAGTTCGGTTCCTTTAATTTGTTTGCGATTCGAAATTTAAAAAATTTAGAGTTGCAAGGTAGGTAGCTGAATTTTCTCACTGGAACACACGCGGGCTATTGGCGACGGTCCGGAATCAATCCCAAAGGCATAGTGAGCAATAGCATGTAACCTTTTTATATGCTCAGGATCATGTGACAAAAAATAATAGTAACCTGATCTTTAGACTACTTACGTCTGCAGGGTGGAACGAGCATTCACCTGGTTCTCTGGAAAGCGATAGCAGTGAACAACGAGTTGGCGGGGTAATACCATAAACGGTCATTCCCATTGGTGCTTTTGGGTATGGCAGCCTTATCCTAACAAGCTATCACACCTCTTAAAAACTACTGACCTCGTCGGAGCTTCACTACACCCAAATGTTCTCGCATGATACATATCGGGGTTACCTTAAATTGTAGTTTATCGCCGTTTTAGTGACAGTTGGCGTTTAAACTTATTGGCGTTGACCAATCAGCTATCCTATATCAATTCGGAGTTCATCTTTGGAATTTTTTGGGGGACTTGCTGAAATAGAATTCGAAAAACAAGCCAAGTGACTTCAAGTTTGGGATACGCACAGGAAACACATTCCGCAGCAGAAACTATTACCACCTACATTTAGCTGGACGGAAAATGCCTCTCAAAGAAAAAACGACCGTAGGCTGTAATTCCTTTTTCATATTCAGGGACGCGGTGGCCCATTTGGTGGAGTCGCGGATTAGCAACCGGACGGATGCGATTTCGAAACGCGATCCAATCAAAGATAGTCGTATTCGTGAGGGCTGATGCACGTTAAATCTGCTATAGCCTCAAATGTCCTCACGTTGGCGTTATGTGAAAGTTTGGAGACTGGTGTGCCAGCTCAGGTGTTGACCTCGTCATCTGACAGTGGTTCAAAATTACGAGGTGTCACTGGATCTTTCCGTTTGGGATTGATCCCAGACCGTCGCCAATAACCCGATATCTTGCTCCAGTGCGACATATATCCAACTACCTACCTTTTACCATAGGTCAAAAGCTACAGTAAAACAGTTTATTTGGACTTCAGTTTCATCCCCTATTTCCTTACCTTCGGATCCTGGCTTCTTTTAATAGCATTGATGAGGTCGGAACGCAAAGCTTCCATTTGATGCAGTCCGATCCTTGGCACGACGTCCTTTCCCAGTATTACCGAAGTGATAAATTCCTTTGTGTATTCAACGGCAGGAAGACTGGGAACGAAACAAGAGAATAAATATGCTATTAGGAACTTTCCCACCACTACAGAAATTAACTTTCGATATGGTAGTTTATGTAGCTGAGCAATGGATCTCAACTAGAAGTACTTTTTGAAATATTGAAGTTGCACTGTTTTTACACGCTCTGCTTGAATTGGTGACCCAGACGAAATACTCAACTGCACGACCACGCATACGAGTTTGCATTAAGAACACCCATGATCTTAATACAGATCTCAAGGTTTCATCCAACTGGAAATCAGGCAACTAGTAATAGCATCTGCTGAATTCAGCTACTGTTAAATTCTATAGAGGGAGTACTACGGGGAGCTTAACCACCCCTACTATAACTTTTGATGTAGTAGTATGCATAGCAGTACAATAGATCTCAACCAAGAAGTACTTTTTGGTAGACTGAAATTGCACTGTCTTTACACGCCCTGCTACAATTGATGATCCGGACGAGATCCTCAATTGTACGACCACGCATACGAGTTGCATTAAGAACACCCATGATCTTAATACAGATTTCACGGTTTAATCCAACTGTTTTAAGACGTTACTGACCTTAACCATGTATCACTAAGTATTACCATATATCACTAAGTATCTAGTAGCAGTGGGAGTAATTATTTATGGGTGAATTTAAACTGATATAAAATCCAATGTTAATAAAAGTTTGAGATGAATCTGGTCACTGACAACTACGCAGTATACCCACGGGTTAAGATGGTAGTGTTTAACCCAATGTACCACTAAGTTTCTAATCATGAGAGTAGTTAGTGATAGCAATTACTTTATGTGTGAATTTAACTGATAATTCAATGTTAATCAGTTCCAGATGCATTGGTTACTTGCAATTGCGCAATGTACCCATGCGTTAAAAAGGTACAGTCTACCCCAATGTATCAAATAGTGAGAGTATCTAAGCATCTAATAGAGTAGTAAGTAGTAGTGGGAATAATTATATATATTTATGGGTGAAAATAAACAGATAACCCATTGTAATCAGTTCGAGATGAATTATTCAGACAACTATGCGGTGTGCCCCATGTCTAAAGACGTTACCCTCTAACTATTGTATCACTAAGTATCTAGTCTTAGGAGTAGTAATCAGTAGTGAGAGCAAATATTTATGGATGAATTTAAACTAACTCCATTGGTAATCAGTTGGAGATGAGCTATTCACGGACAATTGTGCAGTGTACCTCTGCTTTAAGAGGTTTCTCTCTAACGAATGTATTACTAAGTATCAAGTCGTGAGAGTAGTAAGTAGCAGTGGGAGCAATTATACTTTATGGGTGAATTTAAACTGATGATTCAATGTTAATCATTTCGAGAAGAATTAGTCAAGGCAACTGCTCAATGTGCCCATGCGTTAAAATGGCACTGTCTACCCCAATGTGTATCACTAAGTATCTAGTCATGAGAGAAGTATGCAGTAGTGAGAGCAAATATTTATGTGAGTGAATTTAAACTAACTCCATTGTAATTAATTCGATATAAACTATTCACAACAACTGCGCAGTATGATACATGCGTTAAGACGCTACTCTCTAAATACTAATCAGTTAGAAATGAACCGGTCACAGTCAACTGCGCAGTATGCCCATGGGTTAAGACGGTAGGTCTAACCCGATGTATTACTAAGTATGTAATCGTGATAGTAGTGATAGCAATTACTTTATGGGTGAATTTCAACTGATAATTCAATGTTAATGAGTTCGAGATGAATTGGTCAAGTGCAACTATGCAATGTGCCCATGCCTTTAAACAATACTGTCTATCTCAATGATCACTAAGCATTTAGTAGTGAGAGTAGTAAGTAGTAGTAGGAACAATTATTTATGGGTGAATTTAAACCAATAACACGATTGAGATCAGTTTGAGATGAATATTCACGGACAACTGTGCAGTGTGCTTATGCGTTAAGACGTTACTCTAACCAATGTATCTCTAAGTATCAAGTAGTGAGAGTAGTAAGTAGTAGTGGGAGCAATTATTTATGGGTGAATTTAAACTGATAATTCAATGCTAATCAGGTCGAGATGAATTGGTCATGGGCAATTGAACTGTCTGCCCATGCGTTAAAACGCGCGGTACTTTCTAATCTAATGTTTCATTAAGTATATATTGGAATATGGCTACCATCTCCAATCTATCCGTGAACTTGTGTTTCCCGAAGACTGCAGTACTTAATTTTCTTCGTTTTTACGAAATGTGGGTTAGCCTAGAGTTTTTAAAAATGAGCCGCGGCTCTTGACGAGCTTGCCAGAGGAGCCACGGGTGTCTGAATATTTTCTGTGTTCGACGAGGTAATAGATGTTCCGTGATACTGTATACAATATTTTTCTTTGTTTCCTTTTTCATAGAACCTTAGTTACCGTTTTACAATTTTTGATAGTTAAATTGATATAATTTATTAAAATGCAATTATATATAGTTTAAACATTTAATATAATTTAAATGCAATTCTCTCACAAAGGAGCCGCTGAGATTTACGTTTAGTCAAGGAAGCTATGAACCAAAAAAACTTTGAGATAACTCATTGTTGCGCCCCTTAATGTTTTAAATTTATTTACGGAAATGAACAGTAAAAGTCAAATAACTGCCTTGTTGCACAGCGTGTAAGAAGTGTCTCAACAAATAGCGTGTAACAGTCTATCAAAAACTACATTTTTGGGATCATAGGAATAAGGATAAGATATGATCGTAGGAATAAGGATAATATACAAGACCATGAGAATAAGGATCATAGGATAAAATATAGAAATGAGGATCAAAGGAATAAGGATAATAGGATAAGATAACGAGAATAAGGATAAGATAATGGGAATAAGGATAATTGGAATAAAAGCAATCAGAATACAGTGGACTCCCTCTTAACCGGCCACCTTTTTACCGGCCTCCGCTTTAACCGGCCGCCACTGACCAATTATGTACTGTAAATACAGTAGCCTACAGTAACATATGTTTAGTTTTTCCAACAAAGGAAGTTCTTCCATATTAAGTTTTCTTAATTATACATCGTTATCCGATCTGGGTCCCGGTCCCGAAGTGGCCGGTTAAGAGGGAGTCCACTGTATGATCATATGATAAGATCATGGAAATAAGGATAATAGAATAAGATAATGGGAATAAGGATCATCTTAATAAAGATCATAGGATAGGATCATAGGATAAAATCATAGAAATAAGGATTATAGGATAGGATCAAAGGAATAGGGATCATAAGATAGGATCATAGGAAAAAAGATAATAGGATAAGATCATGGGAATAAGGATAATAGGATATGATCATAGGATAAGGCCACAGGAATAGTGATCACAGGATAGAATAATAGGAATAAGGATCATAGGTTAGGATTATAGGAATAAGGATCATAGGATAGGGGGATCATAGGAGAAAATCATGGAAATAAAGATCATAGGATAGGATCATAGGAATAAGGATGATAGAACGTCATCATAGGATTCACATCAAACTAAGTGAGCAGGGTACGATTAGTCTTATTTAATGTATGGAAATTAAATAGACTTTGGTAATGATAAAGTTTAAAAATGTTTTGCTTCTGAGGTTTGGCGGGTACATGAATTTAAATTATGCTCTTTGACTAAAAAAATTCATTTTTGATGTAATCGATGCAATAATGTTAAGAGACGGTAGAATGAAATGACAAAAGAAGGGCCCCAATCTAGGGGAAATTACTTGGGGAGCATACGGATGAATTTTTAAGGGGAGTATTTCACGACAAAATTAAATGAATTATTGGTTATAAATTAAATTTGAGATGAAGGTTTATGATTCTTAAACCATGGCAGACGTCGCAATTATTATCTCTAATAACTTCTCCCACTTCCAGAGATAAGAAAAGCTAGTTTAGTTTTATATACACGCATATATTCCAGTTTTAATTTGCATAAACACACTTATATGTATATACAGAACTAAATACGTTTATATTACAAACATTAAAATTGTATAACTTGGAACAGAGAATAAAAACTAATACTTTGAGAAACGGCAAACGTAAAACATAGACTATGAAATATAAACATCTTAATAAATATTAAAAATATCTGTTTCAACCTAAGTAGTCCACCAGGTGGAGAATAAGCATAACAGGTGAGATTCGGATATTCACTCCGTAACAATATTGCCAAGATTGATGCTGCTCCCGCTCCTAAAGAATGACCAACAAGTATCAGGTCATAGTTATGCGTCCCTTTCTCCTGTAAAAAATTGAAGTCATGAGTACAAGTATTTGTAAAATAAAAACTAATTTAGAATTCGTTTACTTTCGGTAGGAAAGAATGGTCAACAAGTATCAGGTCATAGTTATGCGTCCCTTTGTGTTACAGAAGTCATGACGGCAACAATGTAAGTATTAGTAAAAGAAAAACTAGTTTAGAAAATTCGTTTATTTTCGAAAGGAAACAATGACCAACAAGTATCAGTTCATAGTTATGCATTCCTTTCTCCTGTATATGAATTGAAGAAGTCATGAGTACAAGTATTAGTAAAAGAAAAATTAGTTTAGAATTCGTTTAATTTCGGAAGTACAGAATGATCAACAAGTATCAGGTCATAGTTATGCGTCCCTTTCTCCAGTATGAGAATTAAAAAAGTCATGAGTACAAGTATTAAAAGAAAAGTTAGTTTAGAAATGGTTTAACTTCAGGTCATACGTATGCGTCTCTTTCTCCTGGATAAGAATTAAAAAAGTATCATGAGAGCAAATATTATTAAAAGAAAAATTAGAATAGAATCTTTTGGAAAGATTCTATTGGTGATTTCCTTAGAATGAAATCTTTTGGAAAGATTGTATTGGTCAAGAAGGCTAGAACTGGCTAGAAGTCATGCAGGGAAGACTACTAACCAGACTGCAAGGTGGAGTTATGCGTGTGAACCCCTCAGAGGGTTTAAAACTGATATTGAAAATTATTTATAAATTAAACCGCATTCAAAGTCTGAAGTGTGCAGCAGACGAGTCAAAATATTTTCTCTCCCTCTCGCTATGATATTCAGTCGTTTTCTCTACATTCATCCGTCTAATATTAGCTTGCTCGCTTTATTGCGTGATAATTGCATTTTTAAGGCTTCCATCGCGGGATGTTATAGCAATGCAACTAATCTCAACCATGAAATAATCTTTGATAGACTGAAGTTATACTGTCCTTACACGTCCTGCTACAATTGGTAACCCGGACAAGATTCTCAATTACACGACCACGCATACAAGCTGTGTTAAGACCATGATCTCAATACGGATTTCACGGTTTCATACAACTGGCAATCAGTCAACTAGTAGCAGCAGCTATTGAATTCAGCCACTGCTAAATTCTAGAGAGGGATTACCGTATCCACCCGTACAATAATAACTTTTGATATGGTAGTATGTATAGCAGTCAACAAATCTCAACCATCAAGTACTTTTTGACCGACTGAAATTGCACTGTCTACGCGCCCTACTGCAACTGGTGACCGGACGTGATCATCAATTGCACGATTACGCATACGAGTTGCATTAAGAACACCCATGATTTTAATATAGCTCGCACGGTTTCATCCAGATGCTTTAAGACGTTACTGTCCAACCACTGTATCACTAAGTATCTAGTAGCAGTGGAAGTAATTATTTATGCATGAAATTAAACGTATAATCCAACATTAATCAGTTTGGGATGAACCGGTCACGGTTAGACTGAAACTAAAACGAATTCAAAGTCTGAAGCGTGCAGGAGACGAGTCAAATTCTTTTTCTCCCTCTCTAGGTCAGGTTATAATATTCAGTCGTTTTCTCTACATTCATCCGTCTAATATTAACTTACGTTTTATTGCGTGATAATTGCATTTTTTAAGGCTTCCATCGCGTGATGTTATACACGAAAATTTAATACATGAGTAGGTGGAGAGCGTTTCGTATCTCTGATGACCTACTGACCACTTTGCATCATTAAATATATTCTTTTGCCAAAAATATGTTTATGCAATTTTAATGTAATTGGACATGGAACGGTATGCCTACAAAATATTTCTAAATGATTGGTTTTTGAAAAATTGAAAGAACTTTTTAATACGTAAATGGAGAGATGTTTGTGTTTGTTGACGCCACAAAGAATTCTTTTATGAGAACTATTTATTGAATACAAAAAAAATCATCCAACCCACTTGTTTTTTTAACATGATAATAAATTAAGAAAAACATGCGGTCTATCCGACCAATCTCTCGAACAGAGAGAACACAGACGAACGAAGATATATATATATATATATATATATATATATATATGTAACATCAGGTATACGCAATCACGAAGACTCTTGCGTCAGCCTCCAATCCATTAAAACCAAAGGACGAAGCAACCCGTCCATAATACATATATATATATATATATATATATATATATATTTGCATATTGGGCTGAAAAATGACCGAACCTGTATAATAGAAACCAACAGAAAATTGCTGCCGGTGAGTGTCTATTGGTGTTGACAGAATCAGTATATTTTTGGAAACATTACATGGTCTAGAGGTAGTGACCAACTACTGCATTACAGCTAATTTCTTTGGATCCTTCCGCTCACGTGCTGACCCTCTATTTCTCCCGCATGTTTCATAAACCCTCTACTGGGTTCACACACATAATTCTACGATGCAACTTGCAGTCTTCCCTGCATGAATTCTGGCCAGTTTTGACCTTCTTGACCAATAGAATCTTTTCGAAGGATTATATTCTAAGGAAATGACCAATAGAATCGTTCCAAAGGATATTATTCTAACGAAAAGAGCAAAAGAATTTCTCCAAAAAATTCTATTCTAGCGAATGGGTAAATAGAATCGTTGCAAAGATTCCATTCCAAGGAAATGACCAATAGAATTGTCACAAGGATTATATTCCAAGAAAACGACCGATAGAATCGTTCCAAAGGATTCAATTCTAAGGAAAGGACGAATAGAATTGTTCTAAAGGATGTTGTTCTAAGGAAGGAAGGCAATAGAATCTTTCTAAAGAATTATATTCTACAGGATGAGCAAGTAGAATCATTCTAAAGGATTATATTCCACGGAAAGGATCAATATAATCGTTCCAAAAAATTCTATTCTACAGAATGGGAGAATAGAATCCTTCCGAAGGATTCTATTAGAAGGAACTAACCAATAGAATTGTTCCATAGGTTTCTTTTCCAACGAAAGAACCAATAGAATCGTTCCAAAGGATATTACTCTAAGGAAAGGGGAAATAGAATCTTTCCAAAAATTCTATTCTAAGGAAAGGGGCAATAGAATCTTTCCAAAGAATTCTATTCTACATAAAGGTAGAATAGAATTGTTCCAAAGCATTCTACTTCAAGGAATCGACCAATAGAATTGTTCGAAGGAATTCTAGTCTAAGGAAAAGAGCAATAGAATCTTTCCAAATGGTTCTATTCTAAGGTAGGTAGGTAGTTAATTAAGGTTGAACTGGAGCAACACAACGGTCTATTGCCGACGATCCGGGATCAATCCCGATCAATAGAATCTCTAAAGCTTGAAATAATCCATGGATTCTTTCTACAAATAGCTGTGGTTATTTAGTCATTCAGTGTGTGTTGTGGGGTGAAAACAATTCTACTGTTCTCTGGAAATTTTGTGATCCTCAGACGGTTAATCTGATAGGTTATATAGTTAGAAATTATTTTAATGGATTAACCTATTTGAAAAGTATGAGATATTAGGAAATAAAGGATTTAAGATATTGGAAAACCGTTACCATCAAATTACCTCGAATGTTTCATTATATAACTAACATTGTCTGTAAATGTGGTCATTATTGAGATTGAAACTACAAAGTCTAAAGTTCTTGCGTGAAATTTAGGTCACAGCTTACATTACACCATTCGTTAATGTATAACAGTAATTTGCATTCTAAACAGACGATGTGCTCGTCGGATGTTTGCTGAATAGTAATAAAGTAGTAATTCATTCATGTAAAGCTGAGATAATCGTACTATAAGCGTTAAATGTGTAAGTTAAAATGCAAAAGGAATTTGGGCTCAAAACCTTAACCCTTCAAATGAAGGAAGAATGCAATAATTGTATGCTATAGCATTTGAATTCTTGTCTTGTACCGAATTGCTGAAAGTTTTATTCTCTAACCATAACTTCAGTTCCTTCGAAATAGTTTACAGTTATGAAATACGGACCCTTTTTAAATCAAGTCACTCCCAAACATTGGATTTATATAGGTTCTATAGTGCTTTAACCCTCTGAGGGGTACACACGTATAATTCCACCTTGAAACCTGTAGTCTTCCCTGCATGACTTCTAACTAATTTTGATCTTCTTGACCAACAGAATCTTTCCGATGGATTTCAAGGAGTGTGAATAAGTTTCAAGCAATAGTATGTTTACAAAGGTTTCTAATCTAAGGAAAGGACAAATAGAAACTTCCCAAGTTATTTTCTTAAAAAGAAATGAGAAATAATATCTTTCCAAACGATTCTATTCTAAGAAAAGGAGCAATAGAATCTTCCCAAAGGATTCAATTCTAAGGAAAGGAGCAATAGAATATTTCAAAAGGATTCTAATCTAAGGAAAGGACCTATAGAATGTTTCCAAAATAATCTTTCATATCTTTATATCATCATTATTGCAAGAATCTCTTTCATACCATTATATCAACACTATTAACCCTCCTGGTGGTTGTCTCGACGATGTACTTAGTAATTTCAAGAAAACTGACCAAATTTTTGTGAACGAGATATTTTGTCATTTGAAAATCCGACCAGATCTTCATCTCATCATCATAAAAAAATCGGCAATATCTTGACGAGGTATATCGTCATTAGCAAAATTGGTTTGGTCTTGATGGACGAGATATCTTGTCGAAACCACTTGGAGGGTTTCAAAGCCTATTTCATACCACTTACATTATCGTAAAAACCTGTTATACACGGATTTACTATGCTTTTGTGAAAACCTGTTACAAAATCGTTATATCATCATTAATGCATAAACCTCTTTCATACTGTTATATCATCACTATTACTAAAACCTGTTTCATACTGATGTATCATCCTTATTGCAGAAACCTGTTGTACACTGCTATACTATTGCAAAACCTATTCCATACGGTCATATCATCATTATTGCAAAAACACTTTCGTACCATTATATCATCACTATTGTAATAACCTGTTTCATACCGCTATATCATCACTGTTTCAAATTATATATATCAAATTGCCTATTGTAGCATTTTATTTCAAACATATAAATGAAGTAGAACAAATTAGTACTTACAGGACAATAATTAAAAGCTTGAACAAGAACGGCTTCGTCGATCAATTTTTGTCGAATATATTCCGCTGCTTGGATCATTCCCTGCAAAAGTAATGATCGAGATTATCATTATGAAGAAAAAGTGCAGTCAACGAGAGATGCTGGTTTTACACTTTGCAGTATTCAAAGCGTAGCATTTTCTAAATTCCTGAAAAGTTTGCCTTAACTTAAGGAAAAATAATTAAATCAACACTTTTTAATACCACATTCTAATATTCAGTGTCGCACATTATGCCAGTATTCTATAGAATATGTTGAGGTAGAAATACAGGGTGGTCATAAAAAAAACTTTCACTCTTTGGAGGCATCTGCAGCTAAATCGAATCAACGGAATAGAACCAAATTTGATATTGAGACTTTTGAAGACACGGGGAAATGTATTCCGTGAAAAAAGAATTTAGTACCAAAAGTCCTCGATAGGAGTAAATTTGGCGCTGTTGGAGTGGAGGGCCGAACATTTGCGTCAAACGCAAATAAAATGAATTATGCAAAGTTTCGACTGCGTAAGCAACAGCCACGCCACTAATTCCAGCTGGATATGTGGCTCGTTGCAATTAAGAAATATTGGTAATAGTTTCACAAATTGATATAGAGATTCAACAATTATTACGCAATCTACAATTAACTTTTTGTATTTTAGTCAGGTATTTTTCGAGCAACTTTTGACGGAAGTTTTATTTAATAAATAATTCCCCTGAAAAATTAACACATACACATTAGAAAAAAAAGCAAAATTTTCTACATTTCTATTTTTGTTATAAAAAGTATGTATAAACACACACACACAAATATATCGTACTTTTTCAAGAAGTGACAACTCAAAATGGAGATTTTATTTTTTCATTTAACCATCCAAGTGCTTTCGACGAGAAATATCGTTCATTAAGAACTGACCAATTTTGCTAACGATGAGATGTCTCGTCATCAAGATATTGTTGATTTTTTAATGACGACATCGAAATCTGGTCAGTTTTCTTTTGACGAGATATCTAGTCCATCAAGTTCTTGTCAGTTTTGCTAATAGCGAGATACCTTGTCGAGATAACCACCAGGATGGTTTTTAACGATTGTATTAAATTCGAATCACCAATTAGACCTCGACATTGTTAACCATAAAACTAATTTGTATGCATCGACAGAACAATAAGTGATCGAAATTGATACAAGTCCATAAGGTAAGAACGAAATTGATAAAATTTCGTATATCTAACACAATTACATTGGTTTAAGACTTCCATGCCGAAATATTTTGAATGTAGCAAAAGCAGTTAAACGTAAACAGGAAAGCTCAACTAAACACGGTTAGAGTATAATTAAATCTGTAAATCCAACACAATTACATTCGTGTAAGGACTTCCCTGTCGAGATGCTTTGAATTTAACAAAAGCAGTTTTACAGTAAACATGAAAGCTCAACTATATATGGTCAGAATATGATTAAATCTCCGTAAATCGAACACAATTACATTCGTTTAAGGACTTCCCCTGCCGAAATATTTGGAATGTTCCAAAAGTAGTTTTACAGTAAACATGAAATTACATTCGTTTAAGGACTTCCCTGCCGAAATATTTGGAATGTTCCAAAAGTAGTTTTACAGTAAACATGAAAGCTCGACTAAACACAGGTCAGAGTATGATTAAATCTCCGCAAATCTAACACAATTACATTCGAGTAAGGATGGGTTTGTGGTTGCAGGGAGTAAAATCACATTCTTTCGCATTCTTTATTTATTTGCATAAAATTTTTTTTCTCATACATACGTTGCAAATGGTTTCTCCAAAATGTCAGGCTCGACTGTTCTACACGAATATTTTAGTTTCGGAAGGAATTAATGCCAAATGTCTCCAAAATATCGACAGATCAAATTTTAAAAGGCAGTAGTGCTACACTTATAGTGCTTTATCTTCTGGTAGTTTGCTTATGTTTAAGTTTGAAAAGCTCATAACTAAGCTCTCTCACATTTTCAATAAAACAATACAATTTAGAGTTAACCCTCTGAGGGGTTCACACGCATAATTTCACTTTATAACCTGCAGTCTTCCTTGCATGACTTCTTGATCAATAAAATCTTTCTAAGGGATTACATTCTAAGGAAATGACCAACAGAATCATTCCAAGGGATTCTGTTCTAAGAAAAAGAGCAATAAAATCTTTCCAAAGGATACTGTTCTAAGGAAAGTACCAGTAGTATCTTTCCAAAGAATTCTCTTCTAATTAAAGAACCAATAGAATCTGTCCAAATAATTCTATTCTAAGGAAAGGACCAATATAATATTTCCAAAGGAAAGGAGTAATGGACCAATGGATTCTAATCTAAGGATGCTTTGAATATAGCAAAAGCAGTTTTACAGTAAACATAGAAGCTCAATGATACATGGTCAGAGTATGATTAAATCTTCGTAAATCCAACATAATTACATTCGTTTAAGGACTTCCCTGCCGAAATATTGGGAATATAGCAAAAGTAGCTTTACAATAAATATGAAAACTCGACTAAACACAGGTCAAAGTTTGATTAAATTTTCGTAAATCCAACACAATTACATTCGTTTAAGGACTTGCCTGCCGAAATATTTGGAATAAACAAAAGTAGTTTAGTAGTAGTTACAAAATGGGTCAATAGAATCGTTCCAAAGGATTTTATTCTAAGGAAACGAGCAATAGAATCTTTCCAAGGGATTCTATGATAAAGAAAAGAACAGTAGAATTTTTCCAAAGGATTCTTTTCTACAGGATGAGCCAATCGAATCGTTCAAAAAGATTCTATTCCACGTAAAGGGTCAATAGAATCGTTCCAAAGGATTCTATTCTAAGCAAAGGACCAATAGTATCTTCCAAAAGGTTGGATTCTTTCAACCAATAGGTGTACTTATTTAGTCATTAAATGTGTTGTGTGGGGGGGGTAAAAACAATATTACACTTCTTGGAAATCTTGTGAAGCTTAGAGGGGTAAAAATGATCGAGTTATTAAAAATGCATAAAACATAGATATGTGGTTCATACAATTTCAAAAAATGCTAAACGCATGTATTGCAAATTATGATGAATCAGCCGAATGCATACACTGAAATAATAACAGATAATGAAATGAATTTATTTCTAGCGAACTTCAGGGGATCAGATCCACTAATGCTTCTTTCTACAACATCATTAACATTCTAATTTAATTCTATTTTTGTTCCCAAAAAATCCTTAGTACCTATGAAAGACAGTTAACAAATTAAAAACATATTCGATATCGTTAAGGAAATTGCCTTTTCCCACCCAGCAACAAATTAGATATATATCTATCTTAAAATAGAATTCAATTCATTAAAGTTCATTCATCTATTCACCATTGTCTGGAATAATTGTTTCATCTGTGGTACTTATTTTGTATAGGTCACATGCAACTAAATTTAGATCAATACAGAAGTCTGAACACTGTCTGCTTTTAAAGTGGGCATCGGCAGTATTTTCCTGTGCGGGATTTTAAAATTAATGGAAAAGGAAGAATATAATTATGTCTTTTGTATTACTTTTCATTGGTTGAGTGCTATTATCTCTAGGGACCAGGCTTTGATGACAGTTAGATTTTTGAATTTTTGATATTTTTTTTATTCAAGGGAATTTTTTAAAGGGTATATCGTAACCTTTGAACAATTATTTTTGATTTTACATTTACAACAAAATGTTTTAGTGAACATTATTCCAATTCACATGGAATATACATTACAAATAAAAATATTTTAACAGAAACAGCAGAACAATGACAAAAAAATTCAATTAAAAATATTTTGCCAATTTGGCCTCTGAAATTTTCGTCCGCAAACGGTTATTGGGATAAGCCTACAACGGGCTACCATATTCGAAAATTATTGCCATAATTGACGATGGTAATTATCGCCAAATAGCGATGGTACCGTGTTCTTGAATCTAACCAATATTTCAATTTTAAAATTTCTACTCTTACAAGAGGGCCGTGGTAGGCTAGTTGGAAGAGCAGGGGATAATTACACCTTGATACCTGCAGTTTCCCCTTCATGAAGCTAACTACTAAATAACTACTAACAAGTTTTGACCTTCTTGGACAGAATCTTTCTAAAGGATTCTATTATAAGGGATAGGAGGTATTTTTTAATTAACGTCACACTACAACACAACGGGCTATTGGTGACGATCCGGGATCGATCCTAAAGAGAAAGACCGAGAACAACACCACGTAATTTTTGAACCACGTTCAGATGACGAGGTCACACCTGAGCTGGCACCCCACTCTCCAAACTTCCACACCATGCCAACGTGAGGACATTTGGGGCCACGACAGATTTAACGTGCACCAGCCCCTTTGTAAACGACGGTGTTAGGTTGGATTCGAACTCAGTTGCTAATCCGTTACTCTTCCAAACGGGCCACCGCGGCCCTCTATTATAAGGGAAGGAGAAATATATAATCTTACCAAGGGATTCTTTTCTAATTAAAGAATTAATAGGATCTGTACAAAGAATTCTATATGAGGAAAGGGTCAATAGAATCTTTCTAAAGATTGAGAGAATCCATTAATCATTAAATGTGTTGTGGTGTAAAAACAATACTACACTACTCGGAAATCTCGCAATTCTCGGAGGGTTAAAAATGCTAGGAAGGTTAAAAATTGCTCGGGGTTAAAAAATGCTTGGAGGGTTAAGAATACTTGGAGGGTTAAAAAGTTTGTTATAGAAAGAAATTTCTTTCCTAGAAATTTTCATTGGAAACATGAACAAATCGTTGGAAGACGAATAAAATACTTCTGGTTTAAAAGGAATCTGACTTGTAACCATTTTGGGACGTCTGACGTTAATTTCCCCGACGCTAAATTATTCATGTGGAACGTCTGGAGCTAGATTTTATGAAGTGGCATGTCACAACACACTTGTTCGCCATGTTTTCAGTATAAAAACTAAACACATCGTGAATTTGTGATGAATTCCATTTGCAACGTGCTGAAAGCGCATTAAAATCAGCAGTGACATCATTTCCGATATACAGTAGGACTACAAAAACACTAGCGCCCTCTATATTTAGCTTTACAGGAAATATCCTGATACTCAAGAGAGAAGTGTTATGCAAGTAGTGTATTGATAACAACTGTAATAAATGTATACATTAATGAAGGTAATATATTAAAATACAATATTTCTATGCCGCTCATGTATGAAAAGTCCACTCTGCTGATACAAAAATGATACTACATAGCTTATCATTGTTACCCAAGAAAGAGCCTAAGCGCCTAATATGCAAAATTTTGGCGCCCGAAAGGGTATAAAGTAGCCCAAGGGGCAAAAATGAGCGTAATCTGGCAACACTGGTGGTGATAAGATAATAAAAAGCATTTAAATCAAGAATCATACTCAAAGGGTAAAACGAAAATGCTTTAAAACAAAAATTAACCCCCTGAGGGTTTTATACGCATAATTCCAATTCGTAATCTGCAGTCCTCTTTACGCGACTTCTAACCAATTTTGATCTTCTTGACCAACAGAATCTATTTAAAGGATTCTATTCTAAGTAGAAAAGCAATAGAATCTTTCCAAAGATTCTATTATGGAGAGAGAGGCGTAATATATAATCTTTCTAAAGATTCTATTCTAAGGAAAGGAGCTATAAAATCTTTCGAAAAGATTCTGTTCTAAGGAAAGGAGCAATCAAATCTATTACTTTATTCTAAGGAGAGGAGAGATAATTTTTCCAAGGGATTCTACCCCAAAGGAAAGGAGTGGTAGGATATTTCCGAAAGATTATAATTTAAGGAAAAGAGAGCAATAGAATCGTTCCAAATGATTAGCTCCTAGAGAATGGGCTAATAGAATCTTTCCAAATGATTATCTTCTACAGAATGGGTCAATAGAATCGTTCCAAATAAGGATTCTATTCTAAGCAAGAAACCAATAGAACCTTTATAAGGATTAAAAGAATCCATGGATTCTTTCAATCAATAGCTGTGGTTATTTAGTCATTAAGATATTGTGGTGTAAAAAAACACTACACTACTCGAAATTTTGGACGCTCAGAGGGTTAAAAAACATAACGTATAAACTAACGCAATCAACTTATAAAATAAATTGACTAATACCATTTGATACCAGTTTCAGGGAGATTGATCCAGAATAAAAGGATAGATATTAATAGGGTCATTACCTTGTGGCCTAACCAGTCGTCGTGTCGAGGTTCTGTTGGTAGTTGGTCAGCTTCTGCATTCAAATCAGTGACGACATCCTGAAAAACAAAACAGAAGCATTGGATTGAGTTTTTTTGAGTTTGGAATTTTCCTTAACGATATCTATACATATAAAGCAGAGTTGGAATCTGTCTGTTCTCTATATAAATATACACCGTTTGACCAATCCACACCAAATTTGGTACACTTATTCTTTGGAAACCTACGGGTAACGTAGGCTACATATTAGCTCCCGTTCTATTTGTCTTGGATGTGCAGAGGAGTGTAACGTCCCGTTATCCTGGACAGAGCACTTGCTAGGGGGCGTTCTCTCCCGGTCTGGCTGTGTAGATGACGTCAGAGTTACATCTACAGGAGTCGCCTCTCAACATGACCTTGGAGGTTTTTTTTATCTTAGAGTATGTTGCAATCGCAGATGGGTCGCTGAAAATCGCTCAGTATCATATTGTTTATGTATCTCGTCTGTTAAATGCGGGATGGAATTTTCAAGCATAAACTGTAATTGCTTAAAACATTGATGATGATATCGTATCAATATGATTTCTCAGCCTTTCATAAAGATGGTGGAATTCCAAAATTCGCATTCCTGGTGCAAGGTGATACAAATAAAAAAATATTGATAAGAAAAAACTAACGATGTATGTCAGAAAATAATACGATGTATGTCATTTTTTTAGAAAATGAACTTAAAGGGCATTCACAATCACTCCAAACTCAAAATCGACTTTTGTATATAGTCATCTCAGTATCAGTTTTTGCAGGTTTGTCTTACCTATAGTATGTGAAATGGATCTAAAGTAAATTGTAGAAGCTATAAAAATCTGTTTTAAAAATTAGTATTTTGCGCTCGCTTATTATTCTCTATATTTGCATTTTCTATGACAGAAAAGTGATTTTTTGGATCACTTTCATTCAACGTTTAACCAATTAAACCCGAGCAACTCCGGGTAAATTCAGTTCGTATTTAATATATTTCTTGGAAGTTTTTGAGTATCTAACCCTCCTGGTGGCTGTATCGACGAGGTATCTCGTCATTTGCAAAGCCGACAAGATCTTGATGGACAAGATATCTCGCCATTTAAAAAAACGGACCAGATCTTGATCTCGTCATCATAAAAAAAATCGGCAACATCCTGATGACGAGACATCTAGTCATTAGCAAAATTAATCAGATCTTGATGGACGAGATATCTCGTCGAAACCACTTGGAGGGTTAAAAATAGACACAAATGGTTAACGATTAGATTATCTATTCAGTTGTTTTTATGGTGTTTCAATAGACTTGAATACGAACTTTCTAAATTTAAGGTTGGTAGATATTTAATTAGCATCCCACTGGAGTAACAAAACGCTCAAGTTTAAGGAGATTTTCTTTTCATCAACGAAAAAGTCTATGTCGTATTTTTGATGTAATTTCATTCTTTAGGGTCTGAAAAGATTGTGTGCCGAATTTGAAGTCGAATATCGCAAAATTGGCTAATTTATAAGCAATTTACAGACGCGCGCAGATGTATAGACAATACTATAAGTTCTGAATATGCTTCCGTAAACTACTGTAACTTTAAGGTGTATATACATACTAGAAGATTTTTTTAAATTTCGACTTTAAAAATCCAGTTTTTTCTAACAAGTCATTCGATTGTACTTAAAATAATTTCAGTGGGAAAAATTCAGACTAAGCTAATCATTAATTATCTAATTTAGATATAATAAGCTAATTAGCATGTTCTTTGAACAGTGATATCTCAAATTATAATTTGTTTAGATAGACAATTCCTGTTAGAAATTAGCTAGCTAATCATTAATTATCTAATTTAGATATAATCAGCTAATTAACATGTTCTTTGAACAGTGATATCTCAAATTATAATTTGTTCAGATAGACAATTCCTGTTAGAAATTATTCCTAATATTATTTTTCATGTTTTGACCCTCCATCAAGTTGCTAGAGGGAATAGGGGTTATTTTTTATAATTGGTTTCACCAAGGAAGTCTAAAATATCAAGACTTTTTCAGGAATTTTAACATTTAAAAATCAGCTAAAAATTCATTTTTTAACTAAAACCTGATTTAGATTCAGAACATCCACTGTATTATATAGATTATAATGATAAAAAATAATTATAATAGATGAATTCATTGTTGAGTTATCACTGTTTGAAGAAAGCATCGTATTGCAAAAACAGTTCTTCAGAAATTGAGTTTAAAGTAATGGAAACACGTTTGTACGCGTCTGTATGATATCTATAAAACTATTGGGAATTGATCGACTCGAAACTCTTACAGCATGTTGAGAAAACATCTTTTTGTCTGTTATGAATAAAGAAAAGGTTTAAAGGAAGTGAAAAAAAGGTTCAAGGTGGCGATAACTAGCATCTTTAGGAAGCTCCAGAACTTTGGAGTCGTATAAGTGGTATTTGGAGAAATCACAACAGAAAGACAGACACTGGCAAGAAGGGCGCTCTGATCACCAACAGAACAAGTAATGAGAACATTCCGGCATCCGACTTGTCGAGTTCAAGGTCGTCTGCATTTTCTGGTGTTGGCGGTTGGATCGGCAAATCTGCCGGACCCCCTCCGACATATCATGGCTCATACTGTTGACGTCTTTCACACACCCCGTGTAGGATAAGCAAAGCGTGCCGATAGCCAAAAGAACGTGTAATGAGAATATTCCAGTATCCGATTTATTGAACTCAACGCCGGCTGCATTTGCCGGTGTAGGAGGGCCGACCGGGCTACGTGTGAAATCTTACTTCGAATTATATTGCATCTGCCACCGACGTTGCAGCCGGTTTTGCAAGTTGATGTGGAAACGCCCTAGGACTAAAGGCTCATCTACGCTTAACCCTCTCGCTGCGCACCCCGCGATTTCCGCGGGGAACGTAGAAGTAGCAAAATTTGCGCAGCCCGCGATTTCCGCGGGGATGCATTTTTGCCGTCTATTTAACTGTGCAACCGCTCTTTCCAAGTTCATAGTTTCATTTTGCCTTTTCTGTGATGTTTAATTGTTTATTCAAATCTGGGTTAACAGATGGCTTTAGATGTCCACATTTCTGCGAAATATACAAGCATTTTTTGCAGCAATTTGCTCGCTCTTTTCAAAGCTCAAAGATGTCTGGCAGGAAGCGTTTCGCGAGTGATAGAACCTACATTCCTGACAATATTTCCGACACTGATAGCAGTTCTGACTCTGATATCAAGTATATTGAAGATAGTTATAGCGAAACTGATGAGAATTTCTCGGATTCCTCTGCGGATAGTGATTTCTAATAATTCTTCATTTCTAATAAATGTTTTGTAAGTATTTTGCATATTTTCATTAGTATATACGTTTTACCTTTGTATTTCATAAAATAAATCATAATTTAACCAAGATTAATTTTCAAAACTTTGCTTTTATGATTATTCTTCAATTTCAATATTCCGACAACTTTTTTTATGATCTAATTCTATATTGAAAAAAAACAACTCTTTTACAAAAATTTTTTGTATATTTTAACTCTAAAATATATGTAGATTTGAAATATGTAATAAAAAAATACGCAATTTTTGAACCTATTTTGATAAAAAAAATTACGCAGCGAGAGGGTTAAACTTCGAACCAAATCCATTCTCGTTTAACAAAAAAGACTGTTCGTTTCCCCCTCTTGTAACAAAAGAAAAAATGATTGCAGAACGACACACCGAATCCATTTTATTCTTGATCACTATGGCAGGGTTCTACTTAATTTAGTCTCGATCCAACCAAAGATCGTCATGTACGTGGGGCTGATACACGTGGCCTCAATTGTCCTCACGTTGGCGTGGTGTGGAAGTTTGGAAGAGTGGTGTGCCAGCTCAGATGTTGACCACGTCATTTGACCGTGGTTCAAAATGACGAGGCGTTGTCCTCAGATCTTTCCCTTCGGGATTGATCCCGGACGGTCGCTAATAGCTCGCAGTTTTGCTCCAGTGCGGCGTTTAATTAACTACTTACCTGCCTAATCCACTCTCTGTATTCTGATCCATCGAACTAATGAACGACGAAAATGGCGATGATTAAACCCGTCAATCATTACCTTCCTCGTTGCTCATTGGTTCGGCGTATCGGGATTAGAAAGAGCGGATTGCGATTGACGTACTAGTGTAAATGAGCCTCAACCCTCCTGCCGCGAAGAGGTTTGTCGTCATTAGCAAAGACGACCAGATCTTGATGGACGAGATATCTCGTCATTAGAAGAAAATTGACAAATTCTTGATCTCATCATCATAAAAGTCATCAATATCTTGCTTCTCGTCAGAACTTGGAGGAATCTCGTCAAAACCACTGGGAGGGTAAAGAAAGTTGATTTATCGGAAGGGGAGAGCTGGTTGTGAGTCCGAGCGGTCGTTAAACGGGAGGTCGTTATATGAGGAGTACCTCAGCTCAAGTTTTTAGGAAATTTTATTTCGTTTAAAATTAGAAGTGAAAAATCTTATTCAAAAGTTGAAAGATAAATTATTACATACCTGTAGCGACAAGGTTCCTCTGATTGATATTACTACTGTGCGCTTCTCGTGATCCAAGGCTACGAAGAAAGGTGTTTCTCCAATCTATAAGAAGTATAAATTGTTAAACACACAAATGAGTTAAAATAAACTGTCACAAAACACCATGAAATTAATGGGGGAGTTGCTACCTCCGTATTCTCCAGATCTGAAGGTTGAGTTTTCAAATCACGTCCAGGTCACCATTGCCGCGGAGGATAGTAGAGGACTTAATACCCCTCGGATTTCGCGACTCCTCAGAAAGTTCGTATATACGAATCTACTTTTTCACTGCACAATATTTATCATATACACGTACAACACATTAATAGTTACAATATATACATGATCTTTGCAGTTCCTTTGACGATAAGGGGGGACATGCATGCCAATATCGCTAGGCCGAGCGAATTTGTACAAACCACCCCAACTGAGCATGGAAAGAAATTCATTTTGGGCTACACCCACCTTGAATTCGATTAGAGGGTAGTTGTATTAACGTCGCACTGGTGCAACACAAAGGTCTATTGGTTCGGGATCCATCCCGAACGGAAAGACCGAGGACCGCACCACGTAATTTTGAAGCACGGTCAGATGACGAGATCAACACCTGAACTGGCACCCCACTTTCCAAACTTCCACACCACGCTAACTTGAAGACATTTGAGGCTGCGACTGGTTTAAGGTACACTCCCACGTATACGACGGTCTTTGGTTGGGCCAAGTTTTGAACTTGCAACAGTCCGGTTGCTAATCCGCTACTGTACTAACTGGACTACCGCGGCCTTTGAATTCGATTGGATAAATTGATAATCACGCGAGTGGTACAATTTCATGATAGGACCAAATTCAGTTGAAGTATTCGCACAAATTACTCTGTATAGGGCTCTCGAGAGTTTTGACGTTTACACCTGTAAACACTCGTGCAGATTTATGCGTTCTTTGCCCTCTTCATGACAAGCACAAATATAAGATTACTTGAAAGGAACCTCTCAGAGTTAAACCTATATACCGCAGTTTAATGTCTTCAAGTATGTCAACTTCTCATTTTCGCTCAGGCGGTAGAGATGAATTCAGACAAGGGAAATATTTTAGTACGATTTTTTATCATCACGTTCGGGTGATTCAAAATGTTCGTTAAATGGATTTCTGCATACATCGCTTCCGCATTTTTATATTTTATACTAGTCGATTTTATTTGGTGATTTGACCGAGTCCCTTCTATTTTTCATGCGATTTCAGAGAATTTGCTTTCAACGCTAGTAATATCTTCTCTATGATCTGCCCATATATATCGAACTGACTGCTTTGATCGACTTTCCATTCTGATTTCTATGCGGCTCCAGAAAATTTGTTTTTAACTCTGATCATTTAGACGTGGCCATAGCACTAAAGACTAACGGACTTGGCAGCAAAAGTACTGGAGAGCCCATGAGATGATGGCATTATAGCCAAATGCTCGGCATTTGAGAACATGTCTTCATTTGGAGGGGGTGAGGATTTGAACATTTTCCTTCATATTCTAGAGGGCTTTGGCGCTTTTACATATATTAATGTCTAGTGTTATAGTTGTTTCCAACTCTGATCATTTGGACGTGGACATAGCACTAAAGACTGCAACGGAATTGGCAGCATAAGTACTGGAGAGTCTGTGAGCTGATGGCATAGCTAAATACTTGCATTTTCCAACATGTCTTCATTTGGAGGGGGTTGACCGATTTGAACATTTTTCCATACTTTAGAGGGCTTTGGGGCTTTTACATGCATTAATGTCTAGTTATACCACAGTGTGTCTACCCATCCCATTTTGATTGGTTTGACCTACTCTGCCTTCTGTCTCCTATGCGACTCCATAATTTGTTTTCAACACTGATCACACTGATGCGAGCATAGCACTTAAGGACTGCAGTGGGCTTGTGCAAAAGTGCTGGTGAGTCCATGAGCTATTGACATAGCCAAATGCTCAGCATTTGTTAAAAAGTCTTTATTTGGGAGTTGAAGCTTTGAAAAGTTTCTTCTATCCCTCAGGGCTTTGGGTTTTATACAAATCAACCAAAAACACAAGTCATAAATAGATTTTAACCCTGCTGATGGTTTACTTTCGCGTCGAAAACTGCCCTGTAGTGACCAGCCTCTGATTCAAAAACCTGTTTCAAATTGTCCCAGTTCTAGGCAAGGGACAATTTGTTTTTCCTACTTGGACCTTTTTCCCCCATGGAGTCATATGACAGGTTTGTAGCAATGAGATGTCTCGTCCTTAGCAAAATTAATCAGATCTTGGACGAGATATCTCTTTGAAACAATTGGAGGGTTAAATATATCCTTTTATTAATCCTCCTGGTGGTTATCTCCACAAGGTATCTTGTCACTAGCAAAACTGATCAGATCTTGATGAGGATCCAGGACGATACATTTTGTCTTTAGAAGAAAACTGATCAGATCTAAAAAAATCGACACCTTCATGACGAGTATCTCGTCATCAAGGTGTTGTGATTGGACCAATGGTTGATGAGATATCTCGTCAAAACCATTTGGAGGGTTAAAGCAATTAATTTTGCAGTCGCAGGTTGAACTTTGTAATGATGGGCCCACTCCTCTTTACAAACAGCTCGAACCTGAGCTTCTCACATGATGGTGGTCATGGCAAGAAAAACATTTTTACGCGATATATCTACAGGGCTGGAGGTTATAATTGCAGAGAGCCTAGAAAGGGTATGTAATATGAATTTGAAATCGCAATCGGGCCTCAACCCTCCAAGTTTCAACGAGATATCTCGTCCATCGAAATCTGACCAATTTTATAATGACTAGGTATCTTGTCATCAAGATATATATTGCCTATTTATTTTTATGATCGAGATCAAGATCCGATCAGTTTACTTCTAATTGCGAGATATTTCGTCCACAAAGGTCTGGTCAATTTTGCGAATGACGAGATACCTAAGCGAAACTACCACTAGAAGGGTTAATTGGAAATGGAGAAGTGACAATTATTTTGCTGAAACAGTAAAATGTAAGTGATAGGGTTGAAATGAAGTGCGAGAGAGAAAGAGGAAATCAGAGGTGAGAATAATATAACACTAAAGAATTTAAGCTGAAGGTTTTATGCATGACATGCATTTATAATTGCATTCAGTTTTGTTGAGAATTTGCTTTGATATTGTAACTGGGGGTACTCACTTCGACGTGATATGTTGCGAAGATGATTTCCATGTTGTGTTCCCTGCAGAGTCGTTTCAAAGCCGCGTAATTGCAGAAGCAGCAGTTATCTTCCACTACTGTTGCAGAGTCATATTTTTTCTTTTCATCCGTTGAAAAACAGTGGCACCTTTAACGAAAAATTGCTGTTAAAAACTAACTTTTCATTATTTTACCTACTTTTGATCAATAATGAGAAGAATTAATAATATGACTCATATTTGTTCACCCTAGATTGGTAGGGTACGTAAAATTTACATATAGCACATTTTCCTCATGCTACCAATCTACGGTTATCTCATAACGTTACCGATCCAGGAAACCTGATTCTGAAAACCTGATCCTGAAAACGTTAGCATTCTAGGAATTTATAACGTTACCAATATAGTATCAATCTCATAACGTTACCAATCCAGGGGTAATCTCATAATGTTATCAATGTAGGGGGTAATCTCCTAACGTTACAAATCCAAGAGTAATCTCATAACGTTATCAATCTCATGACGTTGCCAATCAAAGATTAATCTTATTTTGTTATCAATCCAAGGTCAAAGTCAAAACGTTACCAATCCAGGGGAATATTAGAACGCTACCAATCTAGGTTAATCTCTCATGACGTTACCAATCCAAGAGTAATATCATAACTTTATCAGTATAGTATTAATCTCATGACGTTATCAATCTAGGGGTAATCTCATAACGTTACCAATCCAGGGAGAATCTCATAACATTACCAACCTAGTTAATCTCTCAACGTTACCAATCTATAGTTAATATAATAGCGTTACCAATCTAGAATTCATGTCATAGCACTACCAATGTAGGGTTAATCTCATAACATTACGAATGCAGGATTAATATCATAATGTTACTAGTATAGAGGTTATCTCATAACACTACCAATCTAAGTGTAATCTCATAACGATACCAATATAGGGTTAATATTATACCGTTACCAATGTAGGGGTAAACTCATAACGTTACCAATCTAAGGGTCATCTAATAGCTTTACCAATACAGGATTATTATCATAGCGTTACCAATCGAGGGGAATCGCATAAGGTTACCAATCTAAGGTTAATATATGAGAACGTTACCGATATAGGGTTCATTTCGTAACGTTACTAATCCAAGGTTAAGCCCGGTGTTGCTATTTATTATTGGTAATTTTCAATATTTATGAATATTCTACCCGTAAATACCTGTAAGTCTAAACTATCGATAATACTGACAATTTGTATCGGAATGTATTTGGTGAGAAAAATGCATAATTTAAATTTAGCGATCTTTATTATTAATGAAATATACGGGAGAATAGAAGGTCAATACGGGAGCCAAGAAGATCCAGAAAAATTAACTCTAATACGTGAATTTCCGAGAAATATGGGAGTGTTGGTCACTAGTAGCACCTGTACAATTATTCCCACCACGACTCTACCGCTATTCGTAACATCTAATATGACACATTGCTTTGTTGTACACATACATGATTCGTTGCGTTAGGATTCCATTTAAATATGCAATGATTAGGATGACAACAAATTGGTAGCGTCCAACTCCTACTGTAAATCGACGTAAATGAACAGTTGACATTTATGGAGTTGTGGCTTAGAATGTATAGTCATAAGAACCATTCATTAGTCGGTTATCTATATTTAATGTACAACGTTTTGGACTCTAATCATAGAGAGACCACATCAGGTAAACAACTGTATTTTATTCATAGAATGCTTTTCAGTGTAGTAAATATTAACGGAGCTTTTTTCATTATGAATTTTACTCTGTCA
Source organism: Meta bourneti (assembly GCA_933210815.1). Taxonomy (NCBI): domain Eukaryota; kingdom Metazoa; phylum Arthropoda; class Arachnida; order Araneae; family Tetragnathidae; genus Meta; species Meta bourneti. The sequence continues at coordinate 87,958,440 of OW119934.1, forward strand.
ATATTTAAGGATCTAGTGGATTCCAGGACACCGAGGAATCTACGGTATTGCGCAAGCAGGCAGATTGGCAAAAAGGGTGTCCCAATTAGAAAATGATAAAACTCCCTTTTTGACGTTAAAACGCCTTATAAAAAGATCTATATCATTGAGATATCATGATGCACTATCCCATCGCATTGCTTTCAAGGATTGGAGAATCCTGGATCCCACAAATATCCGTTTTGGGACTTAGTGATACCACGTAAGGAACCTCAGAAAAGAGACGTTCATCACCATCAGGACACTACTGTCTTGAATATGATAGACGTCTTGAGGATTCAAGGTAATAAGCAAGCCTGAAGGCACTCAGAATATCCCCAAAAGGGATATTTATGCTTTCATAGATTGAAGACTGGATCGCATAAATATCCCTTTTGGGCCTCGTAGTGAAGTCCTTTCAACGAAACTGCCTCACAAGAGTCGTCCACCATCATAAGGACACTTATTCTGATGATGGACGTCTTTCGGGATCCAAGGTAATGAGCAAGCAGAGAGATTGGCAAGAATGGTTAGTAAATGATAAAGGCCAGTTTTTGACGTTAAAACGTCTTATTAAAAGATTGGTATCCTTGAGATGTCATGATGTTGACCCCACCACATTGCTTCCAAGGATTGGAAAATCCTGGATCGCACAAATATCCCTTTCGGGACTCGTAGTGACACAGTGGCCAAGTAATGGGCCTCAAATAAGAGATGTCCATCACCATCAGGACACTTCTGTCTTGATAATCGATAGACGTCTTGTTCCAACAAAATTGACATTGACGATCTTTTCTATGGTTTTAATCATCATTATTCGTTGTTTTGAAGTTTTGCATTTTTTACTATTAAATCATTACCATTTGAGCAAAGAAACAAAACATGACACAAAGAGAAATATTTTCCTGATTGTTGAACACCAGTACCTGTAGATTAAATACTTTTTACGAGGATGTATTTAAGCGTTAAAATAAAGTCGAAATAACCCCGCATTAATAATAATTACCTTCCATGTCGTAACATTTGGATGAAAGGAATGAAATTTATCGGTCAGTTCCTAATGGGTTTTTGGATCACTAGTGTAAGCGTTTCAGGTTCGTAAAATGTCGCATTTTTATTACCTCTTAACGGTAAGAAAGGTATTGAAGACAAGCTATTACAAATGAAGGTAAAGATACATTGTAGGGGATTTGTCGCCAATTCCAAAAAGTTGCCACACCAAAAGCGATGAAATAAGAAAGAAGGCGGGTTGGCATAATTGGCGCTAATCGCATGTAGAATGCTCGTCTCTTACAAAAAAATCTTTACCCAAATGTGTAAGATTATCTGCCAGTGTGTTAAAAGATGATACGAAAAGGAAAATCGTACCAAATGGGACGTCATAAAACGCTTATTTGACCGTATGCCTACGAAGTTTTAGAAAGTTAAGTGAACAATTTGTTAACTCCGAGTTTTTATGTGGATATTTTCAAAAATTTTACACGATGATTTTATCTTAAAGAACTTTTAAGACATTTAAGAGTTTCATATACTTAATGTTACACTGAGTTTTATGGCGCATGAGCTATTTTGGCCAACATATACTTCAGGAATAAGTGATTAGTTGTGCGTGTGCAAGAAAATTAAAATTCAGTGACAATAAGTTCAAGGAATATTTTGAAAGAAATTAAGTGCAATATATTTCCTATTCTTTATTTGCCATTAAATGGTATTATAAGAATTTTGTTAAATGGTACTAGACACTCATATATAAATAGGAGTTGAAACTAAAGCAAAAGATGAGCTTATTTGATACATAACGGATTCTCAAATTTACTTAAGTAAAGTAAATTTGCGAGAGAAAAAGTTTACATTTATAAACATATTTATAGTGTATATAAATATTTACATACATACAAACACACCCGCACTTGCACAAATATATACATCCACTTCATAACACAGTTATAAATAATTATGAACATAAAAAGCACTTATAAACATTAATAGTTTGTTTGTGTTATAGTGTTGTATTTCTTTTGTCTGTATCTTGCTCTGGCCATTGGAAATAAAAAAATGTACTTCACAAATATTGCACTTTGCAAAGAACAATAAATTTGCCAAAGATTTTTAGTTGCACCTCTTTAAACTAAAAAATTTTACTCGCGTTGAAACAGGAACGCTTTAAGAAGTTAGATATTAAGCTCTAAATCTCTTACAGTACATTAAATCCCATAAAATAATTTTCAAAGCTTTCACTTAAATTTTCACTGCGTCAGTTGAGTTTACATTTAATTCTTTATGTTAACAAATTTTAGAACAAACGAATAAAATTACCAAATTTTAGTCAGTTTTACATGCAAAACTAATGGAATGCACAAGCATTTTCTAAAAATAAACTTTTACTTGCCTTTCAATTGCAGAAAATGTAAGACCTCTAAGCTGATGTAAGAAAATTGACTTACCTCACAACTTTTTTCAAACTAAGTACCGCATGAGATAATACTAAGTTGCATACATTGATAAGAAAAGTGAGCATTACCTTAAATAGGGGCACAGTTGACAGCACGCCGTTTTGCTCTGTACCATCATAAACATTGGCCAACCATACACAGCTAGAGCATAGTGGAAGTAATGCGTGATCGTCAGAACCTCATCTGCAACAGCCTAAGGAAAGATTAAGGGGCGATATCAACATTTAGTGTTATAAGATGACGTTCATCCACAAAAGATGAAATGAAACCTGGAAGTTTTATGTAAGAATTTCTTAGCTCAACAAGGGATTGCTTTAATTTTTTAACATATTAATCAACTATTGAATAAAAGGGGTTTGCTTTTTTTGGAAAGGTTTTAAGCATGCCATATTAACATTAATGGGTAGTTTTACCATTGTATTACTTAGTTTTTCGATCACGCGTCACATTAGAAAAATACATTAATCTGCAGATTGAAACTAAAACTACAATGGAAATGAAAGGATAAAGATAAATTCACTTAGAGACAGTGGACTTTCAAAACAAACTTTCGCAGTTATTATCCAATTGTTATGAAATTTGTAGACTGTTTCCTACTAAAAAGCGTATAAAGTTTGATCTAAAAATATTGTCATACTGAAGATATTACATAAAACGTGGCAAATTTTAGATAAATTAGCGAAAATTGTCAGGTCCCATGCACATTAATTTTTCATGTATTATCAAAATTTTAATTCAGATAATAGTTTGCATACATGTAAATCAGATTAATTACATTTCGCAGGTGTATTGCTCAATTATAAAGCAAAATAAATTGTACTTAAGCACCCCAGATGTTGCAAAAAGCATAGGTTAAGCAACATTTGAAATCAAAATTTCAAAATTTTTGAAGAATAATGAATTTCTCATTTGCACTTAGGTATACACAACATATTTCAAGGATTATTCAAAAAATATTTCGAGTAAATCAATTAAACCAGATGCGCAGGGCAGATTTTGAAATCGAAAGAATATCAAAAAATCTCAATCGGAAAAAAGGCTTTTTTCTATAGACTCACTATACTTGTCTGCTATATCTTTCATGTTTTGGGATATGTAACTTTGCTAAAAATGATCGTAATTAAAAATTTATTTTTGCTATCCACAGAATTTGATATAAATTAATATTTAAAGCAAAAATTACGAAATTGATTTTGATGGTTTTGAAAGTCCACTGTGCCTTTAAACAAAAATAATTTATATAGAAATCCAAAAGAAGTTTTCTGGAAGCGCTTTAAGCCGTTTTGAATGTTTTGTATAAGTAGCTCGAATCAAAAATGATCGTAATTGAAAATTCTTTTGACTATCCAGAGTTTTATATCAATTAATTTTAAAAATCGATCGCTAAAATAAAAAAAACCGATTTTTCAATCAATTAAAAATTAAAAATCGATCGCTAAAATTTAAAAAAATAATTGATTTTTCGATCGGTTTTGGAGATTTTGAAGGTCTTCTGTCTCCTTAAATAAGTTTAAGTAAATGATGAAAGTGATAGCCGTAACTTATCAGTTAAATAATAGAAAAATGGATGAGTAATGGAATTTCAGAAAAAACTTACTGGATGAGTAATATCAAGAAATTTTGTAGTTGGAGTAATTGGGACCCCAGACAGAAACTGATACGTATCGTCATCTTGCTGTAAAAATATCAAATATCAAATCATTAGTTAGTGGTTATAAGTATGTAGAATTTAACTAATTGCATACTTCGAAGGCGAATGAAAATGGACAGTTTGCCTTTAAATTTATATTTAAAATTTAAAAATGTAGGAGCGTTATGTGCCTCATGTGTGATGGAAAATCAAAACTGCCAGTTTATGCTTTAAAAGTAAGAAAATACCACTCTACAATTTTATGGAATGTATTGGATCTTATAGCATTTTCAGTCCGTTGAAATCGTTTCACTTGCAATTTTACAGAATGTATTGATACTTATGTCACTTTCAATCTGTTTAAATCGTTTCACTCCTTTACAGTTTTACAGAATGTATTGGCACTTATAGCATTTTCAATCCGTTGAAATTCGCTTCACACCTCTACAATTTTACAGAATATATTGATACTTATGGCATTGTCAATCTGTCGAAATCGTTTCATATCTCTACAATTTTTTAGAATGTATTGGTATTTATGGCACTTTCAATTTGTTAAAATAGTTTCACGCCTTTAATGATTTTATAGGATGTATTGGTACTAATTGTGCACTTACCTTATTTACCGTAGACTGTCTTTCAAACCTCTGGAACTTTCTGAGCAGTACGAGTCCAGCCACAACATCTGAGGGCACTACGTCTAAATCTCGAAAGAAGTCCGAAAGCAATTTTGCAATATCTGCAAAATTATTCTGAAAGAAAAAATAACACACTAAGGACAAATTTTAATCATTTATAGGATTTTTCATTTTTATTCTTTGAGGTTCCCAAAAAGCACCATTATTTTCAAGAATTATTTTAACCTTCCAAGAGTTTCAACGAGATATCTTGTCCAAAATCTGGACAACTTTGCAAACGACGAGATTCTCTCGTCGAGACATACACAAAACTACCTTATTACTTCAAAGGGGAAAGAAGATCCAAGTAGAGAAACAAATTGTCCTAATCTGGTGATAGTTTGGAACAGGTTTTTCACCAGAGGCTGGCCACTACAAGGAAGTTTTCAACGCGAAGGTAAACCACAAAGAGGGTTAACCCGCTGAGTGTAACGAGATTTCTGAGTAGTGTTTTAGAGCAGCATCACAAGATACAATGATTAAATAATCACATCTATTGGGTGAAAGAATCCATGGATTCTTTCAACCTTTAAACAGAATTTATTGGCCCTTTCCTTGGAATAGAATCCCTTCGAAATATTGTATTGCACCTTTCCTTGGAAGTGAATCCTTTGGAAAGATTCTATTTGTTTTTTCCTGAGAATAAAATACAATGGAAGATTCTATTTTTCCTTTCCTTAAAAGAGAGCCCCCACGGAAACATCTCTTAAATGTATACGGGTTTCATGGACCCGAGGTACTTTAGTGATCTCCTTTCCCATGGAGTTTACTGTCTTCAGTAAACACGGGATCGCATTCCCGGGATCCCCAAGCGATCTTTTCCTGCTTTCATCCCGCTACTCTGTTCCCCAATGCCTCTTCTATTCCCTTTCACGGAATTTTTATTTTACATTGTCTTGTGTTTGGCGCAGCTTGACCAAATATGGTCCTTGTGCCATAAAACTCCAAAACAACCAACCAATCAACCAACCTTAGAGAATCACTTAGAACTATTCTACTGCTACCTTCTTTGGAAGTGAATCTTTCGGAAAAATTTCTTTGGTCCTTTCCCCTTAGAATAGAAACATTTACAAAGATTACCGTTTTCCTTTCCTTAAAATAGAATCGTTTAGCAAGATTCTGTTAGTCCTCCTTTCCCCTTAGAATAGAAACAGAAAGATTACAGAGTTTTCCTTTCCTTAAAACAGAATCGTTTAGTAAGATTCTGTTGATTCTTTACTTAGAATGGAATCCTTTGGAAAGATTCTATTGGCCACGACTGGTTCGAAGTCATGCAGGGACGACTGAAGGTTGCAAGGCTAAAATAATACTTGTGAACTCCTAAGATGGTTAAAAAAGAAAAATTTGCAAATACAACAAAATAGCATCCTTTAGCGACTACCCACAACAGTTGTGAACAGATATTTTTTGACAAAAATGTTTATTTTGATGCACCCTAACAGTTTTTAAATCCTGGTCAGTGAATTTTTAATCACCATTGTGACATTCAGATTTCGAAGAACAGGGCTATAACTTTGGCAACATAATCCACAACTGGTGTAAAAATAAATAAGTGCTTGCCTTCAGATGCTTTATAAATCTTAAGATCACGCTTTAACTCTCTAAAGGGTTCACACGCCACCTAGCGACCTGTAATCTTTCCTGCATGACGTCTAACCAGTTTTGAGATCTTCGTTAACAATATAATCTTTCTATTAAATCATATAAGGAAATTAGCAATTTAATCTTTCCAAAGGATTCTATTCTAAGAAATTTCCTTTGGAAAATAGAATTTTCCAAAGGAAAGGAGGAATAGAATCATTTCAAAGGTTTCTAATCTAAGGAAATGACCAATAGAACCGTTCCAAAGAATTTTATTCTACAGAATGAGCCAATAGAATCGTTCCAAAGGACTCTATTCCAACGAAAGGGTTAATAGAATCGTTTCAAAGGATTGTATTCTAAGGAAAGGACCAATAGTACTATTATGGTTTCGTGAATTGGAAACTCATTTGAAGAAGAACTGTATTCTTTAGTTCAACATAAGAGATACCCAATCGAGATGACAAAGAAAGGTACAAACTGAAGCCAATTGCAAACTGAATTTATATGATTCCGACCGTTGAACACTGTTCTGATTGGACGCTAATTCTTATCGTTCTTCTTAAGTTCCAGTTGAAGAATCACGTCGATTAAATTCTGATCAGTCCCGGAATCGAACTTCAGAACGAGAATCTTCCTAAATGTTGAAAGAATCCATGGATTCTTTCACCCAATAGATGTAGCTATTTAGTTATTAAGTGCGTTGCGGGGTAAAAGCAATACTACAAGTTAAGAAGGATAAAATACAGCCCCGAGTTCCTGTTGAGTATATCTGAGGTATATTTTCTCACTCATCATTTTTCCTACTCGCGAATCTTCTTGCAAGTGAATGCAGCTATCAGATAAATTGTTTTTATTTGATTCCGTTTTCAAAAAATTAGAAAATGGTTTTGATTCAGAGTTATTGAATAAGGCTACGGTATGTTATCAGAACCGGATAACTTATGGGTTTAATTCTCCCAATGTCCATGACAAACTGAAAAAATGACAACTTTAACTAACATTTAAGCGGAAGTTAAGTATCTTTCAATTATATAGTCTCGAACCAAAAAGATTCAATATTTAGTGCACCAGGAGAAATAAATCTTAAAGAAAATAAGCAGATATATTTACATTCACCTGACATCCAGATCTCAAGGGTTGCTACACTGGACAGCATAATCTATAACTGCAGTAGGAATAAATAAGTGCTAGCCAAAAAAGCTTTATAAATCTTGAGATCGCGCTTTAACCCTCTGAGGGGTTCACATGCATAATTCCACCTAGAGAATTTGCAGTCTCCCCTGAATGACGTCTAACCAATTTTGACCTTCGTTTCTAATAGAATCTATCTAAGAAATTATAAGGAAATGAGCAATTTAATCTTTCCAAAGGATTCTATACTAAGGAAAGGACCAATAGAATCATTCAAAAGGATTCTAATATAAGGAAATGACCAATAGAACCTCTCCAAAGAATTTTATTTTACAAAATTTCTCCAAAGTATTTTGTTCTAAGAAAAGGAGCAATAGAATCTCTCCAAAGGTTTCAATAAGGAAAGGAACAGTAGAATCTTCCCAAAATATTCTTTTCTACAGAATGGGCCAATAAAATCGTTTCAAAGGATTCCATTCCAAGGACCAATAGAATCATTCCAAAGGACTCTATTCCAATTAAATGGTCATTAGAATCGTTCCGAAGGATTTTATTCTAAGGAAGGGTCAATAGAATCGTTCCAAAGGATTCTATTCTAAGGAAAGCACCAATAATATCTTCCTAAAGGTTGAAAGAATCCATGAAACTTTTCACCGAATAGATGTTGTTATTATCATTAAGTGTGGTGTTGGTAAAAGCAATACCACAGAATACTACTCGGAAATCTAACGACGCTCAGAGGGTTAAAATACGAATCCCGGGTTCATATTTTAACCCTCCGAAAATACCTAAGAAATATTTTCTTATATACTCATGATTCTTCCTACTCACGAATCTACTAGTGAGTGAAACTCTGAGATGAATTGTTTTCATTTGATTCAGTTTTCAAAAAATTACAAAATGGTAATTTTGGGGTTCACAGCGCTTTTGAATAAGGCTACGCTATTTCATCCGAACCGGCTAAGTTATGGGCTTGATTCCCCTAATGCCCACGACAGATAAAAAATGGTAAATTCAACTACCATTTAAGCGGAGATTAAGTATCTTTCAATTATATCGTTCCCAACCAAAAAGATTTAATATTTAGTGCACCAAGAGAAATAAATCTCAAAGAAAACAATCACAGATTTATTCACATTCCCCTGACAACCAGATCTCGAAAACTGGGGATGCAACTTTGGACAACATAATCCATAACTGCAGTAGGAATAAATAAACGCTAGCCTTCAAAACCTTTATAAATCTTAAGATCACGCTTTAAAATAACGACTCCGGCTTCATACTGAGTCCAGAGTTTCGGGTTAACTGTCATTACACCTGTATATCAGAAATATTTTTCTGCGCTTGATTGATTGCTAGAATCTACTTTGCAAGCGAGAGCAATAACTTATTTATTCTAGGGTGCATTTTTATCTAGGGGAAACTACTCTGAGATGAATTGTGTTTATTTTCTCTCTGTCGAAAAGAAGAGACAGCGCCATTCGCTTTGTCTTTCGAATTGGGAAAGAAGAATGGGACATAAATTGGTAGATTTTGTTACTCGATTTAGTTTGTCTTTCAGAATGATGGTGTTTGCAAAAATGAATTCTTTTGGAGGCCCCGACGTTGGTGTCCGGAAAGAATTTTTATGAAAAATAAGCGCGCACGTCAAAAATGTTAATTGCATCATGCATAGAAATGCAATTGAAAAGTGTACCCAGGGTTCATAAATTTGGTACATACCAGCATTTTGTCATAAGATATGAACCACCGCGTAGTAACGAAAAAGTGTTGATGGCGCTATATTTAAGTTTGGAGACTTAGAGTTTCTGGAGTGGAAATAAGGTAAGAACAACGAGAAGTAATGAAAAAGTGTTGATGACGGCATATTAATGTTTGAGTGTTACATGGAGTGGAAATAAGGTATGAACCACCCAGAAGTAACGAAAATCTGTTGATGGCTCTATATTTATGTTTAGAGAGTTAGGTGGAGATTTGGGAGTGGAAATAAGATATGAACCACCGAGAAGTAATAGAAAGTGTTGATGACGACATATTTATGTGTGGAGGGGAAATAAGATATGAATCATCAAGAAGAAACAAAAAGGGTTGATGTCGGCATATTTATGTTTGGAATAGAAATAAGATATGAACCACCGAGAAGTAACGAAAAAGTGTTGATGACGGCATATTTATGATTGGTGTGTAACATGGAGTGTTTGGAGTGGACACAAGATTTGAACCATGAAGAAGAAATAAAAAGGGTTGATGACGGCATATTTATGTTTGGGGTGTTAGATGGAGTGCTTGGAGTGGAAATGCTATATGCACCACCGAGAAGTAACGAAAAAATGTTGATGGATGACGGCATATTTATGTTTGGAGTGTTACATGGAGTGGAAATCACTCTCCAAACATAAATGTGCAAATATAAACTTCCAAACATAAATATTCAAGCATGAAAACCAAAGTGTGTACTGATTCTAACCCTCTAAACATAAATATGCCGTCATCAACACGTTTTGTTACATATCGATAGTTCATATTGCATGTCCACTACAAACAATCCTTGTAACACTCCATGTAACAATCCAAACACTTCATGTAACACTCAAAACATAAATATGCCTCCATCAACATATTTTCGTTACTTCTTGGGGGTTCATATCTTATGTTATCTCATGTTTAACTCAAGAAAAGATCTCGGTAGGTTGGGGTTTAAGGGGCAAGGGCCATATATCACCATTCTGCGATCAACACAAGACAGCCAGCCAAATAATGGACACACACAATAGAAGTTTTACTGATGCATTAGAGAAAAACACAAACGCGCATTGTTTCTTTTACAATTATCTTATGTTTCTAAGTTTTCTAAATTTTAAAATGTCCCTCATTTCAATTGAACTCAGAAAATTTAATATTTTTCAATTTTACATCTGTGGCCCTCACCCGACACATTAAGACATGTCTCATGTATCACCGGTGATCACGAGAGAAGAACTAACGAATCACTGACAAGAAATAACGAAAATACATAGATGACACCTGTCAGTTGCAACTTTGTCATTGAATCGATTGCTACAGAAAAGATACCATACAGTTTTTTTCTTTTTATTCCTTTGTGACGTGGGCGATTTTAGCGGGCCCTTTTTGCAACACAATACATATCAGATACTTGAATGAATTCCCGTTTTTTTCCAGAAATAAAAGGGCTTGGGATTGGACAATACGAATTGAACTGCTTTCCCGAACTTTTCCAAATGCGTCTTTTCAATGGAAAAATAAAATGATAAATTCATAGTCTCCTTTTTGCGCGATCTTTCAGGCGTAAGTCTGAATTTGAAGTCTGAGCTGCTTCACAGCAATCACATTTTTGTGACGCAACGTCCCCAAAAAACATGCATCTCCATTCGTCTAAAAGGCTCCCCATTTGGACTATGCTCATTATTTCTAAGGTTTTTTTTCATAATCAAAGCTTAACTTTTATTTTATTTCAGATTGCAAGGAATAAATATGGGTTACCTTAGATTCGAAGGTTGGCTGGATCGTTAGATTTTATGGTGCCATATTTGGCGAAGTTGCACCAAGCACAAGGCAGATAGCGTCAAGTAAACGAACAAGGAAAGTTTTGCGGACGCAGAATAGAGGTTAGGTTAGGTCGGTTGGGGTTTTTATGAGATAAGGACCAATGAGGTCAAGATGTGCCAAACAACATGAAGTAGCGAACATGCACACACAAGGAAAGTTTTATTGACACAGAAGAGAGATATACACTCAGAGAGGGGGTCAAATATGCTCCCTTTACAACTGGCAGGTTGCTAGAGCAGTTTTCAAACCCACTGAACCACGGTGACCCCTATCAGATTTAACACTCTTAGTGGTTGTCTCGACGAGATACCTCTTCATAAGAAAAAATTGACCAGATTTTGATAGACGAGAAACTATGTCATTAGAAAAAATTGACCAAACTTTGATGGACGAGATATCTTGTCATCAGAAGAACTCTGACCAGATATTGATCTCGCCATCATAAAAAATCGGCAATATCTCCATGACAAGATATCTCGTCATTAGCAAAAATAGTCAGATCTTGGCGAAGGAGATATCTCGTTAAAATCACATGGAGGGTTAAGAGATTTAACCCTCCTGGTGGTTGGTTGTCTTGACGAGGTACCTCGTTATAAGCAAACTGACCAGATCTTGATGGACGAGATATCTCGCCATCAGAAGAAAACTGACCAGATCTTCATCTCGTCATCATCAAAAGATTGGCAATATTTCGATGACGAGATATCTCGTCATTAGCAAAAATAGTCAGATCTTGATGAACGAGATATATCATCGAAATCACTTGGAGGGTTAACACAGTTCAATCCGGATATGAGACATTTTCTGTCAATGTAAAGGTAGGAGGAGGTGGTGTTTTTGTGATGGAACGTGCTTTCTGTAAGTATTCCGATGTTGACATCACTTGGCATCACCTCCTTGTCCAACTTAACCCTCTCAGCTTCACGAGATTTCTGAGTAGTATTGTTTTTCCCCACAACACACTTAATGAATAATACCACCCCTGTTGATTGAAGAATCTACGAATTCTTTCAACCATTGGAACAATTCTATTGGCCCATTCTGTAGAATAGAATCCTTTGGAAACATACTATTGATCCTTTCCACAGAATAGAATCTGGATAAAATCTGTTGGTCGTTTTATTAGAATTAAAAACCTGCCTACCTTATTAAAGGACCAATTATTAGAATAGAATTTTTCCAAAGGATTCTATTCTAATAATTGGTCCTTTAATAAGGTAGGCAGATATTTTAATTAACGTTGCACTGGAACAAAACAATGGGCTATCGGCGACGGTCCGGGATCAATCCCGAGGGGAGAGATCGAGGACACCACCACGTAATTTTGAACAACGGTCAGATGACGAGGCAACACCTGAGCTGACACCCCACTCTCCAAACTTCCACACCACGCCAAGGTCCTTTAATGAGGAAAGGATTTACTGCTCCTTTCCTTAGAATAGAGGGGCCGCGGTAGCCCAGTTCGAAGTGCAATGGATTAGCAATCGGAGGGTTGCGAGTTAGAAACTCTATCCAAGGACCATAGTGTACGCGGACCTTGGTGAACGTCAAATCTGTCGTGGCCTCAGGTGTTCTCAGGTTGGTGTGGTGTTTAAGTTTGGAGAGTGGGGTGCCAGCTCAGGTGTTCTCGTTCCGTGTTCATCTGACAGTGGTTCAAAATTACGAGGCGTTGTCCTCGATCTTTCCCTTCGGGATTGATCCCGGACCGTCGCAGATAGCCCCTTGAGTTGCTCAAGTGAGCCGTTAATTAACTACCTACCTACCTTAAAATAGAAATATTTGGAATTAGTTATTCTACTGGCACTTCCCTTAGAATGCATGCAATTCTTTGGAGAGATTCTATTGGTCAAGAAGGTGGAAACTTTAAAAGTTATGCAGGTTGCACAGCAATTTGCAAAGTGGAATTATGATCCTCTAAAAGTATTGGTATGAGTTCAGGTTTTGTGTAATTCTGGTATTTAGAGATAGAATACTCCGAGTAAGTATAGAGCCTTTTATAATAGTCGCACCGTATTCTACACATTAAACGTTAAAACAGTTGTAAACGGTTAGTATTTGGCTGGAACAGAAATAAAACAGTTGCTTGACGGTACATATCGAGCCGAATGGTATAATGTGGGATCTGTTCTCTTTCTTGAGAGTTATTCGATTTTCTTCTGTGGAAGAGAGAATCTCCCAAGGAACATTCCAGTCATTTTCTCATGGAATATATCGAGAATATCTTAAGGGATGCCCGTTCTGTAAAACCTGAAGATCGTCGGTTCACTACGTACTCGAGTTCGTTTATACCTAAGGGATTTAATTGCTGTCATATTTCTAAGGTTCGTGTTATGCCGTCGAATTCCAGGAGCGGGGAATATTATTTAATTGTCTAAATGGTCGATGCAAGAACTAAGTATGATTCTATTAAGGATTCGTAACTAAGCTTACGGAGATTGAAATGTATAAGACAATGGAATTATTTTTTAAACTTTCTTAGCGTCACAAGATTTCTGAGAAGTGTAATAGTGTTTTTACCACACAACGTATTTAATGATTAAATACCACTCCTATTGTTTGAAACAATTCACGAATTCTTTTAACCTTTGGAAATATTATGTAGACCCTTCCCTTAGAATATAATTCTTTGGACAGATTCTAACGTTCCTTTATTTGGAAAAGAATCCTGGAACGATAGTATTGGTCTTTTCTTTAGAATAAATTCCTTTGGAAAGATAGTGTTGGTCCTTTCCTTAGAATAAATTCCTTTGGAACATACTATTCATCATTTCGTAGAATAGAATCCTTTGGAAAGAGTCTGTTGGTCATTTCTTAGAATAGAATACTTTGAAAAGGTTGTAATGGTCCTTTAATGAGAAAATAATAATTTGGAAAGGTTTTATTGCTACTTTCTTTAAAATAGGGCCATTTGGAATGATTCTACTGGCACTTTCCTAAGAAAAGAATCCTTAGGATAGATTCAAAAGAGCCCTATCATAATCACATATTATTCTGGAGAATCCATGGCTTTTTCAAGCTTTAGAAAGATTTTCATTTCCATAGAATGGAGCCTCTCTTTGGAATGTTTCTATTGACGATTTCTGTATAAAAGAATTATTTGGAAATATTCTACTGGTTCTTTCAATCGATTTTAATACTTTGGAAAAAGATTGTATAGCCCCTTTACTTAAAATAGAATCTTTTGAAGATATTCAACTGTTAATTTCCTTAGAATATAATAATTTTTGATTCTGTTGGTCAAGTAGGTCATAATTGGTTAGAAGTCATGCAATGAAGACTGCAATTTGTAAAACGGAATTATGTTTGCGACCCCTTCAGAATCGTAGTCAGAGTTTAGGTTTCGTGAAATTCTGGCACTTAAAGATAAATCCACAGAATGCTCCGAGGAAGTAGTAAGGAAACTCTTTACAACCACACTGTATTCTACTTGTAAAACATTAAAAGAGTAGTAAATGTTTAGAATTTGGCTAGAAGGGAAATAAAACAGTTGTTTGACGGTACATATCGAGCCGAATGGTATAATGTAGGATCTGTTCTCTTTCTTGAGAGTTAATCGATTTTCTTCTGTGGAAGAGAGAATCTCCCAAGGAACATTCCAATCATTTTCTCACGGAATATATCGGGAATATCTTAAGGGATGCCCGTTCTGTAAAACCTGAAGATCGTCGGTTCACTCTGCACTCGAGTTCGTTTATACCCGAGGGATTTAATTGCTTTCATATTTCTAAGGTTCGTGTTATGCCGTCGAATTCCAGGAGCGGGGAATATTATTTAATTGTCTAAATGGTCGATGCAAGAACTAAGCATGATTCTATTAAGAATTCGTAACTAAGCTCACGGAGATTGAAATGTATAAGATATTGGAATTATTTAACCCTCTTAGCGTCACAAGATTTCCGAGAAGTGTAACAGTGTTTTTACACTATTACACTAACGCACTTAATGTCTAAATACCATTCCCTATTGTTTGAAACAATTCACGAATTCTTTCAACCTTTGGAAATATTATATAGACCCTTCCCTTGGAATAGAATTATTTGGACAAATTCTAATGTTCCTTTATTTGGAAAAGAATCCTCTGGAAAGATAGTATTGGTCCTTTCCTTAGAATGAATTGCTTTGGAAACATGCTATTCGTCCTTTACATAGAACAGAATCTTTTGGAAAGATTTTATCGTTACTCTTCTTAGAAGTGAATTCCTTGGAAAGACTCTATCCTTTCCTTAGGATATTATCCTTTGGAAAGATTCTATTGTTCCTTTACATAGAATAGAATATCCCTGGAAACTTTTTTCTTTCGAAACATTCCTTTCCTTAGAAGTGAATCCTTTAGAGTTGTTCAAAAGATTCCACAGATCTATAGATCCATTATGTAGAATGGAATGCTTTGGAAAGATCTGTTTCGAAAGGATTCTATTGCTCCTTTCCTTAGTATAGAATCCTCTGGAAGGATTTTATTTGCTCATTCTGTACAACAGAATACTCTGGAACGTTTTTATGAATTCTTTTCTTGAATTAGAATCCTTTGGAATTATTCTATTCATCCTTTTGAACCTTTTGAAATGATTCTATTGACTCATTCTGTAGAACAGAATCTCTTGGATTTGTTCCAATGGTTTTTTCTTTAAATTAGAATCTTTTCGAAACATTCTATTGCTTCTTTAATTAGAAAAGAATCCTTTGCAAAGATCCTATTGATCTTTTGCTTAGAATATAATCTTTGGAGAGAGAGAATGATTCCGTTGTTCATATCCTTAGAATAGAACCGTTTGAAAAAAATTTCTGGTAATCATGTCCTTAGAATAGAATTCTTTGGAAAAAGATTATATAGGTTTTTTTAAATAGAAAATAATTCTTTGGAACGATTCTATTTGTCCTTTCCTTAGAATATACTTCTTTGTAATGATTCTGGTGGTGCTTTCATCAGAAAAGAATAATTTGGATAGATTGTATTGGTCAAGAAGGGAGGACAAAAAAACCGTTTAGAGGTCATGAAGGTAAAACTACAGGTTGCAAGCTGGAATTATGCGTGTGAACTCCTCAGTGGGTTAATTCTAAATCGTATCGTTTTATTGGAATGTGTTTGGAGAATAAGCTTTTCAACGTAAGAAACTATCAGAAGATAAAACCACAAATGGTGCTGAACTATTACCTTTTAAAATTTGATCTGTCGCCATTTTGGTGACGTTTGGCATTATTTCCTTCCGACACTAAATTATTCCTATGGAACAATTAGAGCCAGTCGTTTCGTAGCATCCATTTAAAAGGTATGGATGAAAGAGGTTTTAGATGTAAACAAATTAACCAGGCGAAAGACTAAGATTTTATTTCCTGTAACCCAAATACTCTCTCATAATACACATCAGAGTACCTTAAAATTATTTTATTGCCGTTTTGGCAACGTTTGGCATGCTCATTTAGCATTACGGGCTTCCAATTAGAATGGAAAACCAGAAGGGATGACTATTGTCCTTCCAAAATTACTTTCTGAATAGGTGCTTGATATAATATCTCACCCTTTGTTGATCCGAGTGTCCAATACAGCAAAACAAAAGGCGACATCTTCTGTTCCAGCTGTCTTGATACTCTCTCATGGCTTTCCTAGAAAGAAAAACAGTTTTTCTTTTTATATCACATCTGAAAACGAGTGATTTAGTCAAGTAAAATGGGTACTTAACCCTCCAAGGGGTTTAGACGCGATATCCATCAAGATCTGACCAACTTTGCTAATGATGAGATATCTCGTCATCAGCGTTTACCTATTTTTTTATGATAACGAGATCAAGTTCTGGTCAGTTTTCTTCTAATGACGAGTTATCTTGTCCATCAAAATCAGGTCAGTTTTGCTAATGACCAGATACCTCGTAGACACCACCCCCAGGAGGGTTAAAATCAAGTTCTAATTTATAGAAAGTTAACAGTTATTGATAAATGATGTTATTGGGAATGAAGCAATTTGAATTTTGAATTTAATTTTATATTAAAAAATTCAAGTTTACGGTAACATTTAAAAATAAAGAGTTGAAACCAAACTTTTTTGAAATCACTTATGACTGCTAATAAATTTAAACTTAATGACAGTTAAAATTAATCGTTAATTTTAAGCTTTACTAGTACATAATTACCGTTGAATTTAATTGTTAAATGTTAGAGTTAGTTGCAAACTGTGACGACAAAACTTATTAACAATTATGTACGCGAAAGGTATGTGATTATATGAGAGGCATTTTATTAATTCGATCATATAAGCTTTTGTTTTCTATTTTTGTGTGTAAGTTATATGAACAGATTGAACTATTGAAGTGTCTAGGTCTTTCAAATAGAAGGGTGGGCACCAAATAACTATTTTTTTACGTATTTGTAGCCAAGTGGAATAAACGGAACTGTACTACATTTGGTATTGAGATTTTGAAGGCATGGGGAGATGCATTCCGCGAACAAAATTTTAGTACCAAAAGTCTCTCATGTTGGAAATATGGCGCAGTTTCGAAAAAAATTGTGTATGTTGTGTCCGTTCTGTATGTTGGCGGTGTTCCGAATTTGAATGCCTTCAAAGAGAACATAAAAAGGATGTTATAAACATCCAATCCGACTCATTACGCTCAGCTCTTAGAAACAGCTCACAGGATACAATTTGTTGTGTACAATAAAGATCAGCACATTGAAATTGGTCTATGTGGTCAAGGGGAACTTGATTCTGGTGAATAAAAGGCTGTTTTTCCTCTGAGTTGAATCTCTATATTAATTTGTGTCCATTGTCAGTTTTTTAATTGCAACGCGCCACATATCCAGTTGGAGTTGGTGGCGTGGTTATTGCTCAAGCTGAACTTGAAACTGCTTGATGCTTCAAACTTCGCATAATCCATTTTACCATTATTTAATGCAAATGTTCTACCGCCTTTCACTCCAACAGCGCTATCGGGGTCTTAAGGGGACACGGTACCCTTTGAACAATTTTTTTTGTTTTCATATGTGTAGCAAAATTTTTTAGTATACTATATTGAAATGCACATAAACTGAATATTTCAGGCGAAAAAATTTAATTTTACAAGAGCAATAATACAGAAATTTAATTTTTTTGAAAAAAAATCAATATTTTAAAATCCCAATTACTTTTATAAATATCATCTTTAAAAATTTTTTTTTTACACTTTTCTATTCATTGCAGTATTTTACACAATTCTGTGCATGGGTTTGCATGTATTCTGATTATTCATTATTCTAGAACTTTTTTCTAAAAAATAATACTGTGAAAAACTGTAAAAACAAGATAATTTTAGTTTGTCAATTAAAAAAAAACTTTTCATCCAAATTCTTATCCCATGCACAGAATTGTCAAATATACTATTGTGAACAACTACAAAAAGTTTCAAACTTTTAAATTAAATTTTAAAAAAGCCTTAGCAATTTGAGTACTTCATAGTTGTCAAAAACAGAAAGCTGAGAAAAAGCGATTTAAAATTTTAATTTTTGGTTTCGGTTATTTACATCCAAGAGAAAAAAACTTAAATAACTACTAAAATAATGTTGCTAGAGCTATGAAATTTTGCACGCATATTCAGAAGGGTTGTATATTTAAAATAAAGCAATAAATTTTTTATCGATATTTTGGTCATTTTAAGGGTACCGTGTCCTCTTAAGGGGTTATACCTAGTTTCAAGGCAAAAACCCCCACTATTTTCACGAATGTTTTGTGAAGACGCATATGTATATATTTAATATAGTTAAAGGAAATTTGAAACAACATATATTGAAGATATTATCACAATTTTTTAATAAAAAAATATCGACTTTTACACTAGTTACAGCCGTTCTCCGAGAGGATCTTAAAAAAAAGGCGTTTTGGAGTGATCAAAATATCTTGAGAACCGCTGAAACCCCATTCCAAAATTCTTACTAACTTTTCTTAACATAATTTACTAGTCTTTAATCGTTAGATTTTTTCCCGATCAATATTATAGATTTTAAAAGCGAATAAATACAATTTTTTTCGTATAAATCGAAACTGTCTTCTGACAGCCGCCATTTTGTGAAAAATCAAAATTTAACTTATTCATTCGATTAAGTACTAAAACAACTTATAAACTAACCAAAACTTTTGTTTTTTAATTTCAGATAATCTAGTTCGGATATATCTTGATCACCGCAAAACGTCTTTTTTTAAAGACACTCTCGGAGATCGACTGTAACTGTGTAAAAGTCGATATTTTTTTATAAAAAAAATTGTGATAGCATCTTCAATATATGCTGTTTTAAATTTAAAA
This sequence comes from Meta bourneti, assembly GCA_933210815.1. Lineage (NCBI taxonomy): Eukaryota > Metazoa > Arthropoda > Arachnida > Araneae > Tetragnathidae > Meta > Meta bourneti. The sequence continues at coordinate 87,977,764 of OW119934.1, forward strand.
AGTTCGTTTAAATATATACATATGCATCTTCACAAAAAATTCACGAAAAATCATCGTGTTTTTTTTTGCCTTTCAACTAGGTCTGTTTTTCGAGGAATACATCTCCCATGTCTTCAGAAGTCTCAATACCAAATTGGGTTCCATTACGTTCATACGATTTAGCTACAAATGCCTCCAAAGAGTACAAGTTATTTTATGGCAATATGTATAAGATCTGCAGCTTTAAAATAATTGAGTAATTGTAGAAGTAAACAAAGAACTTCAAAGTGCTATCTGGAATAATTTCAATTTTGTGACAGTGTCCTATGTCTCTGATGTACATAATCAAGAAAGGATTATATTTTTTTTAATGTTAAAATTGCCGTTTTGGGGGATTTTTTTATTCACGAAACTATTTAATTAAATAATTCTAAACTTTGAACGTCTATTTATTATTATTTCAGGTATTCACAAATGTTTTAAAAACCCTTTTCATGAAGAATAGCGCTAGTTATAACCCTGCTCGATAATGGCACCACGCGAAGCTTATGCTGGCTGGTTGGCGTGATTTCTCAACTCCAAGTGATCTTAACCCTCCCGGTGTTTGTCTCGACGAGATATCTCGTCATTGGAAAAACAGACCAGATCTTGATGGACGAGAAATTTGGAAAGAATTATAATCAATATTTACTGTTTAATTTCACCGTCAACTTCAATTTTTAACAGTTACTGATAACTGTTAAACTTATTCAGCAACTATTAAATAAGCTTTTCATAATAACAGTTAATAACTGTTATCGCAAGTTAGCAATAGCCGTTAAGACTGTCATTGTAAAAACAGTTTTGCCCATCTCTACAATTAGATTGATCACTGTTGAGCTGTACCACACTTGACAGATAGAAGGCACAATGTCCGTTAGATTACATAAATGATATTTCCAAACATTTTTCAAAAATCTACACATTCCTCAGGTTTGTTACAATTTTTTTCAACTTTTGGATGCTCCCCTAAAATCACCCAGTGACGAAATTTTAAGTGCAGCGCAAAAAGTGAAGAAAGAAGAAAGTCTATCTGAAAGTCTATTAAAAGTCTATCTGAATTGACAACGAGACGAGACAACCACCAGGAGGGTTAAGGGTCTTTGTAATCTTTAAATCAAGAAATAAATGAACAGTTCCTGATTAACTACAAATAGTCTCGATCTACGGACAGCGATTTTCAATGTGGAGATAATCCCAGAAACGCACAGCGGCATTAACATTGAATATCTCCGGATCTAACGATAGTAAATTTCGTATTTAAGCCAATTTGAGGATGTAGAATCTGATTAAGTTAACAAAACTTGGTGTTGCCATTAGAAATTTTGTTTATGTAAAATTTGATATGAAGACAGCCCCTTATACAATGCTTTTGCCTTTCAATTTGTAGAGGACGTTATTCCCCATTGAATTATATCTTCGAATTTGCTCTACTATGTGTAGTGCTCGAAATAAAGGGGGTCATTTTTTCGGCGACTGTACTGACGTGGAAAAAAATGACGAACCCCCCCCTCTTCATTCGACCAATTTTAACAGTAGAGAAACTGCAAAGATGGTATTTGACAGGAACTAACGTCTTCTATTAATTCAAATGCAAAAAAATTTGCATAAGGGGCCGTTTTCACATTAAATTGAGCACCAACTTCATAATTTCCAATCGAAACTCCCTATTTCGACACACAATTTCGAATCTATCAAAATTTAACTTCAGATACCATATTTCATGTCATTAGGTCTTACCGTTTCGAAGTTATGAGTAGAGAAAGATTGGAGCTCCTAATGTTAAATCAGTTTCTTAGACTTTTATGGATAACTTCCTAAATAATATTTCTATTGCGCTGATATTTTGTACCATGTTAAACAACCCAAACAGAATCCCCAAATATTTTATTTTGAAAATAGTTTTTAGTATGCAATGATAATTATTAAATTAATGTTTGAAAAGAAATTATGAATTGTAACCTTACTATATTTTGATGGGAATCGATTCGGAAGGACTAATATGACCATGCAAAATTTCAGCTCATTCCAATGGTTAGTTTTTGAGTTACATTAAAGTTTCCTCATTATTGCGATTTTAGGGGGCAACCAAAAGTTTAAAAAACGTCTGACAAACCTCGGATAATAATTCTCGGATCATTTTCACGCTCTGATAAATATGCTTGAAATACTATTCAAATTTAAAATTCGGGTAGCTATAACTACAATTAATCTCGATCTACGAATAGCGATTTTCAATGTGAAGATGATCCCTGAAATTGACAGCAACTTTAAGATTGAATATCTCCGGACATAAAAATAGTAAAGTCATGAAATTTCACAGACTAATTCAACGATGCAGAATATGATTAAGGCATCAAAACATGGTGTTTCTTCGAAATTTCTTTTTTGTGCAAAATTTGATATGAAGACGCCCCCCTATGCATTTTTTGCATTTGAATTTGTAGAGGACGTTATTCCTTATTGAATGATATCTTTGAATTTGCTCTACTATGAATAGTGCTCGAAATAAAGGGGTGGTTCTGTTTTTCCGCGACGGTACAAAGAAAAACACAGATAACCGGTATTTAAGTTTCGGTAGCGGTACTAGCATCAATTTCAAATCCAGCTCTCGAATACTGGTTTTCAAACTCTAATTTGGATCAGAGAGGGAAATTTATGAGGAATAAATTTCCCTCTCTGATCCAAAAAAGTTACAAGAAATAGAATTTTTTTTAAAGCAGACCTAATGTAATGCTAGTGTAGAAACTGTTTCGGATTTAAAGCCGAAAACAAAGAAATATTCAAGCATATATAATCTTCCATCCTTCAAGCAAATGCTGCATAACTAAATTTTCGTACGAGACAGTTTTCTTAATTGACTTAGTGTCAGGTGGCGTATTAATAAATTGAATTTGGGGAGAAGCTGATTGTTTTGTTTGACTAGTCAATCAAACCACCCGATCCGTCTCCAATATTGGTGGAATTGTTTGTTTTAAGGCCCTGTTTCCTTTTCTCTGATTGGGGATGACATTAATTGATTGAAGGGGATTTATTTTTGTTTCGTAAAAGGGGATGCGTTTCTTTAGGTTTTAAATACGATTTCCTCACTAATTTGGGCAGCGGTAGCCTGGTTTGATGGTAGGGAGATATTTAATTAACTTCTCACTGGAACAACAAAACGGGCTGTTGGCGACGGTCCGGGATCAAACCCGAAAGAAAAGATACGAGGACAACACCACGTAATTTTGAACCACGGTCAGATGACGAGGTCACACTGAACTGGCACCCTAATTTCCAAACTTTCACACCACGCCAACATGAAAACATTTAAGCCCACGACAGATTTAACGTGCACCAGACCACGTAACCTGGTTGGAAGAGAAGTGAATTAAACTCGAACCAACCAATGACAGTTGTGTACGTGGACGCTGGTACACTTTAAATCTGTCGTGGCCTCAAATGTCCTCACGTTGGTGTGGTGTGAAAGTGTGGAGAGTGGTGAACTAGCTCAGGTGTTGAACTCGTCATCTGACCGTGGTTCAAAATTAAGAGGTGTTGTCCTCGTACCTTTCCCTTCGGGTTTGATCCCGGACCGTCACCAATAGCACGTTGTGTTGCTCCAGTGTGACGTTAATTAGCTACCTGCCTTCCTAATTTACGCAAAAAGTAGACATTTGTCGCTTAAATCTAGTTTTCCGATGGCTTGTACTATAATATTGCAAAAGTAAAAGCATGTCCTCTTCAGTTCTAACGCTTCAGTAGGGGATCTTTTTAAAGAAATTATTAAAAAATAATAAATTCTGTTTATTTATCTTTAAGTTTTGATCTAGCTTTAGATTTTTTTTGCATTGGATGGCAATTTTTTAATCCTAGATCTGAAACATCATAACCTATTTTTTATTTTCTGCTCTTAAAGTATTCTGTCCGGGTTAATAAATAAAGTTAGGGATTCTTTAAAATGTAATTTTGTAAAATGGGAAACCTAGTACAAAGTTAATGAGGAATTGACTCATTTAATTCGGAAGTTTATTTAATTTTTGTCATGGGGACATTTAAATCCAATCTTTTTAGAAGTTATGTATTCTGTTCGGGTTGATAAATAAATGAAGTTGGGATTCTCTAAAATGCAAGTGTGAGAAATTAGAAGGTAAACGTAATTGGGTATTTAATGAGGAATTCAAACTAATTTCACACTGTACTAATGGGATAGCTAAATATAATCTTTTTAGAAGTAAAAATTCAGTCCGGGATAATAAACTAAATGAAGTTGGGATTCTCTAATATGCGAGCGTGCGAAATTGGAAGGTAAACGTAGTTGGAGATTCAATGAGGAATTAAAACTAATTTAACTGGTTCTCACGGGGACGAGAGGAGATTAAATATAATATTTTTTTGTCAGTCTGGGTTAATAAACTAAATGAAGTTATAGGAATTCTCTAATATACGAGCGTGAGAAATTGTAAACGTAGTTGGAGATTTAATGAGGAATTAACTCATTTAACTGGTTCTCACGGGAACGATTAAATATAATCTTTTTAAGAAGTAAAAATTCAGTCTGGGTTAATAAACTAAATGAAGTTAGGGATTCTCTAATATGCGAGCGTGAGAAATTGGACGGTAAACGTAGTTGGAGAGTTAATGAAGAATTCTCATTTGACTCAAAAGATCATTAAACTGTCCTCACGGGGATATTTTAATGCTCTTTTTGAAGTATTTAAATAAATGCAGAATTTGTACGGTTTCCAAGAGTTTGGTTTATAAATTCAATAGTGTCCACCGTTAATAAAATTAACCGTTAAATGTAATCAGGGGACTAGAAGGGATTCAAATCAACGCAATGTCAATCAATGTAATGAAAGTCAAACATTTTCGAAGGCAACATAGTAATAGCAACGAGCAAAGTGGATAACGGGGAAAAGCATATTAGTACCGCTCCTGTGAAAAGGCAGATGGCTTAGGTGAAGTCCAGCAAAGTGGTTAAGCTCGTATGAAAAGGACTGCAATACTCAAAATCACGTAAGGTGATCGAAATAGGTGATTATTTTTTGCCAGCTCGTAATAACTTCTGTGACTGCTGGCATCGAACGATGAACTTGGAGCCAGAAACAAGCTAAAGTGGAATGGCTAAAACGCCAATTGTGGAAACGCATTGTTTATGTTTAACCTGCCCCTAATTTAATGAATGGACTCGTCCAAAAAGAGCCACGCAACTCAGGTCTGAACTAGGTCGGTTGGTTGGGTTGGGTCTTATGGCGCAAGGGACATATTTGGACAAGCTACGCCAACCAACGTAAAATAAATCACCAGACTATAGCTTCTTGGAATTATCTTGTAAAAACTAGTGTTATTTTAGGATGGTAGGTATTTTAATTAACGTCGCACTAGAGCAACACAACGGGCTATTGGCGACGGTACGGGATCCATCCCTAAGGGAAAGGTACGAGGACAACGCCAAGTAATTTTGAACCACGGTCAGATGACGAGGTCAAACCTGATCTGGCATCCCAATCTTCAAACTTCAACACCACGCCAACGTGAGGACATTTGAGGCCACGACAGATTTAAAGTGCACCACTGTAAGTGCAATAACTGTAATCCGTTACTCTTCCAACCGGGCTACCGCGGCCCTACAATATCAAGTAATAGACACACACAATGAAAGTTTTACTGACACAAAAGAGGGAAATACACCCAGGGAGGAATGCACCTGACAGGAATCGATGACAGCTCGAAGGTTGCTAGCGCAGTGGGCATACCCACTGAGCCACGACGGCCACCGGAGAGGGAAAGCGATATAAAAATATCATACACAATATAGCAACGGGCCGCTGTAGCCCGGTTGGAAGAGTAACGAGCTAGCAACTGGAGGGTTGTTCAAATCCAACCAAAGGCCGTCGTGTACAAAGAGGGCTGGTACATTTTAAATCTCACTTATGCTTTACAGATTAAAGACATCATGCCATATAACATCATTGGAGTTGTTTTGACAACCAAATTTATTTACCGGTGTCTCCAATTCCGGTGACTTGTTCCTGATCGTCTTCCTCTTGGTTTCTCAAATTTCTTCTGTCCCCTCTCGATCTCCTTCTGCTTCATGCTCATTTGGTACTGCTTCATCTTTACCCAGGATCTTCCAGCAGCATCGAAAGTGCACCAGGTAGTGATCAGTACACTTAACAGCACGCACCAGTTGCAGATGACTATACCTGAAAATATAAGAAAGAAATGTAAGTTTTAAGGTCAGAGCTGTTTTGATTATTAATTATTGCTTGGTTTATTGTCATTGATATCAATTCAATCCAATCCATTATTTGATTGGTGATATACGACATGATATGCGAGTATAACTTAGGAAGACAAAGATATTTCGAAGGGACACAGAGGCGAACATGAATTCGATGAAGGATTTAAATCATAAAGATGCCAAAGAAAACTATTTATTTGTCATTCATATCAATTCAGTTTCATTTGTCACTTGAGTGATTAAACATGATATATGACTTGGGGAAAACAAAGAGATATCACGCGGGGACGAAGAGGACATGAACTCACTTTAAATTAGAAAGATGCGAAACAGAGAAAACTGCTTATGTGTCATTCAATAAATTCAACTCGTCACTTGATTGGTTAAACATGATGTATGTGACTTGGGGAAACAAAGAGATTCCATGAAGGGACGAAGAGGCGGGGCATGAATTCGTTTTAAATCATAAAGATGCGACAGAGAAAACTGCTTATTTGTCATTCATATCACTTCAATTTTATACGTCACTTGGTTGGTTATAGGTTATACGTATATGGTTTTAGGAAAACGAAAAGATTACGAAGAGAAAAGAGGAGGACATGAACTTGATTAAGATCATAAAGATGCGACAGAGAAAATTACTTATTTGTAATTCATATCAATTCAATTTAATTCGTCACTTGATTGGTTCTACATGATATATGACTTGGGGAAAACAAATAGATTTCATGAAGGGATGAAGAGGCGGATATATATGAACTCGCTTTAGATCATAAAGATACGACTGAAAATTACTTATTTGTCATTCATATGAATTCAATTTAACTCGTCACTTCATTGATTCAACATGATATATAACTTGGGGAAACAAAGAGATATCACGCAGTGACGAAGAGGAGGACATGAACTCACTTTAAATCAAAGATGCGACAAAGAAAACTGCTTATTTGCCATTCATATCAATTCAATTTAACTCGTCACTTGGTTGGTTATGGTTGATACTTTGGGAAAACAAAACGATTACAAAGGAGCAAAGTGGACATGATCTCGATATAGGATTTAAATCCTAAAGTTGCGACAGAGATAACTGTCATTCATATAAATTCAATTTAACTTGTCGTGATTGTTATTCATGGCATATGACTTGGGAAAACAAATATTTTAAAGCAACTAAGAGGTACAAGAACTCGATGAAGGATTTTAAACATTAAGATGCCTCAGTAAACTATTTTTTGTCATTAATATCAATTCAACCTAACCCGTCATTTGATTATACATGATATATAACTTGGCAAAAAAAATTCCAAGGGACAAAGAAGTGGACATAAACTTGATGTAGGATTTAAATTATGAAGATGCCAAAAAAAAACTATTTGTCATACATATCAATTCAATCTCACCGCTATTTGATTGGTTATACATGATATATGACTTGTGGAAAACAGATATCTCGCGAAAGGGCGAAGTCGGGTATCGCCTTTTCTAGAAAAAATTCTAGGACACTCGATCTAGGGATTTCGTTGGCAGATGTAGCTCGATTCTATAGGAAGAATAGCGTTGTGGTGAAAGTGTAGGTTATTTAGGCTGCGAACTAAACTCGTGCCATTAGTGTAAAATAAAACATATCCAATATAATATCCTAGTAAATTCATTTAGATACCCCCGAAATTGCAAATTCATGGGTTTTGGTACAGACAATATGTACCACACTTTTATCGTTTACAATATATAGTTCTGTAACATTGTAAACGTTATTCATGCATTGAAACATATTTGCTGAAACATCGACTTCAAATTTGAGAAATATTTGCCGTGGAATTAAGTTATTAAAGATCATTTTCGAAAGTAGTATAAAATCTAACGTAAAGAGAAATTTTTAAAAGCAGCATAAAAACGTGCAGCCTATTTTATTGTAATATTGGTCGAGTAAAAGGGAGCTGGTGCATGTTAAATCTGTCGTGACCTCAAATGTCCTCATGTTGGCGTGGTGTGGAAGTTTGGAGAGTGGGGTGCCAGGTCAGGTGTGACCTCGTGGTTCAAAATTACGTGGTGTTGTCCTCGGATCTTTCCCTTCGGGTTTGATCCTGCACGGTCGCCAATAGTCCGCTGAGTTGCTCCAGTGCGACTTTAATTGAAATACCTACCTATTGTAATATTATTGACTCTCTTGACTGTATTTTACGTAATAGTAGACAACCTATGACGACTCAACACTTAGACACGTGTACTGCATTAAATAATTTTAGTGATAGGTGCAGAAGTATTGGGAAGCCAGATGGAGGATGACGTAAAGTCAATTGTCTTGCTTTTTTTATTCATTTTTCCTATTTCTTTTATATATTGGTCAGCATACTAATCAGTGGTTTCAACTTCTTGGGTTAGAAGCTCAAATACGGAGTTCTTCCCCTCTTATGCATACATGCGTGTGGTTGGATATCCATAAACCTAAGTTTGCATTATACAATCAATGTCATGGCGGTCATTAACCTGATTATTGGCAGCACTGTTAAGTGAGAAGACTCACCCTAATTCAATAAACAAGTGAGGCTCACGCTGATTGAATTAAAGTGTGAGGGAAGAGCTAGTGGTATATTGATTATGACAACAGTATTGACGGAGAGCATGGTAGAGCCAAAATTAAAAACTAAAAAGGATTCGTCCTTTAAGCCTTTAAGATTTTGTCCTGAAACTGAGATAAAATTTGGGTGTTCATGAGGAAAACTGCCTTCAGATTAGACTGGTCATGACTGCCTAGTCAAACACTTGTATAGAGTCAAAATTTTCAACATTCTAGATTGTGTTCTGTGTGGAAATAGTGACGAAATGGACTCGACCCATCTTGTGGTTTGCCCAAAATTGTCGCCACGCATTTTTCAGATATTAAAAGGCAAGCGATCTACTTTAATGCCCGCAGACTGATTAACTGCTATTTGTGTTTTTTAAAACTTGTTTTGATGTTTTGTCCCTTTGTTCTGTCTTCATGTTTTTGTGCCGAGTGTTTACTCTAGTGGATGAATGCATTTCAAATGCTACTGCTAAATATAAAAATACTTTCATAACTACGAATTTAATAGTGTCAATTCGGTTGACTCTTAAGACACAATCTAGACAGTTAAATCTGCCAATTACATGAATTAAAAAACTTTATAAATTAAAACACTATAATTTAGCGTGAAACTTTTCAGATTTTGTCGTGAAACTGAGATAGAATTTGGATGTTCATGAGGAAAACTGCCTTCAGATTAGAGACTGGGTATGACTGCCTAGTCAAACACCTGTATAAAGTCAAAATTTTCAACAGTCTAAATTGTGTTCTGCGTGGAGGTAGTGACGAAATGGACTCTACCCACCTTGGGGTTTGGCCAAAATTTTTCGCGACGCATTTTTCAGATATTAAAAGGCAAGCGATCTACTTTGATACCCACAGACTGATTAACTGCTGTTTGTGTTTTTTTAAACTTGTTTCGATGTTCTGTCCTTTTGTTCTTTGTTTTCATGCTTTTGTGCAGTTTACTCTAGGGAATGAATGTATTTCAAGTACTATTGCTAAAATAAAAACCTTTTCATCACTACGAACTTAATATTGTCGTTTTTGTTGACTCTCAATCCACAATCTAGACAATTGCATCAACTAAAAACTTAATTAAAAACTTAATTAAAGGACTGTAATTAAGTCACAAACGTTTCAGATTTAGTCGGGAAACTGAGATAGAATTTGGATGTTCAAGAAGAAAACGTACATTTCGTACTGACCAATGTTTAATAGTATACGTATATTGAATCTAATGATTTCATATTTTCATCGCTACGAGCTTAATATTATCGTTTTTGTTAACTCTCAATCCACAATCTAGGCAATTGCATCAACTAAAAACTTAATTAATTAAAGGACTGTAATTAAGTCTCAAACGTTTCAGATTTAGTCGGGAAACAGATAGAATTTGGATGTTCATGAAGAAACGTACATTTCGTACTGACCAATGTTTAATAGTACATATTGAATCTCATGATTTCATATTTTCATCACTACGAACTTAATATTGGCACTTTTGTTGACTCTGTAGCCACAATATAGGCAATTACACCCGCCAATTACATAAATTAAAAACTTAATAATTTAAAACATTGTAATTAAGCTTCAAACATGTAAATTGTCTTATGTTCTAAATGTTGAGATGTATAGCATTCTTGTCATAAAAATGCTACACGTATCAGCTTTATTTATAGCCGATTATTCATCTTTTAGTATATTTTAACTCATTCAATTCATGTTTTGAAAAATGTAAAAACATTAAAACTGTCAAAGCTGAGAAATAGATACATCTGTTTTGGGACAAGGAATACCTTTCTATCAATCAAATATCGAAAAAACTGTAAACCAAACCCATTTGAAATGATTAGCTCTCTAAGCATTGAAATCGATACAGCATTTTAAATGTTAGAAGCATTAATTATCTTCTTTACTGAAGTAATTTAAACAAATTAAATTAATCAATTTAAGCTTATTTTTACATCAGCACTAGCTTCAGATTTCAGTGCATTAATTCATGAAAGTTTAGAAATAAATGTAAAAGGAGTGAGAAAATCCAAAAAATAAAAGCGCTAAACATTCCACCATTTATCTTTTTCTTAATGAAAGAATTCCGCTAAATCTTGAGAAATGACGCCATCCAAACAAATAGAAATAGCGAACACCGATAAATTCCCTTACATGGTCTCTTAATTAAAAATATTTTCAGCCAGTTTCACAGCAATATTTGCGAATGGCAGAGCAGGACAGATTAAGTCTGTCGTAAAAATAGTTTTAGTTTGCTTTGAAATGTTTGAATTCTTGTAATGACATTCTCCGTTCAAAAAAAGGCGAGATATGGTAGCCCAATTGGAAGAGCAACGCTTAGCAACCGGAGGGTTGTGAGTTCGAAACTCGGTCCAGCCAAAGACCGACGTGCACACGGGGGCTTGTGCACGTTAAATCTGTCGTGGCCTCAAATGTCCTCACATTGTCGTGGTTAGGAAATTTGGAGAGTGGGGCGCCAGCTCAGGTGTTGTTCTCGTCATCCGATAGAGATTCAAAATTACGTTGTCGTTGGATCTTTCCCTTCGGGAATAATCCCGAACTGTCGCCGGTAGCCCGTTGTGTTGCTCCAGTGCGACGTTAATTAGCTATCTACCTGTCAACCGTTGAAAAAGGCAGTATTTACAATCCTGTAGACTCGTGATTCTCGGAATACGTCTGATCCTTCTGGTGGTTGCCTCTTGACGAGGTATCTCGTCTCGAGCAAGACTGACCAGGTCTTGATGGACGAGATATCTTGTCCATCAAGATCTGACCAGTTTTGGCGAGATAGCACGTCATCAAGAAATTGCCGATATTTTTTATGATGATGAAAACAAGATCTGGTCAGTTTTCTTCTAATGACGAGATATTTCGTCTATTAAGATCTGGTCAGTTTTGCTTTTGGTAAGATACAACGACGGGGCAACTATCAGGAAGATTAATATTTCAGTGCAGTAAAAAGAAGCATATTCAGTACTTATAGTATTTTCTTGTTGATCTGTTATATCAGTGCCTTACAGTGTGATTATCTTTTGATGGTTCGTCGTTTTAAATAGGCTTTATGGAATTTACATCTTCATGAAGTGGCTTACGTTAAAAATTCTACATCTGCACGCGTCTGTTAATAGCTTAAAACTTGGTTATTTTTGGAAATTTTATTTGAAATTTGGTATACACGTTCTTAAGACCCTAAAAATAAAATTACGTGAACGCAATACGATTTCTTTTGCTCAAAAAGAAAAACCTCCTTAATTTGATCCTGTTTCGGTTACGGAGAGTTACGGTTTAAACTGGGGCTCAAACAGTTGTCTTCTAATACTTTTATAATGATATTATTTCTAATTGCAACAATATTTATTAATAGTATTAAGGTGTACGTATACATTAGAAGATTTTTAGATTTTGATTTTAAAAATCCAATTTTTTACAATGGGTCATTATTTTATGCTCTAACTCATTTCAGTGTGAACAATTCAGATTAAGATAATCATTAATTATCTAATTTAGATATAATCAGCTAATTAGCATGTTTTTTGAACAGTGATATCTCAAATTTTAATTAGTTCAGAAAGACAATTCCTGTTGGAAATTATGCCTATTATTATTCTTCATGTTTTGACCCTCAATCAAGCTATAGAAAATATGATTGTTTTTACAATTTTTTCACCGAGGAAGTCTAAAAAATCAAGATTTTTTTCAGGAATTTTAATATTTAAAAATCAGCTAAAAACTCATTTCTTAGCTAATAACTTTGAATGAGTCAAAATATCTACTATGTTGTATAGATTATAATGATACAAAAATAATTATAATAGATCAATTCAATGTCTAGTTATCACCGTTTGAACAAAGCATCCTATTGTAAAAACACGGTTATTCAGAAATTGAGTTTAAAGTTTTGGAAACATGTTAGTACAATACAGGTGACAGTACCAAACGAAAACCGTTGTAACTAGAAAACTATTTCAAATATTTAGAAGATCTTAGTATCGTTTGAAAGCCAAAGAGTAGGAAAGTATTTTGAATTAATAAAAAAATTCGATATTCTGGTCGCATTTCGTGATTTCTAGCGATAAAAGTTACAAGTAATATTTAACAAGAAAATCATAAAAGTAGTTTTTAAAAATATTAAAATAGTTTGTGATCTGTCTGTAGCAGACTATCACAGCACTCTGAAGGTACCTTTGAAGGACCCTATGCAAAATTAAAAAAAATATTTTGAAAAAGAATTTGTTTTTGAAGAACATTTTGAGTGGTGTTGCTAAAAACATTTAATAACTAATTAAAAGTTTCTAATAATATTTAATAACTAATTAAAGGTACTAATAATGTTTAATAAACAATTAAAAATTACTAACAATATTTAATAACTAATTAAACGTTACTTATAATATCTAATAACTAATTAAAAAGTTACCAATATTTAATAACTGATTAAAAGTTACTAATAATATTTAATAACAAATAAATAAGTAATTTCGAAAAATATTAAAAAAAGTTTGTGGTCTCTATAGTTGACTACCACACAGCTCTCAGATGGTACCTTTTGAAGGGCCATATGCAAAATTAAAAAAATTTTGAGAAAGAATTTGTTTTGAAAAACTTTTTATGAGTAGACCAGCTTATACGGATTCATTTTGTGCATAGAAATTTAGTTTTTGAAAAATATTTCTTTAACACATGCTCAACTTCGTAAAGTACTCGTACATTGAAAAGATTTATAAGCTTTTAAATTAAGAAACAGCCTAAACGTTGAATATAATTATTTTCCCGGAGCCCATAGTACTTGGGTCCCTGTATTATAGTACCAATGTCCTCCTCCAAAGTGGGGCTCATGGTGACATTTACTCAAACAAATAAAATACTTACCTAAAACAGCTCTTTTCGCTAATCCAACAGGGCAGGTGTGGTAATGTTTCGTCAACCACACAACACCAACAATTAACCATGCAAATTCCACTACGAGAATACCTGAAAGACAACATAATTAGCATAAGAAAATAAGAAACCTGTGTGTGATGAATTTCACAGATCATAAATAGATACAAATTGTGGAAATCGATTTTTTCTTTTGCCACAAAAAAATTTAAACTTCAATACACTGGCATGATAAACTTCAGGAGCATCACTATTTTTAACCCTCCTGGTGGTTGTCTCGACGAGGTATCTCGTCATTAGACAAATATTGACCAGATTTTGAAGGAAGAGATATCTCGTCATTAGAACAAAACTGGTCAGGTTTTGATCTCATCATTAAAAAAATCGGCACGATATATCACGTGATTAGCTAAGTTGATTAGACCGTGGTGAATAAAATATCTCGTCGAAATTACTTGGAGAGTTGAAGGTTATAACCTCAACAGCCTGCGGTGACTCTTGCACAACCGAGGATATTCTGTAGAAAAGTGGTGCATATTCAAATTTTGGAACTGTGATGTCAAAGGTTGTGACAGAAGGATGGGTAGGAACTTCGTTCCCAACCTAATTCTCAGTATGCAAACAAGGTGCAAAGACTGCATCAGTGTTTGAGGTGGCCGTAGAGCCTACTAAAGACTTTCATCTTCTCTTTATTTAAGTTTTTAGTTACTCTTCTGTCTCACGGCACCCAGTGCAATCATAGAGGAAATATAAAAGTAGACTGAGCAATGGTAACCGTTTTATGTGCCCAGGATCATGTGACCAAAGCTAGTAGTAACGTGACCATTAGAAAACTTTCGTCTGACGAGTGGAAATGAGCATTCATCTCATTGGTCCACGGAACGGGAAAATACGTCCATCCATTGATTCATCACCTGATTGGTCCGCGCAACATAGTAGTACACTTTGGCGATTTCACCACTTTTGTTGCCACTCTATAGAAATGCGCATTCCCACACCTACCCTGTTATAAGATTTTATATCATCAAACGAGGCGATAAGATGCCAAATCGGCCAACCAAGACAATTTTTCACAGATCAGTGACGTGACTACTAGTGGACATGTTGGTCACACTATTTGAAGCTCCACTTAATAGCAATTACTATGTTTCACGTCTATGAGTGCAATGTAACCATTTAAGATCCAATGCTTCTTTTAACTGCTTGCTTCTGTTATTGTTATATGCATAGATATTAGAACCTAGAGAAAATTTCGGATTGACCGATAGATGGCAGCTTTTATACAAACGAAACAATAAACATTTATTTACAATAATACTCGAATGAAATTTGTAGATAAAGTTACTAATATGTATTATGCTTGAATACATGAACAATTTTTAGCTTTCACTTCACTTCAAAATAACAGCTAAAAACCTTATTGTTCCTTAAGTTTTGCAAGCCAGTGTGTTACTAGATAAGAATGGTAAGTCTCATGAAGAATTTTTAAATTCTGATTCCGCGATAGGAAACTTAAACTAAATGGTAAGAGGTAGGTAGGTAAAGTTTAATTAACGTAGCACTGAAGCAACACAACGGGCTATTGGCGTCGGTCTGGTATCAGTTCCGAAGGGAAAGGATTCTATTAAAAGGAAATGACCAACAGAACCTTACTAAAGGATTTTATTCTAAGAGGACCAAGGGAATCTTTCCAAAGGATTCACTTCCAAGTAAAAGAGCAGTAGAATATTCCAATGGATTCTTTTCTAATTAAAAAGGAGAAATGAAATCTTTCCAAAGTATTCTATTATAAGGAAATGACCAACAGAATCTTACTAAAGGTTTCTATTCTCAGTAATGAGCAATAGAATCGTTCCAAAGGTTTCACTTCCAAGGAAAGATTCAATAAAATCTTTCTAAGAGATTCTAGTTTAAGGAAAGGTACAATAGAATCTTTCTAAAGGTTGAAAGGGATTCTTTCAACCAATGGATGTGTTTATTCATCATTATGCATGTAGTGGGGAAAAAGCAATACTACACTACTCGAAAATTGCGTGACACTCAGAGGGTTAAAGCTCACTAACCGACAAATCGTATTTTTGATTCAAAACATCTGCTTGTGAATATAATGGTCGAAACATTTGGTGAAACTTTTAAGGCTTCTTACCGAGACGGACGTACAACAGGTATTGCATGGACGTCCTAGGGGTAGTAATGAGTATGGTCCCTCTCATGCTGACCCATGAAATGAACGCCTCGACCACAACACATCCCGATAAGATGACCATGTACCCCAGAACATGCTCATAGAGGTCAGCAACACATATGGAGTCGTCCCCGAAATCCACGCTGCCCAACACCACTGCAAGCACCACCAACCTGAAAAAGAACAGCGGTTACTTAGCTAAGTAAATATTATTTATCTATACATATTGTCGCAGATTACTACATTTACATGATAAGAAAATAAGATTATGAATACAGAACATCAACAGGTAAATAGTAAAAAACAATACAATTATACAACACTAGCTGAATTACCCGGCGTTGTTCTGGTTGAATTGTTTAGTCCCCTGCAGATCCAGGACACACACAAATCGAACGGGGTTAATATATAGCCTGTGTCCCGTAGAATTCTACATGATGAATGCACCAAATTTAGTGTGAATTGGTCTGGCATTAATCGTACAAATAGGCAATGTGAGGCCTGTGAGGATTTCGAATAGTCTTTAGCCCCCTGTACTATATCGACGATAAAAAGGATCACTTTCTATAAAAATAATCTTGTATTATAATTTTTTTATTCCAATGATAAAGCTACGTTTAAGATTTACAGACGCAATATATAAACGATATGATACTGAGAGATTTTCAGCTCAAACGCACCCACACTCTAAGATTCTAAAAGAATCTCCAAGGTCATCTTCAGAGGCAACTCTTGTAGATGTTAACTCTGACGTCATCTGCACATCCAGACCGGGAGACAGCGTCCCCTAGCAAGTGCTCTATCCAGGATGACGGGACGTTACACCCCTCTGCACAGCCAAGACAAATAAAAAGGGGGCTAATATGTAGCCTACGTTACCCGCAGGGTTCCAAAGAATAAGTGTACCAAATTCGATGTAGATTGGTCAAACGGTGTAGATTTGTATAGAGGACAGACAGATACCAACTCTGCTTTATATGTATAGATTAAACTACACTGGCGTACAAAATTTAATTGGTTTCAAACCTATTGGTTTTAAAGATTGGAACCTCAAAATTAAACGAAACAGCCTGTGGTCATTTGCATAGCAGAGAATATTCAGTAGAAAGCTGGTGCTGATTCCAATTTTGAAATCGTGACATCATAAGTTCTTACGTAGGAATGGGCTCTACTACCGCAGGAATTCATCCGCAGCCTCATGCTCTGTATACAAATGCGGTGTAAAGGATAAAGGAATTATAAAAGTAGAGCGAGCAATGGTAACCTTTTTTGTGTGCCCAGGATCATATGACGAAAACTAGTAGTAACGTTACCCTTCAACAACTTTCGGTTGACGAGTGGAAACGAGCATTCATCTCATTGGTCCACGAGACGGGAAAAAACGCCCATCCATTGATTTATCATTTGATTGGTTCGCGCAACATAGTAGTACACTTTGGCGATTTCACCTCTTTTGTCGCCACTCTATAGAAATGCTCATTCACACATCTACGCTCTCACAAGATTTTATATCGCCAAACGAGGCGATAAGATGCTAAATCGGCCAACCAAGACAATTTTCACAGAGCATTCACGTGACTACTAACCGACATGTTGGTCACACTTTTTTGAAGCTCCTCTCAATAAAATGGCTCAGCCTATTTGTTCGAGGTGGTTATACAGACTACAAAGGGTCACATCCCCTCTTTTTTTAAGTTTTCGCAGTTACCTTTCTGTCTCATGGCTCCCAGAGCAGTGTCATCCCTTCACTTCGAAGCCTTTTTTTACTGTTCGCTTGTTTTCTTGTCCTACTTTTGTTTTTACTCCTCGGTTCTAGAAGTACTTTTTGTGTAATTATCAAACATCTAAATAATTTCACTGCAAAGTAGCAGCTGAAAACGTTACTATTCCTTAAGTTTTGCATGCCAGTGTACATCAGATGAGCACAAAACAATTCTGTAAGAAACAGATGACGTATAAAACAAAAAATTGCGATCGAAACATGCCCACAGAGAAAAATTAAAAAAATCAGTTTTCAAACTTTAAAGTTATAAAATTACTAAAAGGACCCGAATTATAACCGAAATTTCAAGATCTGTTACATGCTAGAGTTTGAAATCCTTAAATACTGGTTTTATAATTTTTCCTAAGTTACTATAAAGGGCTAGTGAACGTTAAGAACTTAATTTCTCATTAAAAAAAAATATTTTCAAAACATTTTTAGACGCATAATTCCACCTTAATTTCTAATCATTCATCAGCAAATGGTCTGAGACTACTGTCATAGAGAATAAATAACCATTTTGAGTGAGAAATTAAAAAAAGCACCATGCATAACTGGTCAGGGGAAATATTTCCCATCTATCAAAACTCACTACACCTAAAAAGTTGATTTATCAGGAAAAAATGCACTTCTGTCACTCATTCATTATATGTATAACTTCCCAAACCACTCCTGTATAGAAGAATTTTCTCCGTATCTGTAACTTATAGGACGAATAAATAAATTTATCCCACAAGGAAAGAATCTAAAGTGACTGAAATCCTGAATTCTATTCTCCCATCCAGGAAGATTTTCTTATTCACTCGGTTCTTTCAAGATTTCAGCAAATTGGCGTAAAATTTCCTTCTATTGCATTGTAAACAAGTGGAAATGGATTCCTTTTCATTCATACGTCAGTTAAGTCACTATCTCTGAAGTATTCACAATATTTCTTTTGCAAACCACGAGAGCCTCGTTAATTGTCCGATGTGGATTTCGGTTATTCAATACTTGAGAAGCACGTTTCTTTCTAACCGATTTCGGCTAGCTTTCTAACATTAGTTTCGGAATTGAAGCAAAGTAGTTAAATCGAGATTCTTAACGTCAAAAATCTATATATAAGGCAGAGTTGGCGTCTGTCTGTTCTCTATACAAATCTACACCGTTTGACCAATCCACACCAAATTCGTACACTTATTCTTTAGAACCCTGCGGGTAACGTAGGCTACATATTAACCCCCGTTCTATTTGTGTTGGGTGTGCAGAAGCGGATACAAAAATTCGAAATCCCATAGGAATAACATTGAGTATTTTTAAGATCACTGTCAGACCAATTCACACCAAATTTGGAGCTTTCATTCTTTAGAATCTTGCGGGAAACATAGGCTGTATATTAATCCTGTTCAATTTGTCTTGGATCTTAGAGAGGGCTTAAAAACAATTCGAAATTCCCATAGGAATAACATTGAATAATATTTCGATGAATTACAAACAATTCAACCCGAGCAAAGCCAGGTAATTTAGCTAGTTATTTCCAATACAAGGGTTCTGAGGTTCTTTTCTGTATGCTTTAGGCGCTCTTCAGAAAGCCTACATAGCTGACAAAGCCATATTTTGTCTTTGGTTTGGTTTGTCGCTTTAAAATCATACGAAACAATTGTATAAGTGAAGTAACCATTAAGTGATTCGGATCTTTCCCTTTGGAATTGATCCCGGACCGTCACCAATAGCCAGTTGTGTTGCTCCAGTGTGACGTTAATTGAAATACCCCCCCCCCCATTAAGTGATACATTGTTTATGCCTGGACTTTACCTTTAAACATCCTCACTCAGTAACAGTGGGGCTTAAGACAAAGTGGGCACTTTTTCTATTAAGATACCCTTCTATAGTTATTTTCTATATACCAGGTTGGTCATAGAATAACTTCCACTCTTTGGAAGCATCTGTAGCTGAATAGAATAAATGGAATGGAACCAAATTTGGTATTGAGACTTTTGAAGACATGGAGATGTATTCCGCGAAAAATAAATGTAAGTTTCAGAAGTCACCGATAGGGGGAAATTTGGCGCTGTTCGAGTTGAAAACAGTTGTTATGTTGTGTCCGTTGTGTATGTTGGTGGCATTCCGAACTCGAATGCCTTGTAAGGGAGCATAAAACAGGCTATTTTGAACATCCAACCGACTCATTACGCTCAGATACACACTTGCACACCGCACAATGATACAACTTGACGGTCGGATGCAATTTGATGCATACAAGAAAGATCAGCACATTGAAATTGGTCTATGTGGTCAAGTGAAACTTGATTCTGATGAATAAAAGATTGTTTCCTATGAGTTGAATCTCTATATTAATTTGTGTGTGTATTGCTAGTTTTTCTTATTGCAACGCGAGACATATCCAGCTGGAATTAGTGGCGTGGTCGCCGATAGGAAGAAAGTTGGTGCTGTTAGAGTAGAATGTAGTCGAAAATTTGCTTTAAACTGACCAGATATTGATGGACGAGTTATCTCGTCCTTAGAAAAACCTAACCAGAGCTTTATCTTGTCATCATAAAAGAATAGGCAATATCCTGATGACGAAATTTGATTCTGATTGAAGAGATATCTCGTCAATCAAAATCTGGTCAGTTTCAATCTAATGACGATCGTCGAGACAACCACCAGGAGAGTTAAGAACCCGTAATTTTTTTTGACTTATTACTTTATAACTTCCGCATAATTTAATATTTTTGGACCAAACTTTGTATTTAAATTTTTTTTGTAGAAAACAAGCAGTCTATGCAAGTTTTATGAAAATCGATAGATAGATAGTTCAATTAACGTTGCACTCGAGAAACACAATAGAGAAACACAATGGAATATTGGCGACGGCCCGGGATCAATCCCGAAGACAAAATTCCAAGGACAACACCTTGTAAGTTTGAACCACTGTCAGAAGACGAGGTCCCACCTGAGCTAGTATCCCACTCTCCAAACTTCAACAAAACACCAACCTGAGGACATTTAAAACAACGACAGATTTAAAATGCACGGGACCCCACGTACACGTACACCCCCACGTACACAGGCCCCCACGTCTTTGGTTGGATCGAGTTTCGAACTCGCAACCCTCCTGTTGCTAATCCATTACTCTTCCGATTGGGCTGCTGTAGCCCCTTTATAACAATCGGATAACAAATGCAAAAGTTTGTTTTGAAAGTCTACTGTCTACTTAAGTGCCACGATCGGAACATACCACCCACATGATCACTTAACTCAGCACACCCATCGGAACTTTCATGACGACAACCCGTTATGAAAAATTCAAACGCTGAGCGATTACACGACTGTTTGCTTAAGACCCCGCGACAAGATTGCATTATTTATACTCACTAACGAAAATGTCACCAGCGTTAAAAGCGGGAACAATCAGCATTGCCACAATGGCCATCAAAAATTAAAAGCACAATACATCACTCACGCGAGGTTCGCGCAGTAGTTCCGATGCATCGTCGAGCCGCGGTGAAAGCGACAAAGTTCGCATAGTTTGTTAAACTGATAGCGCCAACGACAAAAATCATTAATTTCAGTCTTATTTCTCTTTGGACCTGGCGGCTCCATTGATTCTGACTGTTCGAACAAAGAAATTTGGAATTTCCGATTTCTTGCATTGTTGTTCGCTATCGAACAATTTATCTCCGTCGGTTGCTTCTTTTGTTCTAGGAAATTAACTTGTTCGTTAGACAAGGGTTTTTGTATACTCGGGGGATATTGGAGTCGTAGTTATTTTAGTCATAAGTTCTGTTTACGAACTTTGTAGAGTTTATATGAATTACTGCGGTGAGTTTCAGATTTTTAACAATCCAGTCAATTTAATATCGTCTATGAAGTTCTTTAAATCCATTTGTAAGAGTAATTGGTAACTTCGTGTGTAAACAATTACTGTGATAACTCTACTGGTGGTTGTGTTGACGAAGTATCTCATTAGAAAAATTGCTCAGATCTTGATGAACGAGATATCTCGTCGAGACCAATTAGAGGGTTCAACTCTGCCTTACTATTAACCCTCCAAGTGGTTTTGATGAGATATCTCGTCATCAAGATATTGTCGATATTTTATGGTAACGAGATCAAGTTCCGGTGATGGTTTTGAAAATGACGAGATATCTCGTCCATAAAGATCTGGTTATTTTGTGATGAGGCGAAATACTTCGCCAAGACTACCAGGAGGGTTAAGATCCCGTAATTTTTGACCACCTATTATATACAACTTCCGCACAACTTAAAAAAATTTTGGATCAAGCTCTGCCTTATGACTTTTTAGTAGAAAGCAGTCTGCAAATTTTAAGAGAATCGAATAATATATTAATGTAAAAGTTAATTTTGAAAGTCTACTATCTCTTTAAGTACCATAATCGGTACATACCACCCACATGATGACTTAACTCGGCACACCCATCGGAACTTTCATGGCGACAACCCGTTATGAAAAATTCAAACGCTGAGCGATTACGCGACCGTTTGTTTAAGACCCCGCGACAAGATTGCATTATTTATACCCACTAACGAAAATGTCACCAGCGTTAATAGCGCGAACAATCAGCATTGCTACAATGGCCATAAAAAATTAAAAGCACAATACATCACTCACGCGAGGTTCGCGCGTAGTTCCGATGCATCGTCAAGCCGCGATGAAACTGACAAAGTTCGCATAGTTTGTTAAACTGATAGCGCCAACGACAAAAATCATTAATTTCAGTCTTATTTCTCTTCTGACCAGGCGGCTTCATTGATTCTGCAGTTGGTACAAAGAAATTTGGGAATTTCCGATTTCTTGCATTGTTGTTCGTTATCGAACAATTTATCTCTGTCGGTTGCTTCTTTTGTTTTAGTAAATTAGCCCGTTCGTTAGACGAGGAGGGTTTTTGCATACTCGGGAATATTGGAGGCTGTAGTTATTTTAGTCATATGTTCTGTCAACCAACTTTGTTGAGTTTATATGAATTACTGCGGGAGTTTCGGATTTTTTATAATCCAGTCAATCTAATATCGTTTTTGAAGTTCTTTAAATCCATTTGTAAGAGTAATTACTAACTTTGTGTGTGTGAACAATTACTGTATTAACCCTCTTTTGGTGTTGTCTCTACGAGGTATCTAGTCATTAGAAAAACATGCCAGATCTTGATGGATGAGATATCTTGCCGAAACTACTTGGAGGGTTAAACTCTGTCTTACTATTAACTCTTCAAATGATTTTGACGAGATATCTCGTTCTTCAAGATCTGAGCAATTTTGCTAATGACAAGGTATCTCATCATTAGGATATTGACGATTTTTTGATGAAGACGAGATCAAGATCTGGTCAATTTTCTTTAAAAGACTAGATAGCTCGTTCATCAAGATCTGATCAGTTTTTCTAATTAAGAGATTTCCGAGTAGTGTAGCATTGTTTTTACCCCTCAACACTCTTAAAGTAACCCCATCTATTGATTGAAAGAATCCATGGATTCTTTCGACTCTTGAAATATTACATTGCTACTTCCCTTAGAACAGAATCCTATGGAAAGATTCTATTTTGGTCGCTACCTTAGAACTGGAATCATTTGGAAAGTTTCTGTTGGTCCTTTAATTAGAAAAGAATCCTTTCGAAAGTTATTATTGGACCTTTCTTTAGAATATACTCCTATGGGTTCTGTTGGTGCTTTCCTGAGAAAAATAATTCTTTGCAAAGGTTATATTCGTGTGTCGTTTCCTTAGAATATAATCTTTTCGAAAGATTCTGTCGGTATTTTCTTTAGAATAGAATCCTTTGGAAAGGTCCTCTTGGTGAAGAAGCTCAAAATTGGTTAGAAGTTACACAGGGAAGAATTCAAGTTGCAAGGGGAAATTACGCGTGTGAACCCCTCAGAGAGTTTAATATCATATATAAATTTGGAATTTATCCTTTAGAATTTCTATTGGCGACGTGCCGAAATTGTATTCGAAAAACAAGCCAAATGACGCCAAGTCCAGAATACGTACAGGAAGTACATTTCGCTGCAAAAACACTACCGCCACCTACATTTAGCCTGATGAAAAAACCTCTCATAACCCGTGCCCTCAGGGGCACATTCTTCTTTAGGTATGTACAGGCATCACAAAACCGAGGTACCCGTTGATCCGTTGTTTATTATTATATGGGCCGGAAAGAAAGAAAGTGAGTGGTGTGGCTTTAACGAAATCAGTGGTATGGCTATAATGGAAGAGTACCCTTTTGCAAAAATATTTCTAAGAACCCAACAATCAAAATAGTAACAATCCCGTTTATCACGAAAAACGTAATTCAATCCTGTATTCAATCCCTTTTACAACCAGTTTCCCGTCGGCAATTCGACGTCCCCATTCTCCTGAATGCAAATAGATTCCAATTCAATATTTAATGAGAGCAGGAATAGTAGCGAATCCAGCGTTGGGCAAGGAATACTGCTCCCAGCCATTACGAGCCCTTATAAGCAATATCTCTTCGTGTAAAATATCTCTGGATAGCTATCGCTTTTCGGAAGCCTTCCGACACAGTCCATTGTAATTCTCTCCTTCCAAGGTCTAATCCTGCCCCGACAACGTTACAGCTGAAATGACTTCTGAGGAGAAATCCCGTGATTGCTTTCTTCCGAATATATCTCGGTCGCACCGCCACTGTGGTGGGAGACATTTTCAATCTGAAACGCAATATCTCTGAAGGGACGGTCTCAATTATCGGCGATACTGCGGAGGAACTCGGATGGAGCTGCGGGCCACGAGTGATGGGCAATTCAGAGAATGAGGTTGGAAGTATGATTGAGTCAATCATATTTTGTTTTCTCTCACCGAAATTTTAGTTTTTTTTCTTAAATTGAAGTTTACGTTTTTGGGCTTCGGTTTTCAAACAAGAGCTTTTCTTTCGGCTTTAGATATTTCTGAATATTTCAGCTCTTTGAAATTTAACCGAAAATGTAAAAAGAATGAACTATTCGGCAGAAAGTTATAAAAATTATACAAATTAACTAGATTAACTAGGATTAAATAATTAGCGGTTATAGTGTAAACATCTCCGTATGGAACTGCGTTCCATGCGTGATGGGTAATTCAAAGAATGAGGTTGGAAGTACCATTGATTCAATCATATTTTATTTCCCTACACGAAAATTTAAGGTTTTTCTTAAATTAAAGTTTAAATTTTTGGGCTTCGTCAGTTTTTTCAAACAAGAACTTTTCATTCAGCTTTAGACATTTTTTAACATTTCAGCTTTTTGAGCTTTAGCCGAAAATGTAAAAAATAATAAACTATTCGGCAGAAATCTTCTATTTTTGGGCTTCTAAAAATTATACAAATGAACTAGGATTAAATAATTATTGTTAATAGTGTAAAGATCTCCGTATGAAGCTGCGTACTATGCATGATGGACAACTCAAAGAATTAGGTTGGGAGTATGATTGAGTCAATCATATCTTGCTTTCCTTCACGAAAATTTCCGGGTTTTTTCTTAAATTAAATACGTTTTTAGGTTTCCTCAGTTCTCAAACAAGAGCTTTTCTTTCAGCTTTAGATATTTCTGAATATTTCAGCTCTTTGAACTTTAACTGAAAATGTAAAAGGAATAAACTATTCGGCAGAAAGTTACTAAAAATTAAACAAATTAACTAGTATTAAATAATTAGTGGTTATATTGTAAGGATTTCTGGATGGAGCTGCGGGTCACGCACAATGGGTAATTTAAAGAATGAGGTTGGAAGTATGATTGAGTCAATCATATTTTATTCCTTCACTAAAATTTCAGGATTCTTTTCTTAAAGTTTACATTTTTGGGCTTCGTCGCCTTTAAAACAAGAGCTTTAATTTCAGTTTTATGTATTTCTGAATATTTCAGCTCTTTAAAAGCTGATTCAGCTGAAGTAAAAATGTAAAAAATTCTTCAGAGAGTGAAGTAAAAGAAAAATCATGGTTGGAAGCATGGATAAGGGCAAATTCCTCAGAAATGGAAGAATACAAAATTATTTACTATAAACTAAACAAATTCACTTGGATTAAATAATTAGTGGTTATAGTGTAAAGATTTCCGGATGGAGCTGCGGATCACGCGTGATGGGGAATTCAAAGAATGAGGTAAACTCTGAACTTGAACTGAAAATGCGAAACGAATAAACTACTCTGAAGAGTGAAGTAAAAGAAAAATCATGATTGGAAGTATGGGTAAAAGGCAAATTCTTCAAAAATGGAAGAACACAAAATAATTCATTATAAACTATGCAAATTTACTAAGATTAAATAATTAATGGTTATTTGGAAAAGATCTGATGGAACTGCGTGTCATGTGTGATGGGTAATTCAAAGAATAAGATTGGAAGGATGATTGAGTCAATCATATTTTATTTTCCTTTACGAACGTTTCTGAGTTTTCGTAAATGAAAGTTTACATTTTAAGCTCTGTATTTTTACGCAAAAGAGGCTTATTAGTATTTAGATATTTCTGAATATCTGAGCCCTTCGAACTATAACTGAAAGCGTAAACATGAACTATTCTTTGCAGAAAGTGAAGTAGATGAAAAACCATGGTTGGAAGTATGACAAAAAGCAAATTCCTCAGAAATTGTTAGGTTAGGTAGTTGAATTTCTGTCGTACTGGAGCAACACTGAGCTATTCCTCAGAAATGGAAGAACACAAAATAATTTAGTGTAAACTATACAAACTTAGTAGGGTAAACAATTATAGGTGATAGAGTACCTTCGATGTTGTTTTTCCGGTGAGTTTCTCCGATGATTTGTAACTTCGAATAAAAATGTGTCACGCTTGATAAGCAATTCAAAGAAATGGATTTGAAAGGATGATTGAGTCAATCATTTTATGTTTTCCTTTACGAACCTTTCTGTTTTTTCTAAAGTTAAAGTTTACATTTGTGAGCTCCCTCAGTTTTCAAACAAGGTAGGTAGGTAGTTAAATTTACGTCGCACTAGATCCACACAACGGGCCATTCATTGGCTACGTTCCGGGATCAATCCCGATCCGAGAACAACACCTCATAATTTTGAATCATGGTCAGATGACAAGGTTTTCAAACAAGAGGCTTCCTCAGTTTCAGATGCTTCTGAATGTTTCATCTCTTTGAATCATAACCAAAAATTTAAAAGGAATAGACTATTCTGCAGAAAGGAAAGAAATTGAAAACCCATAACAAACAGCAAACTCCTCAGAAATGAAAGAACAGAATGTAATTTACAATAAATTTCGCAATCATGTTTACATATTTACTCGGATCAAACCATTTTTCGGTACACAGGGAGCCACGAGTGATAAGCAGTGAAAAGAGTGAGGTTGAAAGGATGTGTAAGAGTGATAGAGTTAATGATATTTTGTTTTACCTTACGAAAATTGTTTTTTCAAAATTAAAGTTTTCTTAAAGTAAAATTTTAAGGTTCCACAGTTTTTAAGGGGACAGTGAACTTTCGAAAGAAATTTCTGCAGTTATTATCCGATTGTTATGAGCTACTACAAAGTCTATATATAAACTATTATGATTCTTTTATAAAGCCTATACATAAAGTTTGGTCCATGAATATCATGAATATATTGACCATAATTTGCAACCTGCATTCTTCTCTGCATGACTTCTAACCAGTTGTGACCTCATTGACCTATAGAATCTTTCCAAAAGATTATTATAAGGAAATGACCAGTATAATATTTAAAACCGTCGCCGAAACGGTGATAAATTACACTTCTAAGGTAACCCCGAAAGTATCATGCTAGTGTATTTTAGGAACAGGAAATAAATCTCCGTTCTCCGTCTGATTTTTTCGTTTGATCTGAAAATATCTCATAGGTAGGGTTGCCATAGGTTTCGTTCAAACTGGACACACAAACTGGGAGGGATTTTCAGTGTAAACAAACAAACCAGAAGGTCTGAGAAAAGAATTTACGTTTGCTAAAAAGTTTCAACAAGACTAACAAACGAAACACAATCTAATAACAGTTACAAAATAATCTAAATAGAAGTAATTCGGAGAAACAACACAAACGGACACTTTTTAAGAAATCACGTACAGTCGTTAAAAAAGAACTCGAATCTATGGAGTAACATCTTTATTATGGCATTCTGAAACGAGCTCACACGGATCTAAAAAGTTGGTACAGATCTGCTAAAAGTGTTTCCCCATACAATGAGTGAAAACTTTAGAAATAATTGTGTCAATAAGAACAGGAGAATTTTCCAGTTGTTTTCCCAAAAAAGGAACTTCACAAATGGACGGAAGGCTTGAGCGGACCAGCCTGCAGATTTATTCTGGTCAGTTCAGATAACGAAAGCCGAACTTTCCCACTCTCTTTGGTTTAGACATTACAGCCTTAAAAGAACTCTCAATAGCTTTAAAAGAAACTCTACATATAGGATATGGGAAGTAAAACATCTGGGAAGGGGAATTTTCTTATTTTGGTCTATGTGTGCGAGAAATCGACGCTGGTATTTCCTCGTATGAGATTCTGTCGATGCCTGAATATCTTTCATTCCCTTTTCTACATTTTTTGAAACTTGAGGACACTGATCCGGTGAAGGCTGAGAACAAGATACCAGAGCTCAATTCCAGCCTTAACACATCATTTTCTGGTATGCATCCTTGTTTACAGGTATGCTTCCTGATATGGGATGTTTCGATGCTTTTATTGTTATAATAAAATTTGATGATGGTCTCATAGCCGTTAACCCTCCTGGTGGTTGCCTCGATGAGATGCCTCGTCATTAGAAGAAAATTGACCAGACCTTGATGGACGGTATATCTCGTCATTAGAAGAAAGCTGACCAGATCTTGATGGACGATATATCTCGTAATTAGAAGAAAGCTGATCAGATCTGGATGGATGATATATCTCGTCACTAGAAGAAATCTGACCAAACCTTGATGGACGACATATCTCGTCATTAGATGAAAGCTGATCAGATATGGATGAACGAGGTGAGGTATCTCGTCATTACAAAAGTGACTATATCTTGATCTCGTCATCATAAAAAAAACCGGCAATATCCTGACGACGAGATATCTCGTCATTAGCAAAATTGGTTAGATCTTGATGGACTAGATATCACGTCAAAACCACTTGGAGGGTTAACCCTCGACGAGGTACCTCGTCATTAGAAAAACTGACCAGATCTTGATGGACGAGGTATTTCGTCATTAGAAAAAACTGACCAGATGTTAATATCGTCATAAAAAATTCGGCATTATCCTGATGACGGTATATCTCGTCATTGACAAAATTGGACATATCTTAATGGACGAAATATCTCGTCAAAACCACTTGGAGGGTTAATTTTATTTATATGTATTCAAGCTATTATGTGAATTAAAATACTAACAAGACATGGAAAATTGATGGTACATGGGATCTAACAATTTGATCTTGATGGACGAAATATCTCGTCATTGGCAAAATAGGATGGTCGAGATATCTCGTCATCAGGATATTGCCGATTTTTTATAATGATGAAATATCTCACCGTTAGCAAAATTGATCATATCTTGATGGACGAGATATCTCGTGGAAACCTCTTGGGGAGTTGAAAACGTTGTTTATTAGTGTGAAAGAATAGAGCTATTACTATCTATTTAAATTTGCCCATTGAGCTGAATGGCCAATATCGGATACCTTGGCCTGAAACAGTCTAATTCAAATTTATAAACCTGGAATAGTGAGTTACCTTTAAAGATACAAACGGAAAAACCAAAGTGTAGATGGCGCGACAAGAACAACAAACATGCTCGTGGCTAAGTCCGGATGGAAACCTTTTCATCCAATCCTCCTAATGCAACAGCCAATCAGTTGGAAATCTCCAGAAAGCAATCCTACGTAAGCTAAATCCGTAGCGCGTTTCTCGGCTTATCTTTGTGCTCGGAGAGAAATCTTGTCTGCTGTGGGTGACATCACCTAGATGGGACCATCACAAACACCTGGCGAAGCCATTCTTTTCATAGCGGAGGGACTTTCCGATTTAATGCGACTCAGTTGTGGTGGGGATCCGGAAAAGAATTTTCTGTTTCGCTTTTGAGGTATCGCACTTATTTTATAGAGCTTCAAGGACAGAGGCGGTCTTCAGGTGTGGTTTAATTTGGACATGTTTGTGGGCTGTGTCAGATTCTTTTCTAAGGGAATAAATGCTATGTCCAAACCCCGAGGGTGATGTAAAGGAAGCTAATTTCGTTGTCTTGTAAGTAGTGTGACAAAATGGCTCATGTGACATTCGCACATTTTAGCAGCATCCACTAACCTTCATGATGAGTTACTTTCGCATCGAAACCACCCTGTAACGGCAAAAACCTGTTACCAAACGTCACCAGTTCTAGGCAAGACACAATTTGTTTTCCCTTCTTGGATCTTCACCCCCCTTGGGGTAATAGAGCAGTTTTGTCTCGACGAGGTATCTTGTCAATAGCAAAACGGACCAGACCTTGATAGACGATATCCCCCCGTGGGGTAATAGAGTAGTTTTGTCTCGACGAGGTATCTTGTCAATAGCAAAACTGACCAGACCTTGATAGATCAGATATCTGGTCGTTAGCAGAGTTGATCATATCTTGAGGGTTTGGTAACGATCAGAGAAACCACTTGAGGGTTTGGTAACGACTTTCCATTCTGACCCTTAACCCTCCTGGCGGTTGTCTCGACATGACATGCCTTCATTAGCAAAACGGACCGAATCTTGATTGACGAGATTTCTCGTCATTTGAAGAAAACTGACCTAATCTTGATCTCGTAATCATAAAAATAATCGGCAATATTTTGATGACAAGATAGCACGTCGTTTGTAAAATTTGTCCGATCTTGATGGACGAGATATCTCGTCAAGACATTTGGAGGATAAATACAGTATGTCAATCATTCATATATAGTACCCAAGATTGAACGCAATTGCGCCTTTTTGGGTTCTTTTTTAGCTTAGGGTTAAAATGATTTTTGAATTATATTTACAGTAAAGATACACATGTATAAGGAGTCATTTATAATAAGTGTTTTTTATTTTCGAATCCAATATCGGCTTCTTCAGTTATCAATGTCACGCTACGCTTCTGCTCCTTGAAATTTATTTGTTGTTTATAAAACAAACTTTGAGTAATTTTTTCTAAACTTCACAGTGTTTATGTTGTTTCTCACAGACGAGCGGTATCGCATAAATAGGAGACTAAAATATCTAAAAAAATTCTCCTTTCTAATAAATATTGTATTTTTATTTCTTGGCTAATCGTCATAATATTAAAAATGAAACACGTCTGATTAATCTGTGACACGTAACATTTTACTAGGTTTCAAAATTTGATTTTGCAATACAAATGTCAGAGACAAAAACTCTGACACGAAGTCATTTAAAATATTTTAATTAACCCTCCTGCTGGTTTTCTCAACGAGGTATCTCGTCATTAGCAAAACTGACCAGATCTTGATGGACGAGATATCTCATGAGTAAAAGAAAACTGATCAGATCTTGATCGCGTCGTCATAAAAAAATCGGCAATATCTTGATGAGATATCTCGTCATTACTTAAATTGGTCAGATCTTGATGGATGAAATATCTGGTCGAAACCCCTTGAGGGTTAAAGGTACCCACTCGTCCTTGACAAAAGAAAAAAACGATTTGAATTCTTTCAACTTTGCCATTTTCAGTATTCGGACAGCAGAAACAAAAATACTATTTACAGTCGCATATTAAAAAAGTGTTACTCTGAAAGAAAATACCGAAAATTCATTTGACAGTCACAACTTTAACTAAGATGTAAAGTCGGTCTTGTGTGTTCCCCACCAAAGTCAAGAGGAAATTCTGTTCTTCGGGTAAGAAACAGTGAACAAATTCGTAAGCAATCTCCCGAAGAGAGTAACAAAGGGAGCATTTGCTCCTCTGACAGAAATATATTTTTGAATTTTCATGCCTTCTAAAAATATCAGCGCTCTCCGTTACCATAGAAACGTCTGAAATTTTTTTCTACGCAAAAACATGCATAAAAACAACTAACGTCAGAACACCTTGAGAGAATTTTTCCTCTCATAATAAGCGTGGAGAGCGAAATATTTTTCTTAACAATAAAAGAATTTCTCAGTCGAGGAGGAAGAAATATTTCTTGGACAGTTTTTTTATTACGTCCACTAATTATTGATTAGACAGGAAAAAAAGCATATTCATCGTTGGATCGAGCGACCAAAAGTGCAGATATTTTATTTCCTAAAAGTTTACTTAAGTATATTAATCTCAGAAATATGTGGAAGCATATTTATCAAATTAAAAAAGCATACCTATCTTCGCATCGAGTGACCAACCGTGCACGTATTTTATTTCCTTAAAGTTTATTAAAATATGTTAATCTGAAATATAGTGAAGCATATTTATCAAATGAAAAAAACATATTTGTCTTCGCATCGAGTGACCAGCTGTGCACGTATTTTGTTTCCTTAAAGCTTGTTTAAATATGTTAATGAGAAATATGTGAAGGCATATTTATCAAATGGAAAACCATATATATTCTTGTATCGAGTGACAAACTGTGAACGTGTTTTATTTCCTAAAAATGTATTTAAATATATTAATCAGAAATATGTGGAAGCATATTTATCAAATGGAAAAAGCATATCTATCTTCGCATCGAGTGTGTCTGACCAACAGTGCACGTATTTTATTTCCTAAAAGCTGGTTTAAATATGTTAATCAAAAATATGGGAGCATATTTATCAAACGGGAAAAGTATGTCAAGGGAA
The DNA here is from genome assembly GCA_933210815.1 of Meta bourneti. NCBI lineage: Eukaryota > Metazoa > Arthropoda > Arachnida > Araneae > Tetragnathidae > Meta > Meta bourneti. Next base: position 88,010,099 of record OW119934.1, read on the forward strand.
ATATTGCTCAATGGAGTTGTATTTCATAACCTCCATTCTATGTGACCGCTATTTTAGAAAGCTGAAGTGAAATGCATCTTAAAATGCACTCGAAAGATATTGATTGCAGTTTCTAAGATGTTTATATGTTGTTTAATGCTTGTGAAAATGGATGGTCTCAATCAATAAATCTATAGCTATATGGAAGTGGAAGGAATAAGAATGGGATTCTAAAAAATATTTTCATGGAAAGTTAAAAAAAATTTTACTCAGAGTCACTCAGTTTTCTTTAGTTTTAAAACTTACTATACCGGAAATGGAATAAAAGCAGAACAGAAATACACGGGAAAATTCATTAACTACATTTATTTCAGTTTTAGTTCACCGAGTATACAAAAACGTAAGCATTTTTCATAATACGTTTAAACGAGAATTATGAAAAACAGTAATTGGTTCATCTAGTTTTGAAATACAATTAAACTGAGCCATAGTGCCTAAACGTAAGCTGCAGTACAAAATAAGAAGTTTCGTCTCTTTAACTCTCCTGGTGGTTGTCTCGACGAGATATCTCGTCATTAGAAGAAAACTGACCAGATCTTTATGGACGAGATATATCGCCATTTGAAGAAAACTGACCAGATCTAGATCTCGCCATCTCAAAAAAATCGGTAATACCTTTATGACGAGATATCTCGTCATTAGGAAAATTGGTTGGATCTTGATGAACGAGATATTTCGTCGAAAACATGTGGAGTGGTAAAACGAACGAGATCGGCAGTTTAAAAGTTCCTACTCTCTTACACATTTTCTTACTCGAATTTAGGTGAAAGATGTGAGAGAAGTAAAAAATTAACTTAACCCTCCTGATGGTTGTCTCTACGAGATATCTCGCCATTAGAAGAAAACTGATCTGATCTATATGGACGAGATATGGTGTCATTAGAAGAAAACAGACTAGATCTTGATTCGTCATCTTAAAAAATCGAAAAAATTCTTGTTGACGAGATATCTCGTCATTAGTATGATTGATTAGATCTTGATGAATGCGATATCTCGTCGAAAACACTTGGAGAGTTAAGACGAACGAGAGCGACTGTTTAAAAGTTCCCACTCTCTTGCACCTATTTGATTACTTGAATACATGTGAAAGATAAGAGAAGTAAAAAATTTGCTATTTCTCCATTTACTCTCCCTTAACGCACTAGTTAGCCACTGCATTCCCAATCAGATCATGATGAACGAGATATCTGGTCGAAGACACTCAAAAGGTTAAAACGAACAAGAGCGGCATTTTAAAAGTTCCCCACTCTCTTGCACATATTTGCTTACTCGAATTTACGTGAAAGATAAGAGAAGTAAAAAATTAGCTACTTCTCCATTTACTCTCCCATAACGCACTAGTTAGCCACAGTATCCCCAAGCCGAATTTAATTCCAAAAAAGCAACGCTACTGTTCTAATTGCTCTTCTCTCGCGTCGAGCTCTTATCGAAGCTCTTCACATGCGCGGGGGCGTTGGGGGGGGGGTCAGCGTGACATCATTCTCAGGGGGAGGCACAAAACGTGACAAACTCCGTTTCGTTATCAAACCGTAGGGAATTTTAATCGACATCCACTACCCGTTTCCACCATCCTGAGGGCCCGGCTTTTTTCATTGTTTGTTTTTGGGCATTTTTGGAAGGGGTGGGGATCTTTGGAAATTGGACATAATTTAGGAGTTGTCCAACTGCTGGAGGGGGATCGGTTAGGGGCGAGAGCAACCCCTTTGGGGTCTTTCCGCCTTCCCGTCGAGGCAGGATTGCCGAAGTGGCATAATTGAAGATAGAAGAGCTGGCTGCTATGGGTTATGCATCACTCCGAATTATCTGCTGGTTTGGAGGTGAGGAGGTGCATCTGGGATTAGGCCTCTCGCTGGTGAGGAGCATTCTGCAGCATGGTGAGGCCTTTGTAACTGCAGCCTCTTGAGGTGGAGGGCCAATTCTAAAAACTGGTGGCGATTTTTAAAACCCGGCGACGTTTTGAAATTAAAAAGAGTATTTAGTATTGTAGCTTTCGAAATTCACAATCGTTCCTTTCATTGTCTTGTCTTTTTCACGGTTTTCTTACTTTGTTATATTTCCATATTTTCCCAAGTTATCTTATTTTTCCAAGATTGCGCCGAGATTTATCTTGTTTCCCAAGACATCTCCTTTCATGGTTATTGTTTTTATTGTTTCCTTACTTTGATTTTATTTCTATATTTTCCACAAGACTTGTAGCAAAAAAAGACCGTAAAGCAACAAACCAAATCAACCCTAACGGAATTTTGAAGAGACTGGTAAATCTTTGAGCAGTATGCCTCATATATAACTATGAGTTAATGTAAAATCCAACACGCTCTTGCTGTTTGTGCTAGGGTTGAGTATCCCTTATAAAGCGGTATAAATTTAAGGATGTCCTGCATTAGTAAGCTATTATTGACATTACACATTGATCTTCAATTACCAATGGCCATAATTTATCATTCTGAATTATCTACTGGTTGGAGGTGAGGAAGTGCATCTGAGATTAGGCCTCTCGTTGGTGAGGCACATTCTGTAGCATAGTGAGGCTTTTGTGATTGCAGGGTGGAGTGCCAATTCTAAAAGCTGATGGCGATTTTCAAGAACCGGTGACGTTTTGAAATTAAAAGACAGTATTTAGATTGTAGTTTTCGAAATTCACAAGACTTTTAAATCGTTTCTTTACATTGTCTTTCGCGATTTCCTTTGTTTTGTTTCCGTATTTTGTTCAAATACTTGTAGCAAAAAAGATCGTAGAATAACAAACCAAATCAACCCTCAAATGAAACGGACTATGTCTGGTAGATTTTTGAGTAGTGTGCCTCACATGACTCCACGAATCGGGGTGTGAAAAAATCACGATGAAAAAAAATCGGATTTATTTGATTTAAATCGAATTCTTTTGATTTAAATCATATTTTGTGGTTTTAATTAATTCGTTGCATTTCCCAGTTTAAATTTGATGGACATGAGACACAAACATTACCATGTAGTTTCTAAATGGTTTCGATTTAAGTTAAACGGTAATGTATATTAAACGGTAATGATGATTTAGGGCAGTGGTCGCATAGGAATTAGCAAAGTCAATCACATAATAGGTAGGTAGGTATTTTAATTAACGTCACACTGGAGCAACACAGCGGGCTATTGGTGACGGTCCGGGATCAATCCCAAAAGAAAAGATCCGAGGACAACACCTCGTAATTTTGAACCACGGTCAGATAACGAGGCAACACCTGAGCTGGCACCTCACTCTCCAAACTTCCACACCACGCCAACATGAGGACATTTGAGGGCCCGACGGATTTAACGTGCACCAGCCCTCTTTGTACACGACGGTGTTTGGTTGAATTCGAATTCACAACCCTCCATTTCTTAGTCCGTTACTCTTCCAACTGGGCTACTGGGGCTCCAATCACATGATAGAGTACATAGAAAAGTGCCACAAATGCCGAATAAAAGCAATGTTTTTCATCTAGTTCTTGAGCTGTTTATATTAATTTGATCGGAACCGTTAATCGGTGACGTGTAATTTTTCGAAGTAGATAAATAAGATTTTCGTGGTCCTACAAACACCGTATTATAAATTCTTGTATCAAAATATTCAAAAATCCTAAACTTCAGAATTTTTTACATTATGTATTTATTATACATTAACAAAATGCATAGAATTTCTATAGGTATTTCCATATAAAATAATTAACGAGTCAAAGATTTGTGTTTGAGAAAAACATGTCACCAATGGATACAGATTTCGTTTTCAATAATCCAGTCTTTAAAATTTTGATTTGGATCAATGATTTTTTAATAGGTAGGTATTTTAATTAACTTCGCACTGCAGCAAAACAGTGGGTTATTGGCGAGGGTCCGGGATCAAACCCGAACTGGAAGATCCGAGGACAGCACCACGAAATTTTGAACCACGGTCAGATGACGAGGTCACACCTGAGCTGGCACCCCACTCTCCAAACTTCCACACCACGCCAACGTGAGGACATTTGAGGCCACGACAGATATAACGTGCACTAGCCCCGACGGTCTTTGGTTGGATTCGAGCTCGGAATCCTCCGGTTGCTAATCTGTTACTCTTCCAACCCGGCTACCACGGCCCTGATTTTTTAAAAATATAAATGAATATATGAATATATAGTAGTTCAATAGCATTTTTTTAACATTTTCATAGTGGGGAAAGTTTTACAATCTGTTTAGTTTTACATACGATGTAATAGCAAAATTTTGATAACATTTATTCTAAGTAAACGTAATTTATTCATGATTATTATTACTTTATTTTAACCTCCGATGGGCACACACGCATATATGCGTTCAGCAATCTGCAGTCTTTCATGTATGACTTTTAACCCTTTTCGACATTCATGACCAATAGAATGATTTCTAGGATTCTTTCAGCCAATTAGATTTGATTAAATGTGATACATGGTAAAACCACAAAGACACTACTCGAACTTCTCATGAAGCTGAAGGATTTATTTCGCACTTTCACGCGACTAAGTGCAGTTTAAGCCTGATTATGTCGTCCTAGTTATTTTATGTAAACTAAACACGACTTGATTAAAAATTCATTTTAATACAACAAATAAAATATATAACACTTTTGAAAATGATACTTCATTTAATTAAGTCAAGTATATACGTATAAAGTAGGTATGTATGGTAGGTATTTTAATTAACGTCACACTGGAGCAACCCAACATAAATGTATATAAATATATATAAAATTGAAAAAATATATATATAGGGTGTTTCGAAAATATCTGGCTAAATTGTAAAGGTTCGTAGAAGCTCCAAATAAGCATTTTTGTCAAAGAACGTCTGTTTGGAAATACCGTGTTTCAGTGGTAGAGGGGTCTGTTTAGGTCGTCGATAACATCTGTGGCGTAAGGCATCATTCCCCGCTCGGAATTTCAACGGCATGCATAACTACACGAATTCGAGCTCGCAGATATGCATCTAATGTACGGGACTACAAACTGAAGCCGACGGAACAGGTCTAAGGTTGAGCAGTACATGAAAAAAGGCAGCATTTCCGGACACACATTTCTTTGACGAAAATTTTTTATTTTGGGCCCTTCTACCAACCTTTACAATTTGGTCACACATCTTCGAAACACCCTGTATATATGTACAAATAAAGTTTCAGTACATTAAGATTCGATTCTCAAACCAGAGACTTCTTCCCGTTAACAACTCTAAAAGATTATGAATCGTTTAAGAAAGGAAAAAATCAATATCCTCCATTTCCCCTCAAGACCTTTCAAACCAAAGGACGGTTAATTTGAAGCGTGTCAAAAGTTAATCAAATTTCGAGTTGAAAGCGTGAAAGGACCCATTGCTCATTTCGCGTTGTGTTCATTGCAAACAAAGAACCACACAAAGAATTTATCTCGCAGTGGTTTAAAAAAAAGATTTCGGGTGCGGGGGAAGTATCACAGGTTTCTTTCTCGGAAATAAAAGTCAGAAGCCGAGTCAGTGCCTGAGGTTCGGATGCCTTGAAATTGCTTGCCTTTGTCTGGAGTTTAACTTTTTTCTCTCTTGTTTGACGTCCTTAGCTATTGATTTTATTCTGCCATTTTTATTTTCAATTTTCGAGGAAGCCGCTTGATTCCGAATAGTTTCATACACGCGTAACGTTTGTATTTCCCTCTAAAATAGAAAATACTCCTTTTGACCTCTACCATATTCAAGGACCATCCGATTAAGGAATATGTTTTTTGAATCGACGTAGTAGTCACACACACACACACACACACACACACACACACACACACACACACACACACACACACACACACACACACACACACACACACACACACACACACACACACACACACACACACACACACACACACACACACACACACACACACACACACACACACACACACACACACACACACACACACACACACACACACACACACACACACACACACACACACACACACACACACACACACACACACACACACACACACACACACACACACACACACACACACACACACACACACACACACACACACACACACACACACACACACACACACACACACACACACACACACACACACACACACACACACACACACACACACACACACACACACACACACACACACACACACACACACACACACACACACACACACACACACACACACACACACACACACACACACACACACACACACACACACACACACACACACACACACACACACACACACACACACACACACACACACACACACACACACACACACACACACACACACACACACACACACACACACACACACACACACACACACACACACACACACACACACACACACACACACACACACACACACACACACACACACACACACACAGTAATGTAATATTGGTGGAACAGTACAGTTGTCATTTTTGAGACTAACTCAGTAGCGTAGAAAGGAGAAACAAAGATGAGGCGAAAATTGTCTATACTATATACTATATTGTATTAATCCACCTCATATTCAAGGAGCATCCGATCACGGAATAGATTTTTCAGACTAATTTAACTCAGTAGCATAGAATGAAGAAATTAAATGGAGAAGAAAATTGTCTATACCATATTAATCTAATGGCTATGCTGTATTAATCCACCACATATTCAAGGACCGTACGATCAATGAATAGATTTTTGAATCGACGTAGTAAGTAATGTAAAATTGGTTTACCAGTAATTAATCACTTTTGAGAATAATATAACTCAAGAGCGTAGAAAGGTAAACCAAATAGAGAAGAAAATTGTTCATGCTTTTTTAATAGAATAGTGAAACTGTATTAATCCACCTCATATTCAAGGAGCATCCGATCAAGGAATAGACTTTTTTGATCATTCGAGGAAGGAATAGATTTTCTTGAATTGACATTAGTAACGTAAAATTGGTGGACCAATACAGTAGTCATTTTTGAGACTAATTTAACTCAAAAGCAAAGAAAGATCAGGTGAAGAAAATTGTTCATAATTATTAATATATTAATCCAATAGTCATATTAATCCATATCATATTCAAGGAACATCCGATTAAGGAATAGATTTTTTGAATCGATATAATAGTCAGTAATGTAAATCGGTAAAGCAGAACAAGGGTCATTTCCCATTTTATTTTAACTCTTTGAGAGACTTGATAGACGAGTTATCTCGTCAAAATCCCTTGAAAATTAGATGTTATAAATTTTCCATGCTCATAATAAAGAAACGGCTGGACCAAATGTTTTGAACCTCCTAGGTTAAATATTGATATAGATTCAAACTTCAGCATCAAAACTGGTAGTTGCCGTCGGAAAATATGGAGCTTATGAATAATTTGATATTAAGACGGCTCCAATGCAAATTTTATGCCCATGAAAGTATAAGACGTTACTCTCTATTGAATGGTAACTTTCGAATTTGCTCTACAACGTAAAAAAGGGGAAGTGGTCTATTTTTCCTATCAGCTCCACATATAGGAAAAAATAAATAAATATATATATATATATATATAAATATATAAAAATATATATATATATATATATATATATATATATATATATATATATATATATATTCTCTTCAAGCTGGGCGTTTAAGGTATCTGTGCTCAATGTATTTCTTTCTGTCTTTCAATTTATGTTTGATGTTTAACGATCTGCGTGTAAAAAGTGGTCTAAGCAAAAGAACCCGCCTAGACGAAAGAGCTTCAGGTGTTGTTCCCCAGTTTCCATTGTTTATTTACATCGCTTGGAGAAGAAAATTGTTTGAGAGTATAAACCAGTTGTCTCGAAGCCAGACTCGTAGGCGAGTGAGTAAGAGACTAATTGAGACTCGGAGATTGTTTTTTTGGACCTGGACGATTTGCCTAAAATGATTTCTACGTGGAGGAAGAGTCGCATGTCTGTCTTTTTTACCTAACATCGGAATTCTAATTGAAATAGCTACTTAAAGAAAACGCATTTTTTAGGTTGAGCACACAAGAGATGTGTCTAAAGCGTTTTCTAGGTGGAGGAAGAGTCACATGTCTGTCTCTTAAAGAAACATCGGGATTGTTATTGAAATAGCTACTAAAAATGCACCTTTTATGTTGAGCCCACAAGCGTGCGTACCAAAGCGATTTCTACTTGGAGGAAGCGAAGAATCAAATATCTTTCTTTTAAACAAACATCGGGATTCTAATTGAAATAGTCCCTTAAAATATGCATGTTGTAAGTATTACCCACAGTAGGAAACGATTTCTACGTGGAGGAAGAGCCACATGTCTGTCTTTTAACCAAACATCGGGATTCTAATTGAAATAGTCACTTAAAATATGCATATTGTAAGTTACCCACAGGAGGAAACGATTTCTACATGGAGGAAGAGCCACATGTCTGTCTTTTAACCAGACATCAGGATTCTAATTGAAATAGTCACTTGAAATATGCATATTGTATGTGTTACCAACAGGAGGAAACGATTTGTGCGTGGAGGAAGAGCCACATGTCTGTCTTTTAACCAAACATCGGGATTCTAATTGAAATAGTCACTTAAAATATGCATATTGTAAGTTACCCACAGGAGGAAACGATTTCTACATGGAGGAAGAGCCACATGTCTGTCTTTTAACCAGACATCAGGATTCTAATTGAAATAGTCACTTAAAATATGCATATTGTAAGTGTTACCCACAGGAGGAAACGATTTGTGCGTGGAGGAAGAGCCACATGTCTGTCTTTTAACCAAACATCGGGATTCTAATTGAAATAGTCACTTAAAATATGCATATTGTAAGTGTTACCCACAGGAGGAAACGATTTCTAAATGGAGGAAGAGCCATATGTCTGTCTTTTAACCAAACATCGGGATTCTAATTGAAATAGTCACTTAAAATATGCATATTGTAAGTTACCCACAGGAGGAAACGATTTCTAAATGGAGGAAGAGCCACATGTCTGTCTTTTAACCAAACATCGGGATTCTAATTGAAATAGTCACTTAAAATATGCATATTGTAAGTTACCCACAGGAGGAAACGATTTCTACATGGAGGAAGAGCCACATGTCTGTCTTTTAACCAAACATCGGGATTCTAATTGAAATAGTCACTTAAAATATGCATATTGTATGTGTTACCAACAGGAGGAAACGATTTGTGCGTGGAGGAAGAGCCACATGTCTGTCTTTTAACCAAACATCGGGATTCTAATTGAAATAGTCACTTAAAATATGCGTATTGTAAGTTACCCACAGGAGGAAACGATTTCTACATGGAGGAAGAGCCACATGTCTGTCTTTTAACCAGACATCAGGATTCTAATTGAAATAGTCACTTAAAATATGCATATTGTATGTGTTACCAACAGGAGGAAACGATTTGTGCGTGGAGGAAGAGCCACATGTCTGTCTTTTAACCAAACATCGGGATTCTAATTGAAATAGTCACTTAAAATATGCATATTGTAAGTTACCCACAGGAGGAAACGATTTCTACATGGAGGAAGAGCCACATGTCTGTCTTTTAACCAGACATCAGGATTCTAATTGAAATAGTCACTTAAAATATGCATATTGTAAGTGTTACCCACAGGAGGAAACGATTTGTGCGTGGAGGAAGAGCCACATGTCTGTCTTTTAACCAAACATCGGGATTCTAATTGAAATAGTCACTTAAAATATGCATATTGTAAGTGTTACCCACAGGAGGAAACGATTTCTAAATGGAGGAAGAGCCATATGTCTGTCTTTTAACCAAACATCGGGATTCTAATTGAAATAGTCACTTAAAATATGCATATTGTAAGTTACCCACAGGAGGAAACGATTTCTAAATGGAGGAAGAGCCACATGTCTGTCTTTTAACCAAACATCGGGATTCTAATTGAAATAGTCACTTAAAATATGCATATTGTAAGTTACCCACAGGAGGAAACGATTTCTACATGGAGGAAGAGCCACATGTCTGTCTTTTAACCAAACATCGGGATTCTAATTGAAATAGTCACTTAAAATATGCATATTGTATGTGTTACCAACAGGAGGAAACGATTTGTGCGTGGAGGAAGAGCCACATGTCTGTCTTTTAACCAAACATCGGGATTCTAATTGAAATAGTCACTTAAAATATGCGTATTGTAAGTTACCCACAGGAGGAAACGATTTCTACATGGAGGAAGAGCCACATGTCTGTCTTTTAACCAGACATCAGGATTCTAATTGAAATAGTCACTTAAAATATGCATATTGTAAGTGTTACCCACAGGAGGAAACGATTTGTGCGTGGAGGAAGAGCCACATGTCTGTCTATTAACCAAACATCGGGTAGGTAAGTATTTAATTAACATAACACCGGAGCAACACAACGGGCTATCGGTGACGGTCCCGGGATCAATCCCGAAAGGAAAGATCCGAGGACAACGCCTCGTAATTCTGAACCTCGGTCAGATGACGAGAATAACTCCAGAACTGGCCCCCACTCTTCAAACTTTCACACCACGCCTACGTGGGAACACTTGAGGCCACGACAGATTTAAAGTGCACCAGTCCCCGTATACACGACGGTCTTTGGCTGATCCGAGTTTCGAACTCGCAACCCTCCGGTTGTTAATCCGTTGCTCTTCCAACTGGACTACCGAGGCCCCCAAATATAGACTTTAATTGAAATAGTCACTAAAATATGCATATTTAGTCATTTTATCAAGTAAAGAACAAAGCTATTCATGCTATATTAATCGTATAGCGATATTAATCCATATCATATTCAAGGACTATCCGATCAAGATTTTATAATAAATGTAGTAGTCAGTAACGCAAATAGAGCAGAACAGATATTTTTTTCAGATTAATTTAACCCTTTGAGACCCTTATTTTTATTTAGCAGAAGAAAAAAAATTAATTTTCAGCAATTAAAGTTTATCTTTTCAGATCAATGGAAATATTTCTTTAAGTGCCTTAAAAACCTTAAAACGCTTCCTCAGAGGGTTAAACATGCTCTAAACTTTTACTTCACCATTTGATCTCCTCTCCCCGTCATTAGAGCAAGGCGGGTTAAATCGGTCCGGCATTACACAGTAAGATACACTGTACGTAATGACCCAAATCGACGTGAAGTTTTCCGCAAAGTCCAGAAGCTCTTTCTCCTCGTAGCAAAGACTGGTGAAAGTTTCTGTACTTGTATGTAAATTTCAAGATTAGATCTGTCGTTGGTGCTGAAATTCTCCAAGACTGGCGCCTCCCGATCAATAAAGACGCCGAAATAAGTAGGTCAATTAGCTTTTCCATTTCAATTTGCGATCATCTCTTCTCCTTACGGCCTGTGCTCTCATGGAGAATGAGTTGACATTTTGGAAAGAAATGGCCTAAACAACATCGCAGTTCAGCTTCTGCGCTTTTCCATGGGAGGGGAAGGAATAAAAACAAATTCATGTCGTGGGCAGTTTCAGATTGAAAGAGATTCCGTTTTATTTTTAAGGAACATAACATTTCCTGTCGGCGATAAATTTGCAGGGGCATCTTGGTTATGAATTTCGTAACTTTTCGAGGGAATGTCGTGGTGTTTTTAAATTTTAGTTTAGTCTATTCAACCATTGCGATTATCATTCTAGTAAATGTTTTATGGCGCAAGGGCCATATGAGGCCAAGCTGCTCCAAACACAGGACATCGTCATCTGAACGTGGTTAAAAATTACTTGGTGTTGTCCTCGGGCTTTCTCCTCGGGATTGATCCCGGACCGTCACTAATAGCCCGTTGTGTTGCTCCGGTGTGACGTTAATTAATTACCTACCTACCTACCTAAACCACTGTGATTAAATGTTTTATGGCGCAAGGACCATATTAGGCCAAACACAGGACGTCGTCATCTGAACGTGGTTAAAAATTACTTGGTGTTGTCCTCGGGCTTTCCCCTCGGGATTGATCCCGGACCGTCGCTAATAGCCCGTTGTGTTGCTCTGGTGTGACGTTAATTAATTACCTACCCACCAACCTAAACCACTGTGATTAAATGTTTTATGGCGCAAGGACCATATTAGGCCAAGCTGCTCCAAACGCAAACGGTCAGTCGTCATCTGACCGTGATTCAAAATTACTTGGTGGTTTACAACTCAGATCTTTCCCTCGGGGTTGATCCCGGACCGTCGCCAATAGCCCGTTGCATTTGCTCCAGTGTGACGTTAGTTAAAATTCCTACCTACCAAACACAAGACGTCAAGCAAAAAATGTCGTGAAAAGTGAAAAAGAGGAATCGAGGAATATTGGAAGTGCGTTGAAAGCAGAAAAAGACCGCTTGGGTATGACGGGAGTGCGACTCCCGTGTTTATTAAAGACAGTAAACCCCATGGGAAAAGAAAAGATTACTCGAGTACTTCGAGTTCGTACATTCTAGTAAATAAATTGATTTCACTTTTTGAGAGTTTGACATGCATAATTCCGGAAATGACCAACGAAATCTTACTAGAGGATTCTATTCTAAGGAAAGGTATGGTAGGTATTTTAATTAACGTCGCACTGGAGCAACACAACGGGCTATTGGTGATTGTCCGGGATCAAATCCGAGGACAACACCACGTAATTTTGAATCACGGTGAGATGACGCGGTCACACCTGAGCTTCCACACCACGTCAACGTGAGGATATTTTAGGCCACGACATATTTAGCGTGCACCGGCTCCCTTTGTACACGATGGTCTTTGGTTGGATTCGAACTCGAAACCCACCGGTTGCTAATTCATTACTCTTCCAACAGGGATACCGCGGCCTCTGTAAGGAAAGGACCAACGGAATCTTTCCAAAGGTTTCACTTCCAAGGAAAGGAGCAGTAGAATAATTCCAAAGGATTCTATTCCAAGGAAATGAACAATAGAATCTTTCCAAAGGATTTTATTCTTAGGAAAGGAGCAATTTTATATTTCCAAAGCATTATAAGGAAATGACCCACAGAATCTTTACAAAGGATTCAATTCTAAGGAAAGAACGAATAGAATCGTTAAAGATTCATTTCCAAGAAAAGGACAAATAAAATCTTTCCGAAGGTTGAAAAGGATTTGGAGGGAATGTTTGGGTTTTATGGCACAAGGGGCCAAACTGCGCCAAATAACAAATGGATGTACGCACACAAGGAAAGCTTTACTGACACGGAAGAGATAAATACCTCTCCCAGAGGGGAATTGAACTTTCACCACACACAACTCGAAAATTGTTATTGCAGAGGGCGAACTCAGAGGCACAGCTACCCCAATCTATATTTGGAATTCGAGATAGTTTAATAATACCTTACGTAATCTAGCTGTCTGACCACATGCACGTCGGAATCAAATTTAAAAACAATAGAATGTACTCGTCATAAAATCACAACTAAAAAATAGGGAATATATAGTGTATTCCAAAAGTCACTAAACCCTTTTAAAATATAAAAACTTTTCAAATTTTTTTCAGATTATTTATACGTAATCCTTTTAAAATAGCTATGTAGAAATTCACGACAGAGCAACAAGTAAAAATAATCCAATTTTTATCTACAAAATTAACGATCAATTGTGCTAACCCAAAGAGCGTCATTTCGAGCGTCCTGCAGTTGAGAACACACAAGATGGGGCTACTCTCCATACAGCTCATCCGACGATGAAGCTCGTAAAGCAAATTTTTGGACTGCGGATAATTTCGCGAAGCTCTGAATTCAATTAGCCTCCACGCTCATCTGACCTTACGGCTCCAGCCTTTTTCTTGTGGGATATCTAAAAGAATGAGTATACCGTAACAAACCTCGGACCATCCAGCAATCGAAGGCCAACATCCGTGAAGATATTGAAGGAATAAGCCAAGAAACATTACGAGAGGTGATGGAGCACATTTTAGGAAGGGCCTGCCACTGTCAAGAACAAAATGGTGGAAATTTGAAGGACATAATCTACAAAACTGATTAAAAAATAGTTTCGAAGAAGTATATTTATTATTTATAAAAGAATAAATGAAATTTTTATAATATATAAAAGAGCTATTCTATTTTTAAATGGTCTAGTGACTTTTGAGCCACTCTGTATTACCATGGAAACTGAATGCTGCAAGACATGTCGGAATTCAATAAAACGTTCTCAAATAACCCGGAGCCTTATTGCAAAACAAAGACAGTAATCAAATAACTCCAGATATACTCACGCACCCCGGGAAAAAAATCCTCCTAACACGATCTGCATTGTTTAAACATTTAATTTGTCTCACTTGCATCGTGTTTCTTCGAACTGATGAAAAAGCGTAAGGTGTAGTTATATCGCGTCATCCATTATAGAGGCAACATGAAATATACCGCCCGAAAGCCTACAAGTCGAAAAAATACTTCAAATATTTGCAGCTGAAACTTAATAAGACACATTCTGCGCTTTTACCCAAGGGAGAAGTGGATTCTGAAAAAGGATATAAAAGTTATACAAGAAAAGGAAGAAAAGCGGAGAATCATCCAAGAGAAAATTTATTTATAGACTCGACTACTGAAATTTCCGAATAGGTGGTTTTGATCGGCTTTATCTTAATATAATGAAAACCTCTCGCTACCGATACGTTTAAGTATCTGGAAGCTATTTTAGTGCTTTGTCGCAACTCTATCGAGAGAAATCTTAAGCCTGTTAAAGACGTTCTCCTGGTAAGTAATAAGATGTCTTTCGAATTGTGCTTCGAGATATAACATTTCAGTTATAAGGATTGGTTTTCATAGGTATCATCAGGTAGGTACAGTCCAATCTCATTAAGACGTTGTCCTGGTAAGTAAAAAGACGTCTCTCGAGTTGTGCTTTGAGATATAACATTTCAGTTTTAATTATTGATTTTCATAGGGAGTGATTTTATATCGGGGAATTATTTGTACCAGTTAAATGGCGTTATAGTTCAAGGAGGTTGGATATATGGTTCATGTTGCATTTAATCTTATTGAGCAACGTTTTCTCAGTGGCTATACTATTCCGCGTTCGGGCAATCATTTAATACTTTTGAAGACTGCTTAATCCAAATTCGAAATTGTAGCTTGGCGTTTTAATTAAAATATCAGGAGGCGCATGATTTTTATTTTCGTAGGTAGGTACAACCAAACCTCATTAAGACGAATTCGCTTAAAGACGTTGTCCTTGTAAGTAAAAAGATGTCTCTCGAGTTGTGCTTTGAGATACATTTCAGTTATAAGGATTGATTTTCATAGGGAGTGATTTTAGATCGGGGAATTATTTGTACCAGTTAAATGGCGTTGTAGTTCAAGGAGTTTTGAGTGTATGGTTCATGTTGAGTTTAATCTTATTGAGAAACTTTTTCTTGGTGGCCATCCTATTGTCGAATACTTTTGAAGATGTTGCGCAATTCAAATTCGAAATTGTAGCTTGGCGTTTTAATTAAAATATCAGGAGGCGCATGATTTTTATTTTCGTAGGTAGGTACAATCAAACCTCATTAAGACGAATTCGCTTAAAGACGTTGTCCTGGTAAGTAAAAAGATGTCTCTCGAGTTGTGCTTTGAGATACATTTCAGTTATAAGGATTGATTTTCATAGGGAGTGATTTTAGATCGGGGAATTATTTGTACCAGTTAAATGGCGTTGTAGTTCAAGGAGTTTTGAGTGTATGGTTCATGTTGAGTTTAATCTTATTGAGAAACTTTTTCTTGGTGGCCATCCTATTGTCGAATACTTTTGAAGATGTTGCGCAATTCAAATTCGAAATTGTAGCTTGGCGTTTTAATTAACATAAGAGGAGGGGCATGGTTTTTATTTTGGTAGGGAGGTACAGTGTCACAAACCTCATTAAGACGAACTCGCTTAATACGAATTACAGATAATGCGAACTAAATTCCAATCCCCATCAAAATGTATATTCAGATAATGTTAACTCATTCGTTTAAGAATTAGGGTTACATTAGTCGCCGGCTCAGACGAAAAAAATTTCGAAACTTAAGGACGAAAGGATTCTTTTCAATCGTATTAACAGAAATATTAAATGTTTCCGATATTGTAGAAAATTTATTTGTGTAAAAGAGTGAAGAAGAAAGACTAAATAAAGATTCCGAAGACGGAATAAGCGTGCCTTCTTCAAAAGAAGTTCCTGCTGGCTTAGAAATTGTTCACCGCTTTTTGTTAGGAAGTGAAAATTCATCTGCTCATTTAAACAGCGTTGACCGCATCAAAGTTTTTGTTAAAGAATGTCAAGAAAAATACAAAAAACAAAAATTGATAATAGAAGTATTTCAAGATAAAAATTGCTTAATAAGGAAATATCTGTGTAATTAAGAATTATCTATGTAATCAAGAATCATCCGTATAATCAAGAATTATCTGTGTATTAAGAATTCTCTACAATCAAGAATCATCCTTATACTCTTTGTGATGAAAAATACCATTTTTCTGTGAGCCAAGAATTGTACAGTAAGTAACGTAACGCAAAAATATTTTATTTTATTGTGGAAATAATGCTTTTTTATGAATTCCGATAACACGAACTACGGATTTTTTTACGCTCCCGTGCAATTCGTCTTAACGAGGTTTGACTGTAGTTGAACTAACGTCGCATTGAAGCAACACAATGGGCAATTGGCGACGGTCCGGGATCAATCCCTTAGGGAAAGGTCTGAGGACAACATCTCGTAATTTTGAATAACGGTCAGATGACGAGGCCACACCTGAGCTGGCACCCCACTCTCCAAACGTCCACACCACACCAACGTGAGGACATTTGAGGCTACGACAATTTAATATGCACCAGCCCCCTTTGTACACGACGTTCTTTGGTTGGATTTGAACTCGCAACCCTCCGGTTGCTAGTCCGTTACTCTCCCAACCGGGCTACCGTGGCCTTACAAAAAAGAGAAATACACCCAGGGAGGAATCGAACATGCGCCACCTACAACACACAGGATGCTGGAGCGGTGGGAATATCCCACAGAGCCACGGCGGCCCCAATAGAATTCCAAAGAAAGAATTCCAAATTGACGTAAGTTAATTGGTCAACGTTAATTACATTAAACGCCAAACGTCGCCAAAAAGGTAATAAACTACGATTTAAGATAACCCCTATATGTATCATACGAGGACATATGGGTAACAGGAAGTAAAATCTTTTCCAGTTTGTTGTACTGAAAATCCCTCTCATATGTTAAGTTTGTTAATAAGCTTCTACTATTAGCATCACCTTTAAAGAAAATAATTAGGGGATAATTGATTAACGGTCACAATGGAGCAACACAACGGGCTATTGGTGACGATCCGGGATCAATCCCAAAGGGATAGATCCGAAGACAACACCACGTAATTTTGAACCACGGTCAGATGGCGAAGAAAAAATAATTAGAAAAATTGCATTATATCAAGCAAAATCGAAACTAAATATATTATCTTTTACAAGCGAGATGGCCCTGTTTTCCGTATTATTAAATAACGTTTCATTATTTATCACCTTTCGTTCACTTGATGCGATTAAATATGCGTCGCTCTTATACTTCGAAACAAAAACTATCTAAACCATATATTATGTAGTCGGAGTGAAAATTGGAAAACTAATATTCATATCAAGGAAACTGAAACCGAGCATCTTTCTTATTTGTTTATACCGACTGTCACGCAAAAACGTTTTATTATGCAGAAATTGCATGTGTCGTTCTATTTAAAGTAGTATGATTATTTAGATACGTTTTTAGCTTGATGGGATTTAAATACAAACTTTGTCAATCTTGCGCAACATATCCATAAAAACCCTACTACATATCTTTGTGCAGTGGGAGTAAAATTTAAAAACATTGTAATTAGATAACCAACATTCCCACCAAGGAAATTGAAACTGTAAGTATGTCTTCTCTTATAAAAGAAAAACTGCTACTTATTATATAATGACGTATGATTATTCAAATCTAATTTTAGCTTGATGCGATTTAAATTCAAAATACGTCGCCCTTGCACATCGCATCCAAAACAAGAACACTCCGATTGCATATCTTTGATTATGCAGTGAAAATTGGAAAGAACACAACCCCATTTTTAGCTTGATGCGATTTAAATGAAAAATGTGTCGTTCTTGTGCACATCACATCCAAAACAAGAACTCTCCGACTGCACATGCAGTCCAATTTTAGAACGCAATTTTCCATTTTATAATTTTCCAGTTTTCACCTCAATTATGCAGTGAAAAGTGGAAAATTGCAGTTCTTGTATTGGATACGTTATGCACAAGATCGACGCATTTTGCATTCAAATAGCATCAAGCTGAAAACGGTTGTGTGCTCTCCACTTTTCACTGCATAATCAGATACCAGCCGGAAAGTTGCAATTATGCCCAGTGGAAATTGGAAGTCATAGTAATCCGAAAACTAATACTCTGACGAATATGAAACCAAGTGGCTTCTTTTATAGCCAAAAAAGGCCTGATACCTATCACTCAATGACGTATAGTTATTCAAACCCGCTTTTGGCTCGATGCGATTCAAATTCAAAATACGTCGCCCTTGCACATTGCATCCAAAACAAGAACACTCCGACTGCACATCTTTGATTATGCAGTGTAAATTGGAAAGCACAGTAATCAAATTTGAAATTAAGTATCTTATCTTTTATAACGAGAGAAAAGAGGCCTACCTATTACTTAAAGACTAATTTTTCAAATCCGTTTTAGCTTGATGCGATTTAAATTCAAAATGCGTCGCTCTTGGAGTTCGCATCCAAAACAAGTATTCTCCGACTGCATATCTTTGATTATGCAATGAAAATTGGAAAGCATAATTGGAACCTAACAATTTTCACTGCATAATCAAAGATGTGCACTCGGAGAGTTCTTGCAATTACGCAGTGGAAACTGGAAAGTATAATAATCCGTAAACTAATACTCAGACCAAGAAATATGAAACCAAGTATGCCTTCTATAAGCGAAAAGGCCTGCTACCTGTCACTCAATCACGTATAGTTAAAACCCGCTTTTAGCTCGTTGCGATTCAAATTCAAAATGCGTCGCTCTTGCACATCGCATCCCAAAACAAGAACTCTCCCACTGCACATCTCAGATTGTCTTTTCGATTTCCCTTCCCGAGACAGACATCAAAATCGATGAGCGCGTCTTCAAATGCTTTTTCCCTCAGGCACAATTCCTTACATCCCATTATGCAATGAAAGGGAAGTAAACACACAGCGAGCAGGAAAACAACTCACAGATCCGGAACACTCTAAAAGGGGCACGTCTTCCCAAAGCCGAAAAAAGGAAATGTCTTCTTCAGAAACTCCTCGATCTTTAAACGGAATATTTTTAGCTCTTGATAATTGAAGGAGCGTTGAATTATTAATTGTAGTAAGAAACGCCGAAGTGCCCTTGTATTCTTCGCCCATGATTTGAATATTTCATCGTCGGGGAAGACATAATGGCCAGAGGATAATGGATTTACGGACTGGGAACTGGCATTCTACTGAACTCCATCAAAAAAATAGAATGCGTAGATGTGTTAAGAGCAGCTTTTTTACGAAATTAATCGATAGCTGTATAGAATGATAACGGCATTCGACTGGGAGAACGACGTTGGGCTTTGGGTGGAGAGAGCTTCGAATCTTTGAGACATCAGTGGCTCCACTCGTGTTAAGATACAGTTAAGTACATCGATAGCTGTATAGAATGGTAATGTTATTCGCCTGGGAGAGAATGACGTTGAGCTTTAGTTGGAGAGACACATTTTAATCTTTAAACCATTAGTGGCTCGATATTCAACACACGTTGGGTTCATCGAAAGCTTTTAGAATGGTAATGACATTTGCTGTGAGAGAATGACGTTGAGTTTTGGCTAGAGACACATCTGAACTTTTAAACAATTAATGTCTTGACATTTACAACTCGTATTAAGATAGATGCTCGGATGAAGTTGGGTTCATCGATAGCTGTTAGATTGGTAATGACATTCGCTTGTGAGAGAATGATGGTGAACTTTAGTTGGAGACACATCTGAATATTTAAACAATTAGTGGCTCGACATTTAGCACTCGTGTTAAGATAGATGCTCAGATGAAATTGGTTTCATCGATAGTTGTATAGAATGGTAATGACATTCATCTGTGAGAGAATGTTGAGTTTGGCTGGAAAGACATATTTAAATCTTTAAGACATCAGTGGCTCCACATTCAGCTCTCGCGTTAAGACACAGTGTTCATATGAAGTTGGATTTATCGATAGCAGTATAGAATGATGACATTCGCCTGTGAGCACAGTAACCTTCTGGCAGTGACCTGGCTGGTGAGACACATTTGAATCTTTAATCGCCGTCATCAATGCATATTTTGTAGGCTCTGACAAAAGTTACTTTTCCGACGGGATGAAAAAATTAGAAATTCTCTGAATCAAGTGTGTATTCCTCAATGGGGACTAGGTTGAGAAATAAAATATTTCCCCCCGAAAAACGGTATTTAACTTGTTTTTTTACCATACTTACCAAACGACCCTCGTATGTGTAAATCGCATTTACGATTTACAGCTACTGCCGTATAAATTGATTCTTAAAGTACGATCTTGACCCTAGGCGGTATAAATTGACTTCTGAAGTTCGATTTAACGCTACTGCCATACCTACCGTACTATTTACCGCTACTGCCGTATAAATTAATTTTTGAAGTATGATTTTGCCGCTACTGGTCGTCGTCATCTGACCGTAGTTCAAAATTACGTGGTATTGTCCTCGGATCTTTCCCTTTGGGATTGATCCCGGACCGTCACCAATAGCCCGTTGTGTTGCTCCAGTGTGACGTTAATTGAAAATACCAATACCAATACCGCTACTGGACGTATAAATTGATTCTTGAAGTATGATCTGGCCCTACTGCGGTATAAATTGAGTTCTGAAGTACGATTTACCGCTCTACTGACGTATAAATTTATTATTGAAGTACGATTTACTGCTACCACCGTGTCGTTCCATTTACCGCTACTGCCGTATAAATTTATTCTTGAAGTACGATCTCGACCCTACTGCGGTATAAATTGAGTTCTGAAGTACGATCCTGACGCTACTGCCTTACCTGCCGTACGGATTTACCACTACTGCTGTATAAATTGATTCTTGAAGTACGATTTTGCCGCTACTGACCGTATAAATTGATTTTTGAAGTACCATCTCGATCCTACTGCGGTATAAATTGAGTTCTGAAGTACGATCTGGCCGCTACTGCCGTATAAATTGATTCTTAAAGAATGATCTTAAAAACATAAGGGCAAGTAAAGCTAAAATAATAATAAAATATCATAGCTAAAATATCCGGTATTGATCCGGTAACTCACCGATCTTCAAAACCGGTAATTAACTACACTTCATTGCCGGTGTTCAAACCCTGAATAGCGTAAGCAAACAACGTGGGAGACAGCCTTTGAAGAAATTCCAAGCTTTGATGTTTCATTAACAGTTATACATTAATTTGGTTTGAGGGGTAGCGGTAGCTCAGTTGAAAGAGCAACGGAATAGCAACCGGAGGGTTGAATTTAAATCCATCGTGGCTTCAAATGTCCTCACACCGGCGTAGTGTGGAAGTTTGTAGAGTGGCGTGCCATGTCAGGTGTTACCTCGTCATCTGACCAAGATTCAAAATTACGTGATGTTATCCTCGGATTTTTCCCTTCGGGATTGATCCCGGACCGTCACCAATAGCCCATTGTGTCGCTCCACTAACTACCTACTCCAGCCCAGTAACTCCTTTAGCCTTTAGGTTAGGATTGTCGCTTTAGTCATTTTTACTACACGAGCTTCCCTCAAGATATTTGTAGAAATTGAAAACAATAAATTAGAAATAGGTTATAACCCCACATAAAATATATTGCGTGAGCTCACGAAGCCTTTGAAGAATCCAGTCGGATGAAGAAACTTGAGATTAAGCATAAAACCTTCAAAGCATAAAGTACAGACCAGTTCATGCGTTTGTCAAGCTAAAGTATAGGTCTTCGTAATATTATAAACCCTCTTTTTTTAAGCCTTAAAGAATAACAAGAAAAAACTGAACTTTATATGAATGCTTCCATTCTAGTGAAGCTGAAACTCTAAGCCTCCGGTCAGCGATAAATTGGAGCTTAGAAAACTTTCAGCGCTGGACATAGGAAAGTCTATTCATTTAGTCGGATAGGTCAGCCGGAGGATTTGAAGCCTCGGACAACGCTTTTCTGCCCATGAAAAGAAACTTCTAAGTTACTTAAGATTAATCTTTTTTCTCCAAATTTCCTGATGTAAGGTTGGCATTGAAGACTTCCGCATTCTTGAGATTTCAAAATAAGTAACTTTGACGTTTTAGTGGAGTTGGGTTTTCTGGCGTAATAATCATATTTCGCCAAGCTGCGCCAAACAGGTAAGTAAATAGACATACTCAAAGAAAGTTTTACTGACAGAAGAAATACAGGGAGGAATTGAACCTGCAAAGCCTACGACTCGTAGGTTGCTAGCATAGAGGAAATATAAATGCTTAGATGGTTGATTGATTTGGGGTTTTATGGCGCAAGGGCCATATTTGGCCATACTGCGCCAGACACAAGACATGCAATATTAAGTAATAGACATATACACACAATGAAAGTATTTTACTGACACAGAAGAGAAACACATCCAGGGGGAATGCACCTGACAGGAATCGAAACCGCGTCACCTACAACTCGAAGGTTGCTAGCGCCGTGGGCCTACCCTCTGAGTCACTACAGCCCCATAAAAAATTAGATTGGTAGGTAGGTATTTTAATTAACGTCACACTGGAGCAACACAACGGGCTATTGGTGACAGTCCGGGATGAATCCCAAAAAGGAAAGATCCGAGAACAATACCACGTAATTTTGAATCACGGTCAGATGACGAGAAAATTATAAAAAGGTATGCTTTAAATCATGAGATTAAACTGAGTAACATATACGTTTTAACCTCGAAAAAAATAAAGTATTAGTTTAATTTGTTAAAGTACTAGATTACCTAATTTCATTGTGGATGATTCAACAATTATTCTGAATTCTTAAAGAACTAAACTTCTTTTCAAGCGGATAAATTGGAAAATTACACGAAAAAAATTATACTCTAAATCATGCAGATTTAAGTTATCCGGTTACCCTCCAAGTGGTTTCGAAGAGATATATCGTCCATCCAGATCTGACCAATTTTGGTAATGACGAGATGCCTTGGCATCAAGATATTGACGATTTTTTTGCTGACTATATCAAGATCTGAACCGTTTTCTTGTAATGACGAGATATCTCGTCCATCAAGATATGGTCAGTTTCGTTAATGATACGAGATACCTCGCCGATACAACCACCCTAGAGGGTTAACATACTTTTTACTCTCGAATAAAACGATAAAATGCATTCTTTGATATCTTAACTTTCCAAGTGGTTTCGACGAGATATCTCGTCCACCAGGATCTGGTCGATTTTACTATAATGTCGAGATACCTCGTCGAGACAAAACTGGGGAAAAGAAGATCGAAGTAGGAAAAACAAACCGGACTTTGCCCAGAACTGGTGACAATTTGTAACTGGTTTTTGCTTCACGTAGGTAGGTACGTAGGTAGGTATTTTAATTAACGTCGCACTGGGAGCAAAACAACGTACTCTTGACGACGGTCCGGGATCAAACCCAAGGGAAAGTTCCGAGGACAACACCACGTAATTTTGAATTACGGTCAGATGAGGAGGTCACACCTGAGCTGGCATCCCACTCTCCAAACTTCCACACCACGCCAAAGTGAGTTTTTTGCTTCCGAGGCTGGCTACTAAGGGGCAGTTTTCGACAGACATAAACCACCAGGAGGGTTAATGGACGATTCACCGATGAATATAGAAATTAACTACTTACTAGATTAGTAAAATATAAAAATAAATTATACTACAATTCCAAGGAGCTTTAATTTAAAACCGATTAACGTCATTTTTTAAAAAATAAACTAAGCAATTATTAGTTTAATTAGTGAAAGCGGGCTTTCTAATAAATGAAACATAAAATGATTTCCCTTCGGAGCTTAGATTTTCTTCCTGTGGACCAAAGTAGTTAAGTATCCTAAATAAAAACACGCTTGTGTTCATTAGGGTGTGAGGGGTTCTACAAAACATGGTTTAACACTTCGTCCGTCTGATAGGATCATTAAGGGTATTAATTAGCCAATGTCTTTCAGGTAATATCATCAATTTAATAGAGTGCTTGACAATGCAATAGCCTTGTAACGGATTTATTTGTGATGGGAAACTAAAAGACCAAACTGAAAACGGAAAAATGTGAGATGTGTTTGAAGAGGGTTTATTTAGTATGTGCTGTTAAGCGACTTTGTTCTCTAATTTTAGAGTCATAAAGGGCCACGGAAGCCCGGTCGGAAGAGTAACGGATTAGCGACCGGAGGGTTGTGAGTTGTAATCCAACCAAAGACCGTATTGCAAAAGGGGGCTGATGCACATTAAATCTGTCGTGGCCTCAAATGTCTTCACGTTGGCGTGGTGTGGACGTTTTGAAGAGTGGGGTGCCAGCTCAGGTGTGACCTCGTCATCTGATAGTGGTTCAAAATTGCGTGGTGTTGTCCTCGGATATTTTCTTTCGGGTTTGATCCCGGACCTCCGCCAATACCTCATTGTTCGGCTCCAGTGCGACGTTAATTAAGATACCTACCTACCCTTTTTCATAGTGACTTAACGACGCTTTCTTTAGCTTCCTTCCTTTATAGAAATTTTTTACTATTTATAAATTTTTTATTTATGATGTGGAGGTAAGATGTTAACAGTTCGGCCCCCGTAATTGATACGTACGTTCCGTTTAGGCCTGTTAGGGCCATGAGAATGGCGTTCACAGAAATCACGTTTTAAGCGATTTTCAACGTGGTTTAATAGTTGGAGGTCGTGAGACGGGTCATAGCATTTCGGAGGTAGAAATGTTTGAATTTTCACTTACTACCGTGACTACAAAGATTCTGGAAAAACCTGAAACTTACGACAGCAGTGTAGCCGTAAAAAGGCTTGGTGTACGTGACCTGCATCAAATAACATCGGAATTCAATGCTGGGCCGATAAAAAAGCATCAGCGTGAGGACTCTGCAGCATTCCCTCAACGATATGGGCTTTAGGAACCCACGCCTTACTCGAGTACCATTGATGAATACTCGACACACAACTATGCGTCTCGCGTGGGCTCGGGAACATTTGATGACTAAAATAGAGTAGCCTGGACAACGAGTCGCGTTTCCAACTGTTTCGGGCATACGGAAGGATCGGTGGGGAAAAAACCCCATGGATCCAAGCATTCAATGAGACCTATGGTACTTCTACAAAAGTCTCTGAGAGGTGAACGCTATGGGTGCATTTTTTCTGACGAATTACACGTGTTCATGTCCTGTGTTCATAGTGAAGGTGTTTGGCCTCTTCCAACAGGATAATGCACCGCCACACAAGTCTAGACATGCTAAATTATTGAAACGGAGAACAGACTATAAAATGAGAACTGTAAAAACAAACAATTTTGAATTGCATTGTCTCACAGGGTTTGTTTAGAATTCCTTTGTTAAACGACTTTATCTAGTTTAAGGTTATGAAATAAATAGTATGGTGTGTGTTTAATGCAATATAATCATAAAATAATATGGAGTTAAAAGCAATATTACACTACTCGGAATTATCATGCCGTTTAGAAGACTAAGATTTCCACTTTCTGTTATATCCGAGGAAAGAGAGACTATCTCACTGCTATCAAGTCTATCCAGGTCAAACTTATTTAGAGGGATATTAAATCCTTCTTCAGTGATCCGGAAAAGATTTTCGTTTCTCCAATTTAAGACAGAAAAGGAGCATGTTTAAACGCCTGATTAAAATGCTTTAGACGATCTAAGTAAATTTTTATTCCACTTAAATTTGCCTTACTCTATCATCAAAATCGCTTTACAGAAACTTGTTTATCGTTATTTGCTGCAAAATTCGATTATTTTTTATGAACATTAACCTCCCAGAGAGATGAGAGAAAAGCCAAGATAATGGCTTAATAAATCAGGAATAATGTACTGCAAACGGTCTCGATATTTTCTTTCGTATGTATTTTGACCGTCGTATCCGGTTTCGTTAGCTGTCAAGAATTTACGGATGGCTTTTATTGTTCTTCACTCGTCTGGATATTGCTTGAATTACTCTTTTGGATATTATAGATCTTGTTGCTTTTTTGGATATTATAGTTCTTGGTGCTCTTTTGGGTATTATAGTTCTTGGTGCCCTTTTGGATATTATAGTTCTTGCTATTTTGGATATTATAGTTCTTGGTGCCCTTTTGGATATTATAGTTCTTGGTGCCCTTTTGTATATTGTACTTTTTGGTGCTCTTTTGGATATTATAGTTTTTTGTACTCTTTTGGATATTATAGTTCTTGGGGCTCTTTTGCATATTATAGTTCTTGTTGCTCTTCACTCAATCTGAAAATATTGGTCGAAAGCTTTTCAGCATTCTTGGTTGGTTGTTTTGGTGTTTTGGTCCCTGTTTGGCCAAGCTGCGCCAAACACAAGACAGTCACGTAAAAATGTCACGAAAGGATAAAAAGGGATTGGGGAATAAAAATTATTTCAACATTCTTGATTCTTTATGTGAAGTGATGACCATTGAGAGCTGTGCTGTGCAATCTCAAAGTTTCTGTTTAACCCTCCATGTGGTTTCGACGAGATATCTCGTCATCAAGGTATTGCACATTTTTTTATGACGACGAGATCACGATTTGGTCAGTTTTTTGTAATGGAGAGGTATCTCTTCCATTAATATCTCGTTGGTTTTGCTAATGATGAAAGATACCTTGTCGAGTGAAGCTTCAAGAGGGTTAAAAGTAAAAAGAAAAATCGTAGTTTTTAAAAGGATAGAACCACCTCTTTTTTTACGCATCATTCATAGCAATGCGAATTCAAAGTTACCATTCAATGACGTCCTTTATAATTGACAATTGCGTGAAATTAAAACAGCTTCTGGGAAAAGATTCATTCGGAAAACCGTTATTTTAT
Source organism: Meta bourneti (assembly GCA_933210815.1). Classification (NCBI taxonomy): domain Eukaryota; kingdom Metazoa; phylum Arthropoda; class Arachnida; order Araneae; family Tetragnathidae; genus Meta; species Meta bourneti. Next base: position 88,037,086 of record OW119934.1, read on the forward strand.
CTGCCTATAAATCTGCAATACAAGCGGTCTTTTCAAATTCAGTCAGATTGCCCACGAATTATGTAATTATGCAACGCAAACAACTCCTTGATAAGTTAACTGATGTGTCGGTACTTCAGAGGGTCCCGGCTCATTGTGACGTACCTAGAAATGAAGGAAAGGATAATCTCTCCAAAAAGGAAACCCTCCAGATCACCCAAAAGTCGTTAAATCCTCTGTCTTTTCACACTTCGAAACTTTGTATAAAAGAGAAACCGCCTAAGAGAAAGATTTTGTCAATGCTACGAAGGATAAATCTTGGGAATGCCTTCTTTACTCCAGTGACGTCATCTCAGACTCTCCAAGGAAGTTTTCAGTTGCTGAGTTTAGTTTCCTGACTGGACTTGACTGCCTGCGTGCACACTTATTTTATAGTAATATATAGTTGACTTTCTTGAATGTATTTTAATACTAGAAAGACGGAAGTGGCCTTTTTGGCCCCTCGCGTTGTTTCCCACCCTGTAACACCTTGCTCTTGGATTCAAAAAGTTGATATTTCACGACTTTTAATTATTTATCTCATATACTTAATGTGTATTTAATCACTAGCTGTCATAGAAGCGGAGATAATGAACCGTATACCTAGAAAGATGGGAAGGGTCCAAAATGGCCTCTATTGCATTTCGAAGTGGTAATTTTTCCTGATTGATGGCTATAATTACCTAGTAACGACATTAAAAGTAGTTTTATTTTGTCTTCCCTTTACATCCTGTTTACAAGCATTAAAGGCCCTCCCCAAATGTGAGCAAAGATTAGTGACACAATGAATGCGATTTAGTAGTGATTGCGACACACTTTGGGAAAAAGGGAGAAACATGACCACACACACACACAGATAAATATTTTACATCCTTAAAATTGTGTGAACAATTGAAATCAAAATGCACAAGTCTCGTAGGGAACACTGAGAAAAAACCGAAGAGGTGCTACCAACAGCAAAATTGGGAAAACAACCTCTTCATTCCACGATATTGTTCAGAAAAGGCTCAGATATAATGCTTACTACTTATCAGGGAAAATGAACAAAAATGTTCTGCTATTAAGTTCTCTTCACTCTACTGTTACCATCGATAAAAATGAGAAGACACCAGAAACTGCGTTTTATAACCAAACTTAGTACGGCGTCGACATTGTAGACCTGTACACTGCATAATTGGGATCTCGTAATTGGCCTATGAAGTTATTTTTGAATATTTTAGACATGTCTACGATAAAAATGCTTGGGTTTTGTATAAAAAAATGACGGGAAAGCAGAAACTTAGAAGGATAAATTTCATCCTGCAGCTTTGTGAAGAGCTTCGTACTCCATATGTGGCATCTAAATTTAATGCAGCAAGTGCTCAGATTTTGTAGCAGGTAGTTATAAAAGAAGACATCACCAATAAAAGATTGAAATGCCGAGTGCGGAGATTTTGTATGGGAAACCACACAAAAAATAGCTGCGCAAATTGCAAAAAGGCGGAATGCGGGAAATGCTCATCGAGAAAAGTAAAATGTGCTGATTGCTTCAACGAATGAAGAAAATAAAATGATATAAAACAGGTCAGTCGGATAAATTTTCAATTTTAATACTAGTATATATTTTATTACTTATTACCTATCATTTGAATCCTAAAATAAGAGGAGCTGTATAATATAATCTAACGCTCAATAACAGCCATGGGTCAAATTGACCCTTTCCGTTTTTCTAGGTATAAGACAACTTTCCGTCTTTCTAGTGTTAAGTTATAGTAGACAGCCTATGACCAACACTTAGACAGTGAACTGCACTTAATTTTATTAAGTCAAATGGCGAATGACGTAAAGTGCCTGACATTTGCTTCATTTATAAATTGACGTCGAACCAGTCTTTAAAACAAGCTGTAAACTAATCCTGGTAAAACTCTTGGGAACTCGAAACGCAAAATAAACCCCTTTTCATTCAACCTTCTGTAAGGGGATTTGAAAAAGTGGATTTAAAAAGAGATCCTTACGTTATATTGTCAAGCTTCGTGTCGGGTATACATATTTTACTTATAAACATTTGTTATACGGAGATTCTGCCCCATTGTGTTACATTTTCTAGAGTATTATCAGCTAGACATATTTTGACGGAATGCTCAAATTTTAGCAATCATAAGATAATCCGATTTGGTGTTTCTCTTCCTAACTTAACAGACACTCTGATGGAACCGTATCACAAAATCTTATTTAATTTATAGCTGTCGTTGGTTTTTCATAGGTTATGTTTAGATTTTATTATTTAAAATAAATTCAGTTTAATCTCACAACTTGCTGCATTTAAAATCTCGTTCTTAATCCTACAAGTGGTTTCGATAAGATATCTCGTCCATCAAGATGTGACCAATTGTGATAGAGGCGAAATATCTCGTCATCGAGATATTGTCGATTTTTTGATGACAAGATCAAGATCTGATTTATTTCGAAAATGACAAAATATCTCGTCACCCAGATATTATCGATTTTTATGACAAGATCAAGATCTGATTAATTTTGCAAATGGCAAGATATCTCGTCATCGAGATATTGCCGATTTTTTCATGACGACAAAATAAAGATTTGGTCAGTTTTCTTCTAATGACGAGATATTGTTCATCAAGATCTGGTCAGTTTTCTTCTAATGGTGAGATATCTCGTCGAGACAACCATCAGGAGAGTTAAAGTTTAGACTTTCGATTAAAGTTATAGATTGTAAAATAAAAAACGATGTTTGGCGCAGTTTGGTCAGATCTGGCCTTTGAGCCATAAAACTCCTAATTTTCTGTAAATTGATATGCATAGAATTTTCTCAAGGGTCGTCTTCATATGGGCTGGTTTGGTTTTTATGGTACACTGTCCTGAAATGGAGAAGCGGCGCCAAACTCAAAATAAAATCCATTAAAATTGAATAAATGTAAAAACAATTGCAAAAGTGTATGGATTCAGTTTGATATTACAATAAAATCGGCTGGGGCTGTGGGCAGGTCTTTTGGGGGCAGAATACGTCACGTGGATGCTGGGTTGATATTAGAAATTAGTGTATGCTCAGAGATTAGGTTTTTAGAGAGATTTTTTGGCTGTTTACGGAAATCTTAAGCAGACAGTAGTGCGTTTTGAGAGAATGACATACTTATTCTAGGCTGAAAATGGTCTTGTTCGCGATTTTACGATAAGTAGCTCATGTATGGCATAAGATCGACCTCGCTGTACATGTTTCCCAGAGTAGTTGGTAGATTCCTTTTGACTCAGTGAAAATTATTTTATGGCTACCCTGCATATAGAAAATATTTACAGAAATGGGACTTAATAGAAAAACAGTGCCCATTTTTGGCTTTAAGCCCCCCTGTTACTGAGTGAGGATGTTTATAGGTAAAGTTCAGACATAAACAATGTATCACTTAATGACAACCTCAATTATACCATTTTTTTTGTATATCGGTAAAGCGGCAAACCAAAGACAAACAGTTTTTGTCAGCTTTGCAAGCCTTCTGAAATTGCTTTAAGCGTACAGAAAAACCTCAGATGCTTTATATAGGAAAAGTACCCTGCTTTTGGTCTTAACCCTCTGCCCTTTACAAGTTCTCTGCACGTCACTGTTACTGATTGGGGATGTTTTAGTTTAGATCCAGCTCAAAACAATATATCCCGTAACGGTTGCCTCACTTATAACGTTGTTTGCATGACATTAAGACGTTAAAGCGGCAAACGGAAGACGAAACCATGCTTTTGCCAGCTTTGTAGGCCTTCTGAAGAGTGTCTAAAGAATACAGAAAATAACCTCAGAAGCTTTATATAGAAAAAAGTGCCCTGTTTTTGACCTTAGCCCGTTGCACGTTCTCTACGCGGAACGGTTACTGATTGGGGATGTTTTTAGGTTAGGTTCAGATCGAAACAATGTATCACGTAGTGGTAAGGTGACGCCAAAGGGAGCAGAGGCCCTTGTTATCTCTACTCGAATGAGGTATTTTCTTTCGGAGAGAAACATGGCACCTTTTGTGATGAATGCCCCACATCACCTATAAATAAAGCCATGTTTTATATTTCTGTCAGAGTGGCTGATAATTACAGAGCAGACGCATCGCCTTTCTATCCTTTCCTCGATTTCTTTGGATGATGGAGTGGCCAGGAGGTCGAGTGATGCTGGCACAAGAAGAAATAAACGTTGAAAAGAAATCAATGGGATAAGTCGCGGCCAAAGTTTTCTTGGGGCCAAATGTTTCAAAGGAGATGGATAATCGGTATCATTTGAAGAAATTTTTCTTCTTTGCGGCTTTCAGAATTGTTCGATAGCAAATAAGGTCAAGATTGGAAATAAAATGTTTTGGGGCATATGCAAAAAACCTTATATGAGTTTATTATAAGGTATATTAACCCTCTGAGCGTCGATAGATTTGCTAGCAATGTAACGTTGCTTTTACCCCACAGTAAACTTAATAGCTAAATAACCAAAAACGCTATATAAGTTTATTATAAAAGGTATATTAACCTTGTGAGAGTCGCGAGATTTGCTAGTAATGTAATGTTTCTTTTATCCCATAGCAAACTTAAAACCTAAATAACCAAAAACGCTTTATACGTTTATTAGTAAAGGTATATTAACTCTCTGAGCATTGCGAGATTTGCTAGTAATGTAATGTTGCTTTTACCCCAGAGTAAACTCAATAGCTAAATAACCATATATTTCCAAAGAGTGCATGGATTCTTTTTAAATAATCATGGATTATGGAATGGATGGGAATAATAGACAGCCTGGAGGGTTCAACCTCCAAGTGTTTCGAAGATACATCTCTTCCAAGATCTGGTCAGTTTTTCTAAGGACGAGACATCTCGTCCTTGTGACTAGATATTTCGTCCATGAAGATCTGACCAATTTTGCCAATGACGAGATATCTCGTTCATCAAGACCTGATCAATTTTGATAATGATATATCTCGTCAACAAGATATTTCCAGTTTTTCGATGATGATGAGATCAGGATTTGGTCAATTTTCTTCTAATAACAAGATATCTCGTCCATCAAGATCTGGTCAGTTTTGCTAATGAGACAAGATACCTCATCGAGACAACCACCAGGAGGGTTAACCCTCTGAGTGCAGCGAAATTTGCTAGTAGTGTAGTGTTGCTTTTACCCCTACCTTAATGGCTAAATAACCATATCTTTCTAAAGAATCCATGGATTCTTTCAACCTTTAGAAAAATTCTATTGATCCTTTCCTAGGAATAGAGATTTTCGGAACGATTTTATTGGTCCTTTCCGTTGAATAAAATCCCATGGAAATATTCCACTACTCCATTTCGTATAATACAATCCTTTGGAAAGTTTCTATTTTTCTTTCCTTGGAATGGAATCCATTGGAAAGATTCTACTAGTCCTTTTCTTGGAATACAATTCTTTGGGACGATTCTTTTGATCCTTTCTGTAGAATATAATCTTTAGTAAAAGGTTGTATTGCTCATTTCTTTGAATAGAATGCTTTATAAAGATTCTATTGTTCATTTCCGAAGAATAAATAATAATAATAATAAAATGTTCTGGGCATATGCAAAAAAACCGCTGTATAAATTTATTGTAAAGTATATTAACCCTCTGAGGGAGACTGAGGGAGATTTACTAGTAGTGTAGTGTTTTTTTACCCCTCAGTAAACTTGAGTGTACTACACTAGAAAACATGAAAATCGACCAGAATATCGATTTCTTTTATTGCTTCAAAATATTTTTCAACTCCTTAGCTTTCAAACGATACCAAGATCTAAATATTCGGAATATTTTTCTAGTTACAAGGGTTTTATCGTTAGGTACTATCGACATGGAAAAACATGTTTCCCATGTCGAACAATATATATATATATATATATATATATATATATATATATATATATATATATATATATATATATATATATATATATAATATAGTGGATGTTTTGACCCTTGGTCAGAGTTAGTTAGAAATGTATATTTAGTAGATTTTTAAATGTTAAAATTCTTGAAAAAATCTTGATTTTTTGTGCTTCCTTGATGAAAAATGGTAAAAAACCTATTCCCTCCAGCAACTTGATTGAGAGTCAAAACATGGTAATATGATAGGAATAATTTGCAACAGGAATTGTCTTTCTGAACAAATTAGAATTTGAGATATCACTGTTTAAAAAACATGCTAATTAGTTAATTACATCGAAATTAGAAAATTATTGATTAGCTTAATCTGATTTTTTCACACTGAAATAAGTTTAGGCATAAACCAATCACCTATTGATAAAAACTGAATGTTTAAAGTCAAAATTTAAAAAAATGTTCTCGTGTATACATACACTTTAATGTCTAAATAACTATATTTTTTAAAGTATCCATATTCACGCTGTATCAGTACACGCTGTTTAGTTCTGTTCAATAGAGTAAACAATTTTAGTTTTTTCATTACTACAACTTTTTAGTTTCATTCTTGGTACATTTAAATTTTATTATGAGTTAAACACGTCGTTAACGCCTTCATCGAGAAGTTTTACTATTTTTCAAACATCTGTAAATGTAGAGTAAAAACGTGTCTGAAATTTAAAATGAGCTTTTAAAAAAAGTTTTATCACACATTTCTTTTGCCCAGATGATTGAAGAAACCTTAAGTGCATCTTGTACTAGACACGTGAAAAGTCGACTCGAAAGTTAAGTCAATTGTGATTGGAATAAGTAGTACTTATCAGTCGCTTTAGTAAAGATAAGACTAAGTGTCGGTTTAAAACAGAATGATTCAGCCTAAGTGTGACTAATTGAATGATCCTGTTTCCTGGTCTTTAAACTGGGGATTAAACACAGCAAGCTTTGTTGCGAGTACATGAAAAAAACCACTATCTTTAGGTAGGTAGGTGAATTTATGTCGGACTAAAGCAACACAACGGTCTATTGGCGATGGTCTGGGATCAATCGCGAACTATAAGATCCGAGGACATGTCGTTATTTTGAATCACGGTCAGATGACGAAGTCAGGCTGACCTGAGCTGGCATCCCACTTTCCATATTTCCGCACAACGCGAACATGAGAATGTTTGAGGCCACAAAAGATTTAACGTGCATCAAGTCCCCATGTACACGACGGTCTTTTGAGAACATCTTTCAAAGAACATTTTAGGATTTATTACTCTAATATTCTAACTTCACTGGCTTAGGTAGTTAGTACGTATAAAGATAAAAATTTAATTTTTATCTTTATATGCACTAAATTTTTTAATTTTTAAAATAAATGTATTAAATTATTAGTAATGTTATATTGATAAAGAAAATAACTTTAAATCTCCTATCGCTTAAACTTTTATGTTTATGAACAAAAATATAAGAACCAAGTTTAGCCAAATTTTTGCGGTCCGCAAGACATTTTTAAAACTAATTACTCAACAATAATGAAAATTTTCGCACTTATAGAACCAGTACACATAAAATGACCAAAAATTTTAACGATAGGTTCGCAACTATTTGATTTATGAATTTATAAAAGTCAAATCTAACTTCATTGGTGTACACATCAGAATATTATTGCAAAAAAACAGAAAATTTTAAGCTACGATTTTGAGAATGTGTCATTATACAGGCAATGAGTTTTCTACAAGTGTGCAAAGTTTCATTATTGAAGAGTAATTATTTTTTTTTGAGTTTCTTAACAGCAAAACAACACTTGGCCAAAATTGGTCCTTATATTTTTGTCCATAAACATAAAAGTTTAAAAGATAGAAGTTTTAAAGTGATTTCCTTTCTAAATATAACATCCATACTATAAAAGTACTAAATTTGAAAAGATTCCGCAAAAAAATGAATTTTTTCCAGAACTTTAATACTTCTACCGCTTTTCACTGAAACTTTGATGTCCAAAGGCACTGTCGCTTTTCAACTATAGGCTCCCAGATAATTAAATCAACTCAGGCGTAGTTGTATAAGAAGTCCGAGCAGCTCCTCGAAATTACATGGTCAATTTATAGAAGTTTAACTAATAGAACCTTAACTAGGGTACTATTACCACGTCAACAAAAACACATTCCACATCTAAACGAAATTGCTTTGAGGGTATCAATTGAAAATCTTCACATTTATAAGACTTCCTGACCAGTCGAAGCACGTGAGTAACATGTCAGATGCCGGCATTCGTGGGTCTTCATATTATAAGAAAGCGTTCTCTTTGTGACATGGGGAACTATATAGCTCTGTCGTTATAACTCATTCCGTAGAAGTTATACAGCTTCTACCGCACGCTATTGTCGATTTCAATTGGTGAGTACAAACGTCTAAAGCTAACAAGCCATCTCGTCTACCCACAACATGAACCAATCAAAAAGTTCGCTAGACTCACGAAAGTCTTGTTTTGTTAATGACGTCATGCATGACGTCGAATTCCTAAACTCGTTCAATTGGTTATTGCATTTCATGCATCACGAAAGGCAGAACATGGCCCTGCCAAAAGTTTAGGAAAAGGGCTCTTCGGATTTATTAACACTAGAACAACCGAACCTGTTAAAATGATTGGTTTCACATTTATGTTTTAAAATACAGGAACTATTAACCTTTTAAGGGGTTCACATGCGTAATTTCATCGCACCATTCACCTCTAAGAACACATGGAGATGTGTTCTTAGGGATAGGGTGTCACTCGTCACGACAACTTATAACTAACATAGACAACATGAAAAACCATTCAGTCAGCAGACACCCGCTTCAACCTTTATCACATTTTACCAATCTTGTACTGTCACGTGACTCCAAATATGTTAATATAGTCAACCAATCGGTCGCTTACGTCCGTTGCCACCGTCAGTGATTTTTCTCCACAAATGATCAGCTTCCGTGTCCGCAAATTTGCATATGCATCTTACCCTTTATGGACATCAAGTAGAAACACGTATTGATGAACAGATAAGTTGTAATCTAAGACCCAACGGTTATTTAGACATTGATTTACATAAGAAGCAAAACAAACAGAAACTAAACAGATATTTATAAAGTTACAAATAAGAAATTCTCAGTTGCAACAAAAGAAATGGATTTGTTAAAATAGAAGTTTCGATAGAAGTTCAGCACAAAATCGATCCAAAACGTACTTGGCATAACTGTTGTCAGCCTTTCGAATACAATACCCTCTCAGTTGACATTAAACAACTTTATAACTGAAATCAAATTAAATTGTCTGCGAAGGGCATTTGCATTTATATTTGAATTAAACTATTTCCGAATCCTCCTTTCATAGAGGCAGTAAGAAATTTGCTTAGTTGGCCCATTTAATTTCTCATAGATGTTAACAAGGCCAGAATCACGCATTGCTAACACTAAAGCATATATAGTAGTCTATAGTAAAAAGCTTCAAAAGTGACTAATAAAGACATTTACAACAAATTGATCGATAGCAATTTCAGTGAAACAAAAGTAATGTTTTCAGCCTAAAACAAAACAAAAATTTATTTTCTGACGAAATAGTTATTTTTTGAAGCTTGTAAAATTGACCACCAGTTTGGATACGGTACTGTCAACCCACTAACGAATATAGTAGTCAATACCATAAAAACTTCAAAAATGACTAATAAAGATAGTAAAAGCAAACTGGTCGATAGAAATTTTCGAGGAACAACGCGTTCACCATTATCAGGACCAGAAAAGGTCTCTTCGGAACAGTTTTTTGATTACTTTATTAGCCGCGGTTTGAAGCTTTTATATTATTAACTACAGTTTGGTGATGTTTTTAAAGTTTAACATTAATGTATATAGTATCAATAATATAAAGCCTTCAAAAACGACTAATAAATAATAAAGATGGTAAAAACAAACTGGTGAATATCTATTTCAGCGAGTCAATATCATAAAAGCTTCATAAATTATTAATAAAGATCGTAAAGAACTGGTCTATAACTATTTGAAGCTTTTATATATTGACTAGTTTGGTTAAGTTTCTTAAGGTTAAGACCACCAACGAATGTAAAAGTTAATAATATAAACTCTTCAAACACGATAAATAAAGATGGTAAAAACAAAGTGAATAGCTATTTCAGAGGAAGAACACAGTCACCATCATCAGACCAAAAAAAAAATGTTGCCTATAATTTTTACAGCCGAAATACAATAGATATTGACTAGTTTGTTTTTAGTGCTTTTATTAGTCATTTTTTGAAGCTTTATATTATTGACAACTTGTTTAGCTAAGGCTATGTATACTGTTAGCATTACTAATAAAGTAGTCAATAATATAAAAGCTTCAAAAAATAATGACTAAGACAAAACTGTTCAATAGTTATTTCAGTAAAAAAAATACATTCACCATCATTAAAACAATTTGTTTTTTTCAGAAATTTGTATTGGCACATTTTAGTCATCAGTCATTTTTTGATGTTTAAAAATATTAACTTAAGATTTTTATATTTTATTAACCCTCCTGGGGGTTGTCTGTACTAGGTTGTCTCGTGATTTGCAAAACTGACCAGATATTGATGGATGAGATATCTCGTCATTAAAAAAACTGACCAGATCTTGATCTCGTCATCATAAAAAAATCGGCAATATCTTGATGACGTGATACCTCGTCATTAACAAAATTGGTTATATCTTGACGGACGAGATATCTCGTCGAGACCACTTGGAGAGTTAAACTAACAAATTATTTAAATGAACATATACATTCTTAAAACATTCGGTATAAAAGTTATTTAAAAATAGAGGAACAAAACATCTATTCTAAGCTTAAGTACTTGAGAATTTTCTATACAAATATAAAAAGTTATTTATGCCGATATTACTTGATCCGTGTAACGAGTGAAAAAACTCCAGGAAACTTTGGAATAAACTAATTTCAAGAGGCTAATCCGGGAAAATTTTGTTTTTGATGCGCATAAACGGGGGAAAACAGGAGAGAATCGATAATTTTAATTTATTGCTATCCGATCTTTTATGCAAAATTTTTCCATATTTTCATTCACCGATAGGAAAGTTTTCCCAAAACATTTTTTGTTAGAGTAGATCAGAGGATTGTGAGTCTCCCTGTAGAGATATTGATTGGAAGGAGACATAAAAAAGAGAGCGAGAGAAAGAGACTGAGGGTGGTGGGGGTGAAGAGAATTAGATTTTTTCTCTCTTTTCAGGATTTGTGATTGAGGCCCGCATGAAAATGAGCCTATCGTATAAATCAGATGAATGGATCCTTTCGAGCCTGAACTTTTCGACTCTTTTTGGTGCAACTCGTGAAGTTTGAGATTGCATATGAAACAATACAGAAATTAACCCCTTAACATCAATGGTGGTTGTTTCGACGAGATATCTCGTCATTAGCAAAACTGACCACAACTTGGTGGACGAGATTTCTCGTCATTAGAAGAAAACTGACCAGATCTTGATCTCGTCATTATAAAAAAAATCGGCACTATTTTGATGAAGAGATATCTCGTCAGAAGAAAACTGACCAGATCTTGATCTCGCCATAAAAATTGACAGTATCTTAATTACGAGTTACTTCGTCATTAAGAAAACTGATCAGATCTTGATGGACGAGATATCTCGTCGAAACCACAAGGAGGGTTAAGATAAAAGTAGGGTCTGTGGGGCCGTGTAGCTCATAGAATCAATCACGCAAACTAACTCCAAAACAACAAATTTCTATGGCGTCTATTCAAGGTGAGGTTGGGTTGGTCGGGTTTTTATGGCTCAAGGACCATACTGTGCCAAACTGCGACAACGTAAGACAGAAAACGTCAAGTAATGGACATACGCACGGGAGGAAAATGGAACTGACGCAGAAGAAATACACCCAAGATAAGTAACAGGAATCTAACATACTCAACCTACAACTCGCAGGTTGTTAGCGCCATAGGCGTGAAATATAAGTAGACGGAGCTTTGCTATTGAGAGTAGCTTCAAGAAGTGTGACCAACATGTCACTAGTAGTCACGTGACTGCTCTATTAAAGGCTGACATGAATGGCCGATTTGGCATCTTATCGCTCCGTTTGGTGATATAACATCTAATGATAGGGTAGATGTTTGAATGCGCATTTCTTTAGAAAGGCGACAAAAACGTTGAAATCGCCAAAGTATACTATTTTGCCACGCAGACCAATCAGATGATGAATCAACGGATGGGCGTCTTCTCCCCTCCCATGCACCAATCAGATGATGAATGTTTGTTTCTAACCGACAAACTAAAGTAGTCTAAGGGTCACGTTACTACTAGTTTTGGTCACATGATCCTGGGCACATAAAAATGTTACCATTGATCACTCTGCTTTTATATTTCCTGTATGGTTAGCGCAGTGGATAAACTCACTGAGACATTTGTGTGTATTTAAGATTTTTAAACGAATCTTAGTTGTATTCTTTAGAAAGGGCAGTTGCATGGGATGCTATATTACTTCCACTGGGTATGGCCCTATTTTGGAAATTGCTATTATTCCATTCATATATGGGATTTTTATTCAGTTAAAATGTTTCATAATTCCATGCTTTCAAACACTTCAATTTTTAAATCTGTGTACTAATATAAAGCGGAATGGATGGAATATGGATGTTAGGAATAAAATGTCTGCTGCAACGATCGTAACTGCGATGAAGCAGTTTTATAAAAGCAAATAAGTACGATTCACAAATCTAATATCGATTTCTAGTTGAGTCTAAGCTTTTATCGATAACTCCAAACACTTTGCGGAATCCATTTATCTTGGGCACTTGCCACTCGGAAAATATTTTTATCCATTGATTTGGTCTGAAGCACCCCCATGTACACTAGAAGCCAAATGTTTACCTCACCACGACAGCAAGATAGCTGTTGTAAAAGTGCATTTCGTATAAGTACTGTAATGTGTGTCTAACTTAAATTTCGCTCCTACATTTTTGCAAGTAATTTTTAGTGAAAACGAAAACAAAGAAGGAAAATAATTCAGGTTAAGATCCAATTGGATTTAACCTATGAAGTGTGGGTAAATAACCTATATATTGTGGATAAATATAGGAGGGTTGGATATATATAACCTTCTTATTTATCCACAATATACATGTTAATGTATATAGATCTTCTATCATAGGACCTCAGAATGGTGGTTCATATGGGCTTTTGGATCGCCTTGGGCCGATTGGTTATCTATGAATAAATAATTGAGGAAACTCTTATTTAGCAGTCTTTTTAAATTGCAAAAATTGACTGAGTCTTAAGTTCCACTAAGGTGAATGGTTTCAAATACAACCACAAAGGGGAATGGCTTCAAGGTAAGTTGGTAATTGAAGCGACGTCGCACTGGAGCAAAACTGCGGGTTATTGGCGACGGTCCGGGATCAATTCCGACGGGATATATCCGAACACAACCCCTCGTATTTTTGAACCACCGTCAGATGACGAGGTCAACACCTGAGCTGGCCCTCCACTCTCCAAACTTCCACACCACGCCAATGTGAGGACATTTGAGGCCACGACAGATTTAACGTGCACCAGCCCCCACGAACAAGACGGTCTTTGGTTGGATAGAGTTTCGCACTCGCAAACTTTAGGAGATACAGTTTATGGAAATTGGGCTGTCTTTATGCCTGATTTGAATGTTAAATGTAAATGGAGTATGGAATTATACTTCCGTTACTCATCTGAATGAATAAAGGATTTGAATGAGACGACTACGACCAACTTAATTGAGATTGTATTATCTAAGAAATAGGGAGTCTGCCAGCTAATTGAACTTATAATCTTTGTTTATTTGTGGAATAGGCTACGCTCCGTTTCAGCGACGGACTTTTGCCAAGTCCTATTTTTAAGAGCAGACTGCGTAAATTTCTTCGGGCACTCGTAATACACTAGACAAAACGTACCTCATTGTTGGGGCTCCAGCTTCTTTTTCTTCCGTTTTTTAATTCAGGTTTTAAGTTCACGGTGGTTTGTTTTCCTTGAAGCTATCACGTGGATCAACGTCAAGGGGCTCATCGTTCAAGAGGAGTTTCCCGGCGTTTGCGTGTTTACGTTTTCGAAAGAGATCTCACTTCATTATTTAAGTTGTTCCACTCTGCGGGGAATTTGAAATCTTGATTGAAAAGCATTCATCTTAGTGGTTCTACTTGAAACTATTCGTCTCAGTGGTTATATTTGAAGCCATTCAGCTTCGTGACTCCAATTGAAACCTTTCGTCTTAGTGGTTCTATTTGAAGCCACTCATCTTAGTGGCTCCATTTGAAACCATTCCACTTAGTGGCTCCATTTGAAACCATTCATCTTAGTGGTTTTATTTGAAGCCCCTCAACTTAGTGGTTCTATTTGAAACAATTAATCTTAGTGGCTCCATTTGAAACCATTCCTCTTCGTGGCTCCATTTGAAACCATTCCTCTTCGTGGCTCCATTTGAAACCATTCATCTTAGTGGTTCTATTTGAAGACATTCCTCTTAGTGGTGAAACCATTCTATCACGTATTGGGGAAATTTAGGGAGTAAGATGTCATTTCAAGTATTGGCATCGTCATGTGGCAGTGGTTCAAAAATTACGAGGTGTCTACGGATCTTTCCCTTCGGTATTGATTCCGAACCGTCGCCAATAGCCCGTTGTGTTGCTTCAGTGTGTCTTTAATAAGCTCTCATGTAGAAAAATGACCGTAAAGTAACAAACCAAATCAAGCTAAAAATTAAAATATGAAGTTTAAGAAAAGTTCAATTTTCCTGATATCTTTTTTTGTTACGTATGGAAAAATATTTAAAACTTCTAATTTCATTTATTGCATGTTCTCGTACTCATGTACGTATTTTCACAATCTGCTCTCCTTTAGTTAGCAATCGAATTTTGCCCCCATGTAGAAATGACCGTAGAGTGACAAACCAAACGAAACTAAAATTTTAAGTTTAAGAAAAGTTTCATTTTTTTTCTGATACCTTTTCTATTGCATTTGGGAAAATATTTAAAACTTGCAATTTCACTTATCGCATGTTCTTGCTCTCCAAAAGTTAAACGATCCAAAGAGCCCTCACGTAGAAATGATCGAAAGTTAAGAATAGCACAGAAAATTAACACAAGCCCAACTAAACGAGAATATCTAATTAAAAGATAACGCACTTTTTATATTCAAGATACGATCAACACAAGTAACTGAACTTGTTAGTACACAAACTTAGTTCCCTAAACGTAATTTATTCCAAAGGAAAACGAACTATAGCATCAACTATAGGCACGAAACCCCCAAGGCAATCCCTAAGTTTCCGGAATTTAAAAACCCTACATATATACCCTAATATATATACATATACCCTAGGGTATATATATATATATACTTAGGGTATATATATATACCTAGGGTATATGCATATATATACCCTAATAATACACGCTCCTCTCTCTCCTCAAGAATTCCTTCAAACTACCCAAACTCCTCGATTTGTTTAGTTTGATTATTTACCAAATTATTCATTTACTAAAGTCCAATCGTCAAACCATGGATAATTCCTCTTCTATATTAATATTCAAAAGATACCACAAAAAGCCCAACAAAACCACAAATTCTTCATTAAATGCTGACGTACTTTTAATATTCAATATAAGATCAACACAAGTAACCGAACTTAATACCCAAACTTAGTTCCCTAAACATAATTTATTCGAAAGGAAAACGAGGCATCAACTACAGGCACGAAACCCCAAGGCACTTACTCCAAGTTTCCAAGTTTCCGGAATTTAAAAACCCTATTAACTACACGCTTCCTCAAGAATTCCTTCAAACCACCTCGTTTGTCGGGAAGGGTAATTTACCAAAGCCCAATCCTCAAACCACGGATAATTCCTCCTCCCCATCAATATTCAAGATACCACAAACCTCACGAAATCTTTAATTCCACGAGAGGTATGCAAAGTCGGTACAACTGGAAATTAAACCCTTGAATCTCGCCGGGGGTTGAATCGGCGACAGGAGTTCCTTTGATCCTTTGACTCATATGTGTTGACACATACCAATCTCAATTAGAAAGTACGGTTACCCTTTGTCTGCAGGCAAGAGAGGCTAAATCAGGAGCGGCATTGTGCAGGGTTCGGAGGAAACCCCTCCAGGCTCTTTCGCAGTTTTTTTCGGGAGTTCGGAGGGGATTGGTACTGGTAGGCGAAACCAGGACTGCTCCAGACCTACCCACAATGCGCTGGTGGATCAATAACAGTCAAGCGGCACGTTGGCTTCTATCTCAGACAAGCGAAAACGGAAAAATTCGCCGTCGGTTACAATGTATACTCGATTTCTCTATAAAGGTCGGAGGGAAAACTGAAGAGGACACTACGGAAAGGGTGTGTACTCTAAAAGGAGTAGACTGGCTTTCCGAAATCTACCGGACATTTTCATAGCTCGAGAAATGAGCAAAACCTTCAATTTATATTATCTATCACACATTTCATTTTTATAATTATTTATTAGTATATTTATTTTAATTATTAAGTTGCTTACCTAAGTTATTAGTGATGCACTATTCCTAGTTGTATTATCCTTAATTGTCGGTGTTGCACTATCCCTAGTCGTTGGTATTGCATTATTTCTAGTTATTGGTGTTGCACTATCCCTAGTTGTTGTTGTCTTATTCCTAGTTCTTGGTGTTGCACTATCCCTAGTTGTTGGTTTTGCACTATTTCCGGTTATGTGTGGCACTATCCCTAGTTGTTGGTGTTGCACTATTTATGGTTATTGTGTGTGTGGTGTTGCACTATCTCTAGTTGTTGGTTTTGCACTATTCCGGTTATTGGTGTTGCACTATCCCTAGTTTCAAGTTTTGAGTAGCATATACACACCGATTAATTGATTGTAAGACTCAGAGAGCTGGGGGCAGAACTGAACGCTTTGCAGGGGAACGGATAAATGCGTGCAAACCACTCAGTGGGTTAAATTTCCTCGTGCAACGCAATATGTACCCCACGAGGTCAAGAGACGCCAAGTCAATATCAAAAACAAATTTTAAATAATAAATGCACACAAAAAGCAGAGGGATTTTTCTGTCAAGCTAAATGAATGTAGTTGATGGTAGTGTTTTTGATACGTGTTTTCCAGTCCGTATTCCGAAAGTGAAGTCACTTGGCTTGTTAACTGAATACGATTTCAGTACTTACCCAAGATCAACTGCCATATACCCGTCAACTGTCATAAACCCATCAACTGTCATATACCCATCAACTGTCTCATATAGTAATCAACTGCCATATACCCGTCAACTGTTATATACCAATAAACTGTCATATTCCCTCAACAGTCATATACCAATCAACTTTCATATACCAAGCAACTGTCATAAACCCATCAACTGTCATATACCCATCAACTGTCCTATACCAATTCGGAATTGATATATGACAGCTGATGGATCAATACCAATTAGATTAAATTCCAAACGCCTCCAAAATGACAAAAAACTGAATTTTAAGGTAATCCCGATAATTTTCATGCGAGAGCAATTGGGGAGCAGAAGTAAAATATTTAGTCATTAAGTGTATTGTGAAGTAAAAGCAGCATAACTACTCGCAAATCTCTTTCAGAGAGTTAATACTGCCTCACGTGGAATTTTCCAGTCTCTAAAAAGCCAGTCCAACCCCTCGTGCAGGTCTGCTGTTAGAGTCCGGAGATGCAATGACCGTTGCATTGTGATTAATAGGTTCCCTTGCCCT
The DNA here is from genome assembly GCA_933210815.1 of Meta bourneti. Lineage (NCBI taxonomy): Eukaryota > Metazoa > Arthropoda > Arachnida > Araneae > Tetragnathidae > Meta > Meta bourneti. The sequence continues at coordinate 88,054,711 of OW119934.1, forward strand.
CTATTTTCGCGATGTTCCGTGAGCATTGCTCTTTCGGCCTTTATGACCATTGTCCGTTTTGAACTCTGGTATTCGGTGATTGGCGCAGAGGAAGCAATTCGGATGAGGCGAACTAAGTTGTCAGGACCGTATTCATTTAACTGTTTTCTATAAATTCCATTGCGATACAGTCGATTCCTGTTAATGAGGATCGAGAGCAGGGTTTGAAACCGGTAATTAAATACCGGTAAGACTCGGTATTGGAGGGTAAGTAGATAGGTAGGTATTTTAACTAACGTCACAGTGGCGCAACACAACGGGCTATTGGTGACGGTCCGGGATCAAACCCAAAGGGAAAGAACCGAGATCAACATCACGCAATTTTGAACCACGGTCAGATGACGAGGCAACATCTGAGCTGGCACCCCACTATCCAAACTTCCACACAACGCCAACGTGGGGATATTTGAAGCCACCTCAGATTTAACGTGCACCAGGTTGTACACGACGGTGTTTGGATGGATTCGAACTCGCAACCCTCCGGTTGTTAATCCGTTACTCTTCCAACAAGTCCACCGCGGTCCAGTTATTGGAGGAAATTATCATTACTGAAACTTTAAGATCAGCTTCCTTTCCACAATCGAGTTCGAATCCAAATAAAGACCGTTGTGTAAAAATGGGGCTGGTGCGCGTTAAATCTGTAGTGGCTTCAAATGTCCCCACGTTGGCGTGTGGCGTGGAAGTTCGGAGAGTGGGATGCTAGCTGAGATGTTGGCAGTAAATTTTGGCACAGAAAATAAAGTGGCTGGTTGTAAGAAATCCGACATGTCTCGAAAGCAAATGATCGGAAATTGAGGACTAATGATAGCAAAACAAACTCAACCTATTTTAAATGCATTTATTTTTGTCTGTGCTACTTCTTATGGTGTGCCATATGTTGGGCTTCTTAATTCTCTCACTCGTCGCAGCAGCGGCACGTGCATTGACGTCATTGCGTGGGAAAGCGATACCTAAATCAAAACAAAACAAACGCAGCCGTTTGCTCTGTTTCCGGCCTACTCAATGGATATCCCCAATCCGACTAAAAAGAGATGTGTAGTTTACCATATTCGCTTCCCCATTCGTCATAGTTGGAGATGTTATAACATTACCGCTCAAAGGTGAAAATAGCTGGGAAAATAATCACCGCCCATCCTGTGTCTGAAAAGCTCACCGAGCGAGTTTAAGTTTGACTCAGAAAACAAAGTTGAAAACGAGATCAACCGTTTTTAACCATAAAGGTTGGTTGATTTTGGGGTTTCATGGCGCAAGGGCCATATATGGCTATGCCAGACACGATATACAATATCAAGTAATAGACACACACAATGAAAGTTCTACTGAGACAGAAGAGGTACGTATGGTACTTTAATTAACGTCGCACTGGAGCAATACAAGTTGCTATTGGCGACCGTCCTGAATCAAACCCGAATACCACGTAATTTTGAACCATGGATGCCAACCACGCCAACGTGAGGACATTTTAGGCCACGACAAATTTAACGTACACCAGTCCTTTTGTACATGACGGTCTTTGGCTGGATTCGAACTCGCAACCCTCCGGTTGCTAGTCCGTTACTCTTCCAACCGGGCTACAACGGCGATGACACAGAAGATAGAAATGCGCGCTGGGAGGAATGGACCTGACAGGAATCGAACCTGCTTTGCCTACAAGTCGAAGGTTGCTAGTGCAGTGGGCATACCCACTGAACACCACGACGTCCCCTTTAACAATAAAGGAACGAACTTTTCGCGAATTGCGAAGATTTTACTTCCGCAGTCCAAAGGCTGACGTATGATGAATATCGGGCATCCCTTAAAACGCAATTTATAGCCATTTTGGCGACATTTGGTACTTAATCTAATTGGTATTGAAGAATCAACGATCATATTTCAATTTGGTTGGTTTGGTTGCTAGTTCGAATACAACCAAAATACCATCGTGTACAAAGGAGGCTGGTGCACATTAGATCGGTCGTGGCCTCAAATGTCCTCACGTTGGCGTGGTGTGGAAGTTTGGAGAGTGGGGTGCCAGCTCAGATGTTGCCCCGTCATCTGACCTTGGTTCAAAATTACATGGTGTTGTCCTCGATCTTTCCCTTTGGGATTTACCCCGGACCGTCACCAATAGCCCGTTGTGTTGCTCCAGTGTGAGGTTAATTAAAATACCTACCCCTTTGTGCACGACGGCCTTTGGCTGAATTCCAACTGCAACCCTCCGATTGCTATTTCGTGACTCTTCCAACCGGGCTGCCGGGCGAGGACACAGAAAAGATATACACCCTGGAAGGAATGCACCTGACAGGAACTGAACCTGCCCCGCGTACAACTCGGAGGTTGCTGGTGCAGTGGGCATACCCGCTGAACCACGACGGCCCCTTTAACCACGAAGGAACGAACTTTTCACGAACTGCGAAGATTTTACTTTCGTAGTCCAAAGGCTCACGTATGATGAATATCGGGGATCCCTTAAAATGCAATTTCAATTTGGAATATATTCTTTGGAATTTTGAATGTCAAAGTGCTGAAATCGTATTCGGTGGGTAGTTTATTGGTTTGATTTGTTTGGTTTGTTGGGGTTTTATGGTGCAAGGGCCATATGTGGCCACAGTGGGTAATTGAACTTGCAGTCACTCACTGGTAGTCTCACTAGAGCAACGCAGCGGGCTATTGATGGTGACCGTGAATTAATCTCGAAGAGATTCGAGGACAACCTATGTAATTTTGAACCACGTTCAGATGACGAGGTCGACACCTAGGCTGGCACCCCACTCTCCAAACTTCCCCACCGCGCCAACGTGAGGATATTTGAGGCCACGACAGATTTAATGTGCATCAGAACCCGCGTACACGACGGTCTGGCTGGGTCGAGTTGTCAAAATTGAGTAGAACCCTGCCATAGTAATCAATCGCTTTGGTTTGTCGCTATCCAATCATTTTTTATTTTGTTGCACGAGACATAATTAGATTGGAGCCTACGGCTTCAAGTGGGTACCGAACCACAACAAAAATCTGTGCCCAAATCGAGATTCGAACACAGAATCTGTCAAATTCAGGATCAGAGAGCTAACTACTCGCCCGGAATAAAATAGGAGCAGCCTATGCAGAATAAAAATGTTCAGCTAAAGAAAATAAATACGATCATACGATGAGGCATTTGTATTATATTTGTATGTACTATATTCTCAAATTTCCTCTCTTTCGCGTGGTGTGGAAGTTTGGAGAGTGGGGTGCCAGCTCAGGTTTCCACCTCGTCATCTAAACGTGGTTCAAAATTACGAGGTGTTGTCCTCGGATCCATAGAGGAAATATAAAAGTAGAGTTAGCAATAGTGACCTTTTCATGTGCCGCGATCATGAAACGAAAGCTAGTAGTAACGTGATTCTTAGAAACGAACATTCATCATTTGATTGTTCCACGGAGCGGGTAGGTAGTTAATTAACGTTACACTGAGGCAACACAACGGGCTATTGGCGACGGTGCGGGATCAAACCCAAAGGGAAGGATCCAAGGATAACGCCACGTAATTTTGAAATTCTGTCAGATGACAAGTTGAACACCTTGGGGTGAGTCTACCGGTCCGTGGGGTGAGCTGGCACCCCACCCCACGGACCGGTAAAAGACTCCGATCCATTGATTCGTCATCTGATTGGTCCCCGCGACACTGTATTAAATTTCACAATTTTGTCGCCAATCTATAAAAATGCGAATTAACACATCTACCCTGTCATAAAATGTTATATCACCAAAGGAGGCGATGAGATGCCAAATAGGCCAACCAAGTCCATTTTTCACAGAACCGTCACGTGACTACTAGTTGACATGTTGGCCGCACTTTTTGAAGCTGCTCTCAATAGCAATGCTCAGTCTACTTATATTTCAAGTCTAAGCTTGGATCCTTCTCTTCGGGATTGATCCCGGACCGTCGCCAATTTCCCGGTGTGTAGCTCCAATGCGACGTTAATTAAACTACCTAGCCCCCTACCTATCACCTCCATTCGTTTCGTTTCGTCATCTGACCGTAGTTCAAAATTATATCTCGTTGTCCTAGGTTCTTTCCCTTCGACCTTGATCCCGAACCGTCGCCAATAGCCCGTTACGTTGCTCCAGTGCGACGTTAATTAAAATACTTACCCACCATTTGTTTTGTCTCTGTATAGTAGCTTTTGTTACACGAGGGCTAATTAGATTGGAACCAACGACTTCAAGTATATACCGAACCACTACGAACATCCTTGTCCAGTATTGGAACAAAGAGACAGACTGTTAACCACTTGGCTACAAACTCTGACGGAATACGTCATACCTTACGGTCAAATCGTTAAAAACAAGATTTAATAAAAAGGACTAAGGAATGGGATTGTATTCCAAAAGATGAAGAGTGTTCAAAAAGGCAGTCGAAATAGAATTGAGTCATTCAAATAAATAACTCAAATGCAAGAATTCTGTCTATATTTTACTTTGTTTCTGTGAAACGTAAGCTTATATAAATAAAAATGTAGCCCAAAATATCCAAATAAAACGTACTGTTACCTCATATATTCAATGTCCACAAACACTACAAATGCATTAAATTGCATTTTGATACTTATTTTTAAAACTCACAGAAGAGGATTCAACAAATCTAGGGTACTTCCGAAATGTATTTATGTCAACAAAACTTTAGCATTTTACAAAACAATTTCATCATTTCTTTCCAGAATAACATTCCTGGAAATGTTTTCCAGCTTATTTTCAATTTTTAGATGAATGGCCATGGATCTTAAATCTCTGAGGAATTCAAACGCATTATTCCACCTTGCAACCTGCAGTCTTCTCTGCATAACTTCTAACTAAATTTGATCTTCTTGACCAACAATCTTTTCTAAGCATTCTTTTAAGGAATGAAGCAACATAATATTTGCACAGTATTCTATTATAAGGAAAGGAGCATTGTAATATTTCCAAAGAATTCTATTCTTAGTGAAGGTGCAGTAAAATCATTCCAAAGTATTCTATTCTAAGGAAAGGAGCAATAAATCTTTCCAAAGTATTCATTCTAAGGAAATGAGTAATAGAATCTTTCCAAAGTATTCAATTTTAAGAAAAGGAGAGCAATGTAATATTTGCAAAGGATTTTATTCTAAGGAAAGGAGCAATGTAAATTTTGCAAAGGATTCTATTCTAAGGAAAGAAGCAATGTAAATTTTGCAAAGGATTCTATTCTAAGGAAAGGAGCAATGCAATATTTGAAAAGCATTCCATTCTAAGTGACGGAGCAATAAAATAATTCCAGAGTATTCTATTCTAAGGAAAGGAGAGTAATAAATCGTTCCAAAGTATTCTTTTCTAAGGAAATGGGTAATAGAATCGTTCCAAAGTATTCTATTACAAGAAAAGGAACAATGCAATATTTGCAAAGAAAAAGAGCAGTATTCTAAGGAACGGAGCAATTGAATCTATTCTATCTAATATATATCTAGGGACCAATATATTATTTCTAAAGGTTGAAAGAAGCCATGGTTTCAAGTCGAGATTCTGTTTTATTTTTAAAGGACAAAACAGATATTATCTACGATGAATTTGTAGGACCATCGTGGTTATAAATTTCATAATTTTCCAAGGGAATGCTGTGACTTTTTAAATTTTACTTTAGTCTATTCAACCATTGTGATTATCATTTTAACACGGAAATTGATTTAACTTTTTAAGAGTTTACACGCATAATTACACCTTGAAACATGAAGCCCTCCTCTTCCTGTATGACTTATAACTAATTTTGAACTCCGTGAACAATATGTTTCCCAACGATTTTATGATAAAGGAAATGAGAGAGAGAGAGAAAGAGACAAACAGAATCTTACTAAAAAGCTCTATTCTAAGGAAAGGACCAACGGAATCTTTCCAAAGGTTTTCCTTCTAAGGAAAGGAGCAGTAGAATAATTCCAAAGAATTCTATTTTGCGGAAAGGCACAATAGAATCTTTCTAAAGGATTCTGTTCTTAAGGAGAAATAGAATATATCCAAAGCATTCTATTATAAGGAAAATGACCAATTGAATCTTACTTAAAGATTCTATTCTAAGGAAAGGACCAACGAAATCTTTCCAGTCTGGTGGGAAGAGTAATGGATTAGTAACCGAAGGATTGCAAGTTCGAATCCAACCAAAGACCGTCGTGTTCAAAGGGAGCTGGTGGACGTTAAATCTGTCGTGGCCTCAAATGTTCTCAAGTTGGCGTGATGCTGAATTTTGGAGAGTGGGGTGCCAGAGTGGGGTGTCCTCGGGTCTTTCCCTTAGGGTTTGATCCAGACCGTCGCCAATAGTCCGTTGTGTTGCTCCAGTGCGACGTTAATTAAAATTCCTACCTACCTATTCAAGGAAACGAGCAATAGAATAATTCTAAGGGATTCTGTTTCAAGGAAAGGAACGACAGAATCTTTCCAAAGGATTCACTTCCAAGAAAAGAAGACTTTTAGCGACCAATAAAACCTTTCTAAAGCTTGAAAGAATCCATGGATTCTTTCACCCAATAGATGCGGTTATTTAGTCATTAAGTGTATTGTGGGTTAAAGGTAGCACTACACTACTCGTAAATATCACGACGCTCAGAGGGTTAGCCCGCAGTGTCGAAAAGGAGAATTCTTTCTTACTTTACGCGTGGGAACGATTCCGAAATATCTCATTGGTCGCAATGGATTGCTTCATTTTAAAAAAGACGCAGTTTCAAGTTTGTTTCTTTGCGTAAACCGACAACTTTTTCTTGTATTTATAATGGATCGCTTCTGTGTACTGTAATGCAGGAATCACGCAGGACATTTATCTCAAACCAGAATTTGCATTTTCCTGTAAGCTGTGGATGGATGAGAGGTATGCACGCATGGAGATAGCAGATCACCTTGTTCGCTATCTTTCCGTGGATGAAGCACGCTAGGTGGAAATGAAGAAAACTTTTTCCTGACGTGTGATAACTCTCCGAGATCAAAATGGGATAGTCTACGGGAATTGATAAAAGATCTTCCACGCTTTTGAATAATTCAGATATATTAAAATAGTGGCATAATGGAATCGTCCAGTTCAAAAAGGGAACGGTTCAGTGTTTGAGAGTTTCGTTTAGTGGTAGTGTTTTCCATTTAGCCATGAATATATAAGTTGGTTTACATATCCCATATTTTTTATCGTTTCGTCGTTCGTTTGGTAACTCTCTGGGTTGGATTGGATGGTGGGGTTTTATGGCGCTAGGTCCAAGTTTACGCATTGGTAACTGGAACCCAAACAGGATAGGCCTTTGTGAGGTGAATTGATAAGATTTCCCACGTTCTTGATTAATTCAGATACATTAAAAAAGACACATAATAGAATGGTCCGGTTCAAACAGGGTAACTCAAGTTTCGGAAAAGTTTCGTTTATTGGTTGTGTTCTCTATTTGCTCATATATTTAACCCTCCGAGTGGTTTCAGCGATATATCCTGCCCATCAAGATTTGACTAATTTTTCCAATGATATATGGTCTTCAAGATGTTG